>CM042137.1:148047198-148072198 GCA_023376005.1 Doryteuthis pealeii
AGGAAAAATGAGTAAAGAAAAGAAATGTAAATGGATAAAATGAATTTAATCGATATCACATTAATCGATATCACTTACACATGTGTTTCGGTCAGTTTATGTGTGTGAAAGTATTTCGCACACATAGAAGAATCGACCTTCATCAGAGTGAACATTTATTTTTATCATAAAAATAAATGTTCACTCTGATGAAGGTCGATTCTTCTATGTGTGCGAAATACTTTCACACACATAAACTGACCGAAGCGCATGTGTAAGTGATATCGATTGATGTGATATCGATTAAATTCATTTTATCCATTTCCATTTCTTTTCTTTACACATTTTTCCTCATATTGTCGGATTCAATTCCTTTTCCATTTTTACACACACACACACACACACACACACACACACACATATATATATATATATATTATATATATATACTAGCTAAAGTACCCGGTCCATGACCGGACTAAAATGAAATTTGGATCACCAGGGAGTGAGAGAGAAAGTGGAAGACAGTAGTTAGAGAGGGGGTAAGAGGAAAATAATTCTTGAAACTAAAATCATTGAGAATTTGTATATTTCAGGATTTGTATTTTCTGTTTTATAGTTTAAAATTATTTCATATTATTATACAACAAATTGAAAGTATTCGTTTGTATATTTGTTTGTTATTGTTTTAAATTTTTTGTACATGACAACAATTCACATTTAGTTCTTAATTGCATGTTGAGTTTAAAAAGAAGCTGAGAATCGAAAATTTAAATTCTTCGTATTGCAATATCTATTTTTGCTAAAACCTAAGATAGTATTATAGGGACCACCAATTGATCAGTTTAGGCCATCTTGAATAAAACGGAAATATTTTGTTATTATTTATAATTAATTGATTTTTCATAGAATTTAAAAAAACTCTTATCGTAACTTGTTTTTAGCTACGTTAATTTTCAGTTGATTTAACAGTGCAAAAATGAAAACATTGTTTTTCAATCATAATTTTCATTATTTCCGTAAGCTGAAAAAAAGTTAAAAAATCATCAGGAGTTTATTTAATGTTTTTTCTTTCAAATGGAAAAAATTTTTTCAAGAAAATATTAATTTTTCTGCAAGTTTCATAGTGTTAAATATAGGGGAAGGGGGTAAATTTCACAGGGTAAAATTGGTGGTATCTAGTATTTTAAAAACATTGTTTAAAAACGTTTTGGTGGACCTGATTATCTGGACTCCCCCCCCCATCTATTTTTTTCCCTTCAGTTGATTATTATCGATTACACACCAATCTATCAGATTGAAAAAAAAAAATTCTTAAAAGTTCTTTATTATTTGAGTATTCACGGGTGCTCATTTCCTCGTATAAGTTTATAGTAAATTGATCCCCCATATCGGAACCGCTTGAACGGAACCCAAATTATTTATTTATTTTCCCATTAAACTACCCCCCCTAACCCTAACCCCTACCCCCCCTAGTTAAAATTAAGTTTTATTACAAAATTTATATTAATTACAAAACATCAATTTTCATAAAAGTTCAAATGTCACCTATGAAATCTCTATTTAAACATGCCAATTTTTCAGAACTGAAAAGTTGCACTATAAACTCAGCAATGTTTATTGACTTCACAATAAAGAGTAAAATCATAAAACTTAAAATTTAATTTGTAAGGCAAATTCTGAGGAATATTTTAAATTGTATTTTGAATAATAATTTAAATGTTGGTTGTTAGTTGTTTTGTTTTATCAACTTTTCGGGTAATTTACTAACGAATCATGTCATTTTGATAAACAAAGCGCTTACAATTTTTCGTACTTACATATAATTTTTTTTAAAATGTTCCAATAACTGGATATTGTCAGATAAACTTGAAATAAATTTCGTCTTACAAATAATTGACTACTTATCTCCAGTCGGGCCTTCGACTAAAGATAAAACACCGGATTTTGTCCATATTAGTAACCTTTGTTTTTTTTTTTTATCGTGGTTTGAGAAAATAATTAGTTAACGAACCAAAAGAAAAACAGTTTCTAAGGAAATTCGTCAATCTTATTGTTATTTTTAACCCTTTAAAACTCTAACAATAAAAATTAAATAAATAAATTAAAGAATTAAAAGTCATTTTATTCGAATTAAAATCTTAGTTTAATTTATACAAATATGTAACCGTACTTACGACGTAAACTGATTTTCATGATACTGTTATTTACGGATTAAATATTTTTTTTAATAATGTAACCGTAAAGCGTGCATTTTGATTTTCTACAATTTTTATGCATTACAAAAATTAAAATTAAAATGAGTGTACTGTACAATTTAAGAATATGGACAAACTCGCTGTAAAAAATAATTTAATCTATAAAAACACATACAAATTACATATTCAGAAAGACTAAGAGATTCCGAACTGCCGTATTCGTATTATCGCCTATACGTAGTATTTTTTTTTTTTTAACTCGCTGTAAAAAAAAAATAAATCTATAAAAACACATACAAATTACATATTCAGAAAGACTATTTCATCTTATTACTAAAGATATAAATATTTTAAAGATTAAATCCTAAATAGGTAAGAGATTCCGATCTGACTGTTATAGACTGCACTGCTTGTATCGCAATAATCATAGGCAGCGTGGCTATCCGAAGCCATTTTTTAATTTTTTAACTCGCTGTAAAAAATGATTCAATTAATAAAAACTCACACAAATTACATATTTTGAAAGAGTATTTTCTTATCTTTCTAACGATATAAAAATTATTAAAGACTGGACCATAAATAGGCCATAAATTCGGAACTGAACGGCTTAGACTGCAAAATTAATTCATTAAAATCAAAACTTCGCTGCTGTTATCGCTTTAACAATAAGCAGGCAGAGACAATATTTTATTATCAGGAGGGGATGATATACGGACAGTTCCACAAATTGGGTGATTTTGGATTAATTAATCGATTAAATCCCTTAATCAATAAAAATCAATAACCAAATTTGGAATTTTTCTTAGTTAGAACGATATCAATGTGTATGCAAGATTTTGAATCTGAGTGACCTCCCGTTTTTTTGTTTTACGTCGACACGTACATACCAAAATCTCTGTTTTATATATTAGATATATATATATATATTCTCTTATCCTGTTTTTCTTTCCATATGTGTATTAAGTACTGTTCGGGCATAACTGATTCATATGGACACAAATTGGCATCCGGTACAATTACAAGTACATATATAGAGTTTGAAGAAGATATAAAAACCTGAAACACGTGCCACACCTTCCAAATATCAGAATTAGTAAATAATTTTCAAACTTCAGGATATAAAAACAATAACATTTCTTGTTTTCATTTCTGAAAAACAATTTTTGCATTTAATATGATAAATTAAAAAAAAAAATTAATTCATTCTACGGAGCTTTTTATTATTTGTAATTCTAAAATACTTTCATATTGTTAGACAAGATCCCAAATCCTATATATATATATATATATATATATATATATATATATATATATATTAGTACAAAAAATTAGAGTCTACCATGGTTTCAATCAAAATGATTATATCAGGACCCTACCCTACGCTGAACTAAGTCGATGTAATTCCTTAGTTAGACAGATATATTTCTGATAATAACGTTTAATTAAGGAATTACATCGACTTAGTTAAGCGTAGGGTAGGGTCCTAATGAAATCATTCTGATTGAAACCATGGTAGACCCTTAATTCTTCCTCTACTAATATTATTATCATCATTATTATTACTGCTCTATGTTTTAATATATTGAGCACTTTTGGGTTATTTACTGATGCTACTGCAACGGAAAAATTAAAGCGGCAATTGGATACTATATATATATATATATATATGTGTGTGTGTGTGTGTGTGTGTGTGTGTGTGTGAAGTAAAATGGAAATTAATCCGACAGTGTAAATATGATATATTGAAAAAACAAAGGCTGTTTACAAATGCATGGGCTCATCAGGAGAGAATGTGCAAACCGTTTCGGGGCTTTTCTCTCTACGGTTTTAAAAAGCAACACCGGCCCTACCTCACTGATGTGAGGACCCTCGCAATATCTGCATCGACCGCACGTGGATCGGTCATCAACAAAAATAAGACGGGAAGAAATGACCGTTAGCAAAACAGAACGCTGCTAGTCAAAAGTTGGAATTAATTAAAAAAAAATGCGCTATCTGTATATAAAATGAATTTTATTTAAAAATAAAATGAATTTTATTTTTAATTTTTAAAAATAATCAGAAGCATTATAGTTTATAATAAGACTCAAAAGAGCCTGATGTAGAATTATTTAAAAAAGTGTATAATTATATAAAAAGCGTATAATAAAATATCAAAATTGTTCGTAATACAATCCAACTGTAAAATAAGTAGCCCACTTTTATAGGTAAATCCGTGGTGTTTATGGATAAATATCTTCAAAGGAGTAAACATTCATATGTAAAGTTTTTTCATAGACAAGTATGTGAAGTAAAATGGAAATTTATCCGACTCAGAACAACTTTTTGGATAGTTTGACCCATCGTATTTTCTACTTTGACACCCAGATGGTGTCTATAGTTATTTTGTTTAAATCAAAATGGCAATTGAAACTTTTCAATGTATTGTGCTTGGTGGCGTGCGAAATCCAGTAAAGCAATTACCTTTCATCACGCAAACCATCAGAGTAAGACGAACAAGACACGCTTGACGATTGCCGAAGAAGTGACGTTTTCCAGTGGACACCTACACATGAACAGAGTAATCAAACCACAATGTCTGAAATTGATCAGCCCTTTGTGGCGATTAAGGACCTACATTGACCAACTAAGCAAAGATGCAGGTTGCTGCGCAGAGGACCTCCCTGGGAAAATGGATGATAGGAAAGGTTTGCGAGAGATTTTCATGGATATCCGTGCTAATAGCACGACATGATGATGATGATGATATATATATATATATATATATATATATATATATATATATATATATATATATATGAGAAGTAAATACACAAGCGATGCGTTTTGATATGGCTTTTTTTAGCCGACAATTTTTGGGAGAATATGTGCTTGATTGAAGTCGTACCTAATTTTGAAAATTAATGAATAATTAATTAATTAGGTGGGCATGCCTATTTAAATGTAAGGCTAAACAAATCGAGAAAAATCAATCTCTGTATGTAGATTTCGGTCTATTAGGCCTCATCAGCAGAGCTATAGATAGGAAGACCGCCTTGTGCGTGATTCGAACTTTGACTGTCAAGCTGACAATTAATTATGCACGGTTATGCTGTGTTAGTGATCCTGTCCATCCAGGGCATCACCTGGAGGGACAGGATCACTAACACAGCAGTCCTAGAGAGAGCTCAACTCCCCAGCCTGTACTCTCTACTGAGACAACGTCGTCTCCGATGGTTGGGTCATGTACATCGGATGGATGATGGACGAATCCCGAAAGACATTCTTTATACAGAGCTTACGTCTGGTAAAAGGCAGATCGGTCGCCCCCTGCTGCTGTTCAAAGATGTCTGCAAAAATGATCTCAGGTGGTGGCAGAATCTCCATAGAGGACTGTAAATGTCAGACGTCACCCTGATACAACATCATGAAGCTAAGAGGTCCATAAGAAAGCAACGGCAACAAAGCATCGGAACATCATCATCTACGGGGACAACCTACAAATGCAAAATCTGTGGTCGAGAATGTTTCTCAAACATCGGACTTCATAGTTACCGGAGGCGCTTCAACTTCAAGGGGCACACAAAAACTTTTATCATAGTCTTTCGAGACTGAATTGCCAATGAGTGAAGTGAATTTATTTGACTTCAGGATAACGATTAACAGGAATTTGGGAGCGACGACTCTTAACTCTTTTTTGACAAACCTCTTTCCTGTTTGTGAGTACACACCGTCGGAAGTGTGTTTAGACTTTAGTTCTGGCCCAGCAGATAAAAAGTGGATGAAAATGCAAAGATATATTTACCAACCCCTCCGCACGAGCAGGATGTAACACAAGGTCAATTTATTAAGCAGAGTTTAACAGGTCTGTATTCAGAGTTTTTCTTCTCCTAGACTGGTTACCTAGCCAAGGTTAAAGAGCCCAGTTTGCCCTGCTATTTACCCATAGCTGGATGAAAATGCATATATGTAAGATGTATGATTACAAGTATTGTTGTATGGTAGGGATATAGAATGTTTTAATTATAATAATTATCATTCTTATCCATTGTCAATCTTAATGTTATTTTCATTGAATATGATTTTTGCTAAACTGGGTGCAATATGAAAAAAAAACCCAAAAAAAAAACAAAAAAAAAAAAAACAAACAAAAAAAAGATAAAAACAAACAAAACAAAGTGATGTTTGATGTTAAAATATGAAATAATGGCTAATTTAGAAAGACCGCAATTATAAACAGTTACAAATAATTATGAAGAGGGTGTTCTTTCTATGAAGATTATGAGATATGAGATATAAGATGTGAGATATGAGAGCATCCGTGGTTATACTCCCATACCTAATCCTTCTTACTTGAGTTGATGGCTGGTACCTTATGGCTAGATTTCTTATCTTCCGTTTCTTGTGTTCTGTAATCCGTTATCTATTACTATCATCATTTCTTCCAACTGGTTGACTGGTCTGGCCTTTAGCTTTAAGATGATGGTTCACCAAGGTTGACATTAGTTTACTCAGAGACAACACGAGGCATATATTTTAGTGATCACACTTTTTTTTCATTTAGAACCAGAGCTTTCTTAACTGCGGTGGAGTAAAGCGAAGCCTATCTTTACATTAGCAACTGACTAAACTAACTAAGCTCTGAGCCTTTTTTCGCACAGTCTATGTAACCGGAAAGAAGGTCACTCAAAGGTTATTTCATGCCAATCATCTAACCCTCCTCCGATTTTGAATATCAACCCTTGAATTCAAAATCTATACTAACCGTATATACACTAATCGCCTGAAAATTAACGGTTTATTATCATCAATATACAACAACAGAATGGATTATAGCAAACTCTAGATCAGTCGGTAGAGTATCCGTCTTGGTAATCTGTAGGTTCAGAGTTCGATGCCGGTACCCGCCAATTTAGCACGTGAGTAGCACAAATTGCGTAATCTGATCAGTGCGGTGAAACAGAGAGCTAACGGTTAGTTAAGGCGCCCTACCTCAGCAAAAATAATCTCACTGGTCTAGCACTATCGAAAAGGGGATATACTTCTTCGCTGTCCGTTTGATACCGTCAATACAGGCCACTACGCCAACTTTATTGGGTTGGTTTATTATTATTGGGGCTGTCAGCACGATATATATATATATATATATTGGTTTGAAGGTTAGTTTTGAAGGCTATCACAATGCAGGTGTAAAGAAAAAATAAGGTAACAATGGTGTTGTTTGTTAACCTGTGATTAACAGGTTAACAAACAACACCATCGTTACATATATATATATATACATTAAATATCACCAGAGCTTAGTTTTTGAACAAAAAATAATAGAGATTAGATTTATATTCGTGAAAATAATTAAAAAATAAAATTTAAATGATAACAGCATGGATTTTTTTCATTTAATATTTTATATCGTAGATATTAACATTTCTTTTCAGAGTAGCTGGATCAATGCAAGGTCCTTTTTTAACATAGGGATTTAAATGGGGCATCCCACGAGGATTCAACTCATGATTCAGTTATAATGGATCTGAGGGACTAACTTTAAAAAAATCCCCATCTACCCAGGCGACGCCGGGTAGCCGCTGCTTGTTAGTTTATAAGGTTAAGCACCTGTCTCAATCTTTAATAAAATATTTAAATTTGTTAAACAGGAGATGTGTCTTTTGTTTAATTCAACATGCATAAATGAAAGAATGCTGCCCAAATACACATATTTCAAAATACGCGATCCGGCAGCTAAGTACCAAAATAACACCAGGCAAGTTGTAAGAAATAGTTCAAAGTTATATTTACTTGAAGATACAAACTCCGACAAGGGTTAATAGACAAAACATTTAATATGGTATAGCACATGGATATAACAAGATACACAACACATAGGTAAAACAATGTTACATGTAGAAAGATAAATACACATTCATGAATGGTACAAGATATACATAAAGGTACAGACATGAGACTAAGAATAGTCCATGCTGTATAATTCAATTACAGTAATGTAAGGGGGTCCAAAGCCCCAACGAGAAGGGGTAGACACGGTCTACCCCATGTGTCTCGTGGTTACTGGAACAGGAAAAAGAGAGAGTGGCGTTTGAACCAGCCGCTTAAATACAATAGCCCCTAGCGGGCACCAGCGAACTAAACGGACAGACAACTCCCCCAGGCAAATACGAAACTAACGCTACACCGTTATGACATTGGGAAAAGGCAAATTGAAACAGCCAAAGAGAACATTCGCAACATTCATACCACAGCCAATGATATCCACAATCAAATAAAAGTCTCTACGACTGATGAACAATACAACAAACTCACATATCAACTGGAAAAAAATCTACAATGAAAATAAACTCCAACACCGTTTAAAAATCCACAAAAAACTTAATTCTCTCTATTGCGGCTCAATACACCTTCCCAACGATAAGGAAAAACCTATTGACCTATCCAACATTGAATTAACAGCGCAGCAAAAGTATTTTCTTAATCCTGGACCAAACTGTCACTTAAACAATTCATACAATCACCAGAATAAAAAAAAATGAAATCATAATACTTTTTTTGTTTTTAAATCTTTCTAAATAATACACGCACACGAAGATAAAATTATCCATTTATTACAATAACATTATTGTATTTTAATTCATCATTTATATTGCATTTATATTTTATTAATTCCCTACTTTACTTAAAAGAAAGATTTAGCTGAAAAGGAACTAGTTTTTTATTTTTATTCTAGATTTTAAAATGAAAAACATAAATGAATAATAAGAGGCATGTGAGATTTTCCTAAACTCGCTGTCGGCTATATAGACATTTATTTACACACAGGATAGTGATACTAAAAAAGAAAGAAAGAAAGAAATGTTAAGAGAGTGACATTAATTCAGCTAATGTTGTCTAACGTCCCCATGGTTGTCGCTCACAGAAAAACAACTAACCAGTCAATTCAACAGCAAAAGGTTGATTATAAAATTATAAAATTCAGAACATCCAGAAGCTCCAAATACAAATGTCTTGATCAGCGGAAGAACAAGAGACACAGAGACGCAACAGCACATGTGCACAAACGTACATATACAAGCACTTGTTGTATACCCTTCTTTACCGGCACTAAATGGGTATATGTTATATACTTCTCTTACTTCTTACTCTGTCGTCTACTATTCTGGCCGGCTTGGTTCTTCTATCATCTATCTTGGTCTGGTCTTGTCGTGGTGTTTCTTGGGGACTTCGGGTCTGGTTTCTGTTGCTAGGGATCTCTTGTTATCAGAAGCCCTGTGTCATTGTTGGTTTTTAGTAATAAACACAAGACTTCGATTTACGATGATTTTACTTTATTCGTAGATCCCCAGACCAGACAATCACGCAGTGAGACTCACATCTTGCTAGCTTCGCTTCTAAGATCTAACTCTAATTGACTGAGTTGCTTACCCCTTAAACCGGAAGGGGGTTTTCTATGGGGTTTTCGTTCTCACGGTTTATCCCGCAAGGCAAGGTCAGAGTGAGGTCAAGCATTGTCACTCACTCTCAAGGCCATCAGCTGCACTAATATGATTTCTACACTATTGTCATAATCATTAGGTATCTAATGATTATGTAACACACTTACAAACACGCACAGTGTAACATGATGTGGGAGTGAAGCCATGAGTGCAACACTGACGTGTAGTTTTTCTTTAGCAAGAATAACGTGTTAGATTTCCAGGCGTGTGGTGTGATGGTTAGAGTCATAGGAAATGGATTCGTCTACGAGATTTAAAATCCTGGACGAGACTGTTTTGCATTTAAGATAACGCTAATACCCTCGGGAAAGGTATGCAGCCAACTATAGCTAAATAGTAGGACAGACTGGGCTCTTTAACCTTGGTTAGGTAACTAGTTTAGGAGAAGAAAAACTCTGAAATAAAACCTGTTAAATTCCTCTTAAGAAATTGACCATGTGTCTCATCTCATCCAACTCGTGCGGAGGGGTTTGATATATATATATATATATATATATATATATATATATATATATATATATATATCAACCAATCAATTCAACAGCAAAAGGTTGATTATAAAATTATAAAATTCAGAACATCCAGAAGCTCCAAATACAAATGTCTTGATCAACGGAAGAACCAGAGACACAGAGACTCAAGAGCACATGAGCACATACAAGCACTTACCAACACGCACAGTGTTACATGATATGGGAGTGAAGCCATGAATGCAACATTGACGTGTACATTAGCACGGAAAAGAATTACGTGTTAGATTACAATAAAAAGTTTTAAGGATGAATAAACATGATGCTACATAGCATTGTTTCGATTGGAAGAATCGTGAGAAATGGGAGAGAGAGGAGGAGTGTCAGGTGAGAATGTGGGTGAGTCTGGTACAATGCGCTGAGAGAGCACGAAATGACACGTCATCTCTCTATACCGAAAGGATAGCGTAACGTTACGACAGAACTTAAACGTGTTTAGCAGGTTCTTCGTCTTTCCATCAACAGCAGACTTCTCGCATCTTTGATTTATTCATCGTCTTCCATTTACAGCAAATGTTTGCCTCCTCACATTAGTCAGCATAAAAAGAACGAAAAACTGCCGAATCACGAAATACGTGATATATATAGCCACAACAGTGGAATATTAAAATTATGTTTTTTTGTTCTGTTCTTTTTTTGTTCTTTTTGTCCAATGCTTCAAAATACAAAAAAAAAAACAATGTTCACAAGAACAAAGTTTATACATTATATATACTAGCAAATATATGCACCCTCCGGGTGCAAGTATTTGAATTTTAATGTAATGAAATATGTTAAATTTGAAATACTTTTGAAACTAAATAAAAATCCAAATAAAATGATTTGAAACAGAGGGGGTATAATCGAAGAATAGAACAACTTTGAAACTAAGTCTTCCATCATTTTTCATCACTCCCTCCTTTTATTGCTGAATTTTCCTAATTTAACTATTTAGTTAAATTAGGAGGTAAAGAATAAAATTACTGTTATTTCTTTATATTAAAGGATTTCTTTTAAGATTTATCCCCGAGTTTTTTGCTCATATTCATTAAGAAAAAAACAAACAATTAGAAATCAATAATACCAAGCGCATATTTAATAAAATTAAACTTTTAATATCAATATGCAAATTAGCTTTCCTGTTCACACTGTAACCCGCTATTTTGTTGCATATATAAATACAATTGCATGTTATTAGAATGTAGATAAAGTCAAAAGTATTAATAAGGTATAACAATTTTATCAATAACTGAGGTTTAAATAAAAATACATTCATGGTGAATGTGACGTCAATAACTAAGGGAATTGTGACTTGAGTAGTGATTTAGTTTCGGCTTCAGACAGACAAACACACAATCTCCATTATAATAAGATATATATATAATTGATAACTGAATCATATTACCACGACCAGACAACTCGGCAAACACCATTTGCGACATCCGGAGCACTGGATAGCTGTTTCGACCTCCTTTGGTCTCATCAGCAGTGCATACCACAATCTCCGCCACTAGAGATTGAACCAGCGGACCACAGCGTGAAGAGCGGGGACTCAACACACTGGGCCACCAGCCCATGCCACAAATGGAGAATGCCAAATCATCTAGTCAATGGTAACATTAATTCAAACTGCGCAGCCACCTAACCTGTATTGTCGTGTATCCGATCGCAGGATTACAGAGGGCAAGGTCACCTCCAGGACAACGACTTCCCAAATTGGGGCCTGAATCCTCAGAACACAACCTAATGAGCAAAGGGTATATATTAAATTTTGATAGAGGAATTATGTATATAATTGATAATTGAACCACGACCAGACAACTCAGCAAACACCATTTGCGACATCCGGAGCACTGGACAGCTGTTTCGACCTCCTTTGGTCTCATCTCATATATATATATATATATATATATATATATATATATATATATATATACTTTGGTGTGGTACCAAGTTTCTTGGCACAAGGTGATTCTAGGCTGGTTCTATTCTCTACCAGTAGTTTGTGGTAGAGTTCAGGTTCCGTATGAGAGCTCAATGTTTAATTATTGTAAACAGAGCAAAGTTATTTGTGAATAAAAAATGGCCTTAAATACCATGGGTATCCTGGTTATGGACCATTTCCACTCGTGGGTATCTAGGGTCCACGAGCATCTTCAGACCACGTATATCTTTTATTTTATTTTTTTCTTATTCACACACACACACACACACACACACACACACACACATATATATATATATATATATATATATATATATATATATATATATGATGTTACATTGAGCTCTCTCGGATTTAGAATAATCTGCATTGAGGATATACAGAGGATATAGAAGATCCGAGATAAAATGATTCCCAACTTACGGTTTGATTGGATGCTTTTATCTCTCTCTCTCTCTCTCTCTCTCTCTCTCTCTCTCTCTCTCTCTCTCTCTCTCTCTCTCTCTCTCTCTCTTTCTCTATCTATCTATCTATCTATATATATATATATATTGGTTTGTTGGTTGGTTTTGAAGGCTGTCACAATGCGAGTGTAAAGAAAAAAGAAGGTAACTATGATGTTTTTTGTTAACCTGTCATTTATTTCTCAATATTTCGGGAAGAGCTTCCCATCCTCAGAAGAGTACTGGAACTGAAGTTGTCTTAGCGGCTGCTACATTCGTTCTGCCTTGGGTCTTCCAAATTCTGTGTGTGTATGTGTATGGTTGGGGTGCTTGCTTATGTGTGTGTTTGTGTGTGTAAGTGTGTGTGTGCGCGTGCTTGTGTGTGTAAATGTAAGCGTATGTGTGTGTGCATGGTGCTTATGTCTGTGTGTCTGATCATTTCTTTTTATTTTATTTTATTACTATTCCAGATTTGTTTCGCCTCTAAGCAAGGTTTTATTTTTATTTTATTTTATTTATTTATTTTTTTTTTGTTTGTTTGCTTATTAACAGGATCATCTGATCTCTTTTTTATTGCTATGTGTCTGAAACTAACATTCCAGATATTGCTTGATTGTTTATGGGTGCGGGTGTGTGGATTTACTGTCTATCAGGCGGCGTATCTGGTCAGTCCTAACACCATGAGTGTGTGTGTGTGTGTGTGTGTGTGTGTGTGTGTGTTATATGTGGGCGTGTATGCCTATTTCCTGTACATTAATGTATGTGTGTGTTATTTATAGTGTGTGTGCTTTGTACATGTACTTTAATATATATATGTGTGTGTGTGTGTGTGTGTGTGTGTAGGTTTTAGGAGCTTAGAATGAACTTAAATTTATTAAAAATTGCGATTAAAGAGTCAGCTAGATTCTATTCTGCTTTGTTTTTTATTTTTTAGCATTATATTTATCTTATTTCATTTCAAATTATTTTGTTTTATTTACTTTTTATTTTATTATTTATTTATTTATTTATTTTATTAGTTATTTTTTATATATATTATATATATTTTTTAGTTTTATTTTATTTATTTATTCGTTTTTAGTATATATCCATTTATCTATTTATTTTATGAATTGTTTTATTTATTTATTTATTTATTATTTATTATTATTATTATTATTATTATTATTATTATTATTATTATTATTATTATACATATATATATTTAATCTCTTACTTGTTTTGTTCTAGTAAAAGTATTTTAGTGTGTGCTGGGTAGAGTTTTAGGAGGTTACACGGCCTGGTCACATGAATTAATTATTAGGAGATTAGCAAGGGAATTCATATTCTTTAATGTAAAGTCAATTATCTAGTCAAATATATCAGTGATCAGAGTAAATCATATTTGTTAAAAGACTAGTGCATTAGCTCGAGTGTGTGTATACTGGTCTGTTGACGTGGGTGCGTGTTTTTTCGTTTGTCTTCTCATAGTAGATTCGTTGCGTTATAAATTCTCTATTGCATAAGTGGGTGTATGTTGTATGTGTGTGTGTGTGTGTGAGTGCATATACATGTATGTGTGCGCGTTGATTGTGGGTTTATTGTATTATGAACTCTGCGCTGAGTTCGGTTCTGTTATTGATCCCTGGGTGCAGTTTAGCTATTAATAATGCCTTTTTAATTCGGAGGTTACCCAGATTTCTTTCTTTGGCCTCTATTTTGACTGTGATGCTTCTCTCCGTGTTGTTGCACTTAATTAAGTGTTTGCGGAATGTGGATGCTTGTGTGTGTAAGTGTTCTTTGATCCTAATGTGTAGTGGTCTGGTGGTGCTGCCTATGTAGAAATGGTTGCATTTTTCGCATTGTGTGCGGTATACTACATTAAATTCATGGCACATACCTGTGTCGCGGATAGGGCAGTTCGCCAGTGTGCAATTATTGGTGTACCTATGTTGGTTCTTGGAGAGTTGTCTCCGAAGTGAAGGTCCGTAATGGGCGAGTTGTATGTCCAGGCCCTCCTTCCGGATCGCCTTGCGTATTGCTGCGGTTATACTCTCGTTGAAATGTGGTAGCCTTAGAAAGCAGGTGTTAGAAGTGATGTGGCTTTTTCGGCCTTCTGTTGGTTTCAGTCGCTTTGTGACTGAAGTGGGGTAACCATTGGCCTTCAGTATGGACATGAAGTGTGTGGTGTGTGTGATCTGGTCCTGCCTCCTGCTGCATTTGTTCCGGATACGGGTAAGTTCGTTCTTTATGTATCCGGTCTTTGCACCAAGGGGAAGGGCCGATTTGTGGTGGACGAACAAGTCCCTGCTGGCCGGTTTTTTGTAGAATTCGGTGTGGATTCCACCCTTATCTAGTATTTTAAGCCGGAAATCCAACAGTGATAACGCTCCTGTGCAGTAGCAGCCGCTAAGACAACTTCAGTTCCAGTACTCTTCTGAGGATGGGAAGCTCTTCCCGAAATATTGAGAAATAAATGACAGGTTAACAAAAAACATCATAGTTACCTTCTTTTTTCTTTACACTCGCATTGTGACAGCCTTCAAAACCAACCAACAAACCAATATATACGCAATGCTTCAAGCAAATTACAAAACCCTCTTATATATATATATATAATGGATAGAGAATAAATGAGATAAGTATTGGCATGAAAAGGTGCTCAATGCTAATAAAGCAGAGCAGATTTATAATCAATTGGAATATTATGGATTTGGACTCATAACTTAAAGTTTCATGGCTATGCAATCCTCAGATGAGTCAAATGGTTGAGATTTGACTACTGGTTTTTAAGATCTCAACCATTTGACTCATCTGAGGATTGCAGAACCATGAAACTTTAAGTTATGAGTCCAAATCCATAATATAATTACTTGAATATATATATATATATATATATATATATATATATATATATATATATATTGCATAACCATGAAACTTTAAGTTATGAGTCCAAATCCATAATTACTATTGATTATATATATATATATATATATATATATATATATAAACCAATATATAGATACATGTATATATACACAAACATATACACACACAAATATATATATATATGTGTATATATATATACAAATATATACGTACATGTATATATATACACAATTATATGCACACACAAATATATATATATATATATATATGTGTGTGTGTGTGTGTGTGTGTGTGTGTGTGTGTGTGTGAAGATAGGGGAAATTAACGTTTGACTTTGATCCACATTTAGATTGGAACATGATCATTTTAAATTTTAACCTGACGCCTATGTGTGGGCGCGAATAAAAATGTCATGTCACCATCCTTCATGTCATATAGGCATCACCTGGAGGGACAGGATCACTAACACAGCAGTCCTAGAGAGAGCTCAACTCCCCAGCCTGTACTCTCTACTGAGACAACGTCGTCTCCGATGGTTGGGTCATGTACGTCGGATGGATGATGGACGAATCCCGAAAGACATTCTTTATACAGAGCTTATGTCTGGTAAAAGGCAGATCGGTCGCCCCCTGCTGCTGTTCAAAGATGTCTGCAAAAATGATCTCAGGTGAGGCAGAATCTCCATAGAGGACTGTAAATGTCAGACGTCACCCTGATACAACATCATGAAGCTAAGAGGTCCATAAGAAAGCAACGGCAACAAAGCATCGGAACATCATCATCTACGGGGACAACCTACAAATGCAAAATCTGTGGTCGAGAATGTTTCTCAAACATCGGACTTCATAGTTACCGGAGGCGCTTCAACTTCAAGGGGCACACAAAAACTTTTATCATAGTCTTTCGAGACTGAATTGCCAATGAGTGAAGTGAATTTATTTGACTTCAGGATAACGATTAACAGGAATTTGGGAGCGACGACTCTTAACTCTTTTTTGACAAACCTCTTTCCTGTTTGTGAGTACACACCGTCGGAAGTGTGTTTAGACTTTAGTTCTGGCCCAGCAGATAAAAAGTGGATGAAAACGCAAAGATATATTTACCAACCCCTCCGCACGAGCAGGATGTAACACAAGGTCAATTTATTAAGCAGAGTTTAACAGGTCTGTATTCAGAGTTTTTCTTCTCCTAGACTGGTTACCTAGCCAAGGTTAAAGAGCCCAGTTTGCCCTGCTATTTACCCATAGCTGGATGAAAATGCATATATGTAAGATGAATGATTACAAGTATTGTTGTATGGTAGGGATATAGAATGTTTTAATTATAATAATTATCATTCTTATCCATTGTCAATCTTAATGTTATTTTCATTGAATATGATTTTTGCTAAACTGGGTGCAATATGAAAAAAAAAAACCAAAAAAAACAATAACAAAAAAAAAAACAAACAAAAAAAAGATAAAAACAAACAAAACAAAGTGATGTTTGATGTTAAAATATGAAATAATGGCTAATTTAGAAAGACCGCAATTATAAACAGTTACAAATAATTATGAAGAGGGTGTTCTTTCTATGAAGATTATGAGATATGAGATATAAGATGTGAGATATGAGAGCATCCGTGGTTATACTCCCATACCTAATCCTTCTTACTTGAGTTGATGGCTGGTACCTTATGGCTAGATTTCTTATCTTCCGTTTCTTGTGTTCTGTAATCCGTTATCTATTACTATCATCATTTCTTCCAACTGGTTGACTGGTCTGGCCTTTAGCTTTAAGATGATGGTTCACCAAGGTTGACATTAGTTTACTCAGAGACAACACGAGGCATATATTTTAGTGATCACACTTTTTTTCATTTAGAACCAGAGCTTTCTTAACTGCGGTGGAGTAAAGCGAAGCCTATCTTTACATTAGCAACTGACTAAACTAACTAAGCTTTCTCTTCTCTATCTATCTATCTATCTATCTATCTATCTATATATATATATATATATATATATATATATATATATATAATGAATAGAGAATAAATGAGATAAGTATTGGCATGAAAAGGTGCTCAATACTAATAAAGCAGAGCAGATTTATAATCAATTGGAATATTATGGATTTGGACTCATAACTTAAAGTTTCATGGCTATGCAATCCTCAGACGAGTCAAATGGTTGAGATTTGACTACTGGTTTTTAAGATCTCAACAATTTGACTCATCTGAGGATTGCAGAACCATGAAACTTTAAGTTATGAGTCCAAATCCATATATAATTACTTGAATATATATATATATATATATATATATATATATATATATATATATATATATATATATTGCATAACCATGAAACTTTAAGTTATGAGTCCAAATCCATAATTACTATTGATTATATATATATATATATATATATATATATATATATATAAACCAATATATAGATACATGTATATATACACAAACATATACACACACAAATATATATATATGTGTATATATATATACAAATATATACGTACATGTATATATATACAATTATATGCACACACAATATATATATATAATATTATATATGTGTGTGTGTGTGTGTGTGTGTGTGTGTGAAGATAGGGGAAATTAACGTTTGACTTTGATCCACATTTAGATTGGAACATGATCATTTTAAATTTTAACCTGACGCCTATGTGTGGGCGCGAATAAAAATGTCATGTCACCATCCTTCATTTCATATAGGCATCACCTGGAGGGACAGGATCACTAACACAGCAGTCCTAGAGAGAGCTCAACTCCCCAGCCTGTACTCTCTACTGAGACAACGTCGTCTCCGATGGTTGGGTCATGTACATCGGATGGATGATGGACGAATCCCGAAAGACATTCTTTATACAGAGCTTATGTCTGGTAAAAGGCAGATCGGTCGCCCCCTGCTGCTGTTCAAAGATGTCTGCAAAAATGATCTCAGGTGGTGGCAGAATCTCCATAGAGGACTGTAAATGTCAGACGTCACCCTGATACAACATCATGAAACTAAGAGGTTCATAAGAAAGCAACGGCAACAAAGCATCGGAACATCATCATCTACGGGGACAACCTACAAATGCAAAATCTGTGGTCGAGAATGTTTCTCAAACATCGGACTTCATAGTTACCGGAGGCGCTTCAACTTCAAGGGGCACACAAAAACTTTTATCATAGTCTTTCGAGACTGAATTGCCAATGAGTGAAGTGAATTTATTTGACTTCAGGATAACGATTAACAGGAATTTGGGAGCGACGACTCTTAACTCTTTTTTGACAAACCTCTTTCCTGTTTGTGAGTACACACCGTCGGAAGTGTGTTTAGACTTTAGTTCTGGCCCAGCAGATAAAAAGTGGATGAAAATGCAAAGATATATTTACCAACCCCTCCGCACGAGCAGGATGTAACACAAGGTCAATTTATTAAGCAGAGTTTAACAGGTCTGTATTCAGAGTTTTTCTTCTCCTAGACTGGTTTCCTAGCCAAGGTTAAAGAGCCCAGTTTGCCCTGCTATTTACCCATAGCTGGATGAAAATGCATATATGTAAGATGAATGATTACAAGTATTGTTGTATGGTAGGGATATAGAATGTTTTAATTATAATAATTATCATTCTTATCCATTGTCAATCTTAATGTTATTTTCATTGAATATGATTTTTGCTAAACTGGGTGCAATATGAAAAAAAAAACCAAAAAAACAATAACAAAAAAAAAAAAAACAACAAAAAAAAGATAAAACAAACAAAACAAAGTGATGTTTGATGTTAAAATATGAAATAATGGCTAATTTAGAAAGACCGCAATTATAAACAGTTACAAATAATTATGAAGAGGGTGTTCTTTCTATGAAGATTATGAGATATGAGATATAAGATGTGAGATATGAGAGCATCCGTGGTTATACTCCCATACCTAATCCTTCTTACTTGAGTTGATGGCTGGTACCTTATGGCTAGATTTCTTATCTTCCGTTTCTTGTGTTCTGTAATCCGTTATCTATTACTATCATCATTTCTTCCAACTGGTTGACTGGTCTGGCCTTTAGCTTTAAGATGATGGTTCACCAAGGTTGACATTAGTTTACTCAGAGACAACACGAGGCATATATTTTAGTGATCACACTTTTTTTTCATTTAGAACCAGAGCTTTCTTAACTGCGGTGGAGTAAAGCGAAGCCTATCTTTACATTAGCAACTGACTAAACTAACTAAGCTTTCTCTTTCTCTATCTATCTATCTATCTATCTATCTATATATATATATATATATATATATATATATATATATATATATATATATATATATAATATAGAGAATAAATGAGATAAGTATTGGCATGAAAAGGTGCTCAATACTAATAAAGCAGAGCAGATTTATAATCAATTGGAATATTATGGATTTGGACTCATAACTTAAAGTTTCATGGCTATGCAATCCTCAGACGAGTCAAATGGTTGAGATTTGACTACTGGTTTTTAAGATCTCAACAATTTGACTCATCTGAGGATTGCAGAACCATGAAACTTTAAGTTATGAGTCCAAATCCATAATATAATTACTTGAATATATATATATATATATATATATATATATATATTGCATAACCATGAAACTTTAAGTTATGAGTCCAAATCCATAATTACTATTGATTATATATATATATATATATATATATATATATTATATATATATATATATATATAACCAATATATAGATACATGTATATATACACAAACATATACACACACAAATATATATATATGTGTATATATATATACAAATATATACGTACATGTATATATATACACAATTATATGCACACACAAATATATATATATATATGTATATATATATATATATATATTGTGTGTGTGTGTGTGTGTGTGTGTGTGTGTGTGTGTGTGTGTGTGTGAAGATAGGGGAAATTAACGTTTGACTTTGATCCACATTTAGATTGGAACATGATCATTTTAAATTTTAACCTGACGCCTATGTGTGGGCGCGAATAAAAATGTCATGTCACCATCCTTCATGTCATATAGGCGTCATAGTGTCTGTACCCTATCATTTACTGACATCGATTAATGATACACAGGATTCGCTTGAAAATCCTGCGTGAAACTTATGTATAACATCTCCAGAATGAATTATTGATTTGAATTATTTGACAAGTTGATAATGACACATTCATGTAAACTAATAAGAAGGAAGAAAAAAAAAACAACCAAAAAAAGAAAAAAAACAACAATACCTTAACCACCGTGACCATATTCAACGCTCTTCTAAGGAATGGAGCACTTTGTGACGGCCTTTACACGCAAAGCGATGTGTGTATTAAAACAGTTAAAATCCCCTTCCCATTCTGTAAGTGAAGACAGCCGGACTGGCACCCAACCGATCGGATTTCAATTCCGGCTGTAGGTAGCTTACAAAATGTCTAGCCACACTGAGGAGACTTGATAACTCGAAACACGTGTCTGTGGATGACCCTATATATGCTCCCCATCCCCTAGGGTTGAGCACTCTGGGGGGGATCTTGCTGACGGCCGCCAACTCAAGCGTAAACGCAACGCTCTTCTAAGGAATGGAGCACTTTGTGACGGCCTTTACACGCAAAGCGATGTGTGTATTAAAACAGTTAAAATCCCCTTCCCATTCTGTAAGTGAAGACAGCCTAATGGTTACGGTGCCGGACTGGCACCCAACCGATCGGATTTCAATTCCGGCTGTAGGTAGCTTACAAAATGTCTAGCCACACTGAGGAGACTTGATAAGTCGAAACACGTGTCTGTGGATGACCCTATATATATATATATATATATACCGGTGAATATGGTCACGGTGGTTGATTTGAAGTTCATAAAGTTAAGGCAGTGATATAACAAATAAAAAAAGTGCTCAATACGTTAGTAGAGCAAATTTATTTTAATACAGGTCCAAGTGATAACCTACTCAAGTTTCACCATGTTGAGGATCTTCAACATGGTGAAACTCGAGTAGGTTATCACTTGGACCTATATTAATATATATATATATATATATATATATATATATATATATATATATAGTCATCCACAGACACCGTGATTCGACGTATCGTCTCTTCGGTCTAGCTATACTAGCTAGGTAATATCCAGCCAGGATCGAAACCCGACCAATTTTTCATCAGAGTTCTTACCCACTTGGATATTAGTAGCTATAAGCGCGAAGCAGAATTTAACTGTTATATACATACATATGAGAAGTACATACACACGCGCTGTGTTTATGATATGGCTTTTTTTAGCCGACAATTTTTGGGAGAATATGTGCTTAATTGAAGTCGTACCTAATTTTGAAAGTTAATTAATTACTAATTAATTAATTAGGCGGGCATACCTATTTAAATGTAAGGCTAAACAAATCGAGAAAAATCAATCTCTGTATGTACATTTCAGCCTATTAGGCCTCATCAGACGGTCTTTCTATCTATAGCTCTGCTGATGAGGCCTGATAGGCCTAATAGGCCGAAATGTACATACAGAGATTGTTTTTTTTTCGATTTGTTTAGCCTTACATTTAAAGAGGTATGCCCGCCTAATTAATTAATCATTAATTAATTAACTTTCAAAATTAGGTACGACTTCAATTAAGAACATATTCTCCCAAAAATACATACATATGTATACATGTAAATGTCGCCAGAGAGCTCATATCCATTTAATGTGAGAGCTTTGCTATTAAGTGTAGACAGTTAACGTCAGCTAAATTCCCTTCGGAGAACTCTAAAATGGGTTGGAAACATATATTGTCATCCGCATACACCGTGTTTCGACGTATCATGCCCCCGTCTCTCTCTCTCAAAATACATTTGGAAAAAAAGGAGCACTATTAATGATAAGCAAATAGATTTCACACATTTTAATAGCGCATTTGATCTTTTTTTGTTTTGTTTTGTTTTGCGGCATATCAACCTCAGTGGGTCATTTAATGCCGATAAAGTTTTGAAATAAATCAATTCTTAATGGATAATACCATTTTTTTTATAAATACATTTTTCTATTTAACCCATAGATGGGACCCTAACAGGTTCTACCACTCCGGGTCAGAGTGGACCAGGGAGCAATGGTGATGAAGGGGTGCTCCACATTCCCCAAACCTCCAAAACTGGAACCTCACCATCAGATAGAGTTTAACGTCATTCACAGGACATGTAGACCCGCAGGCACCGCCTTCTAGCACCCATATGATAAAAAGGGGTTGGAGCTTGCCATAAGGGTAACAGGGTTGGGAAAATCATATAGGTGCTAGGGCCTCTCCGACCGCCCGTCTAGCCCAAGATAGGGCCAAAGTGGAGTATTGCATGTCATGAACTGCTCATCCACCTGGGCTCTATCCTTAAGAATCACGGGTCGTCATCCACGGCCAACAGGTGGCCCCATTGAGGGAGTCTTACCCCTCTGCAGAAGTGCAGTCGGTGTATATCTAACGCCCCTGTCGACAGGGCGGTAGCGCATTTGAGAATGCTAATTTACCTGAAAAAGTTATTGTAGCATGAACATGAAGTCAACGGCACTTGGTTACTGACAGTTCCTTGCCTAAGCGATTATTCAAACCAAGTTTTTGTTTGAATAATCGCACGGAATGCTGAGAGAGAGAGAGAGGGAGAGAAAGAGAGAGAGAGAGAAACAAACTATGAAAGTGGGAATGAGAAAGGAAGAAAGAAAAAATATAAAGAAAAGTAAAGTAAAGAAAGAGAAAGAAAGAGAGAACAAAGAAGGAAACAAAAAGAGAGTGTGAGAAAGAGAAAAAGAAGACAGAAAGAAAGAGAGGGATAAAGAGAAAAAGAGTGAAATAAAGAAAGAGAGAAAGAAAGCAGGGAAGAAATAAAGAAAGAGATAGAAGGAGATTGACCGAGAAAGAGGGAGGGAGACCGAGAGAAAGAGAATGACTGAGGGAAAGAGTTTGAGACAATGATAGATAGTATAGAGATGAAAGTTGATTGTCTTACTTTATATTCTGCTAACTTCGTCTTATCGTCTGAACGCCATGTTCTCTGGTTGGGCTTCTTTTAAGGGTTGGTTTTTTTCTTTATTGATTTTTCTTTGTGCTGGGATGGTCATTGTTCTTAACATTCAATTAACACAGCAAAACTTGTTTGTTTCTTGATCAAGCTTTTATTTTCAACCCTGCCCATTTGATTCCACCGCGAGTGATTTGCGAATCCTAAGAGACATCCTCTCTGTTAGGGTGCCGGCTCGCATCTGACTAACTTAACTAAAACCTATTCTCACGCCTGTTTCGCGGCGGTTTTTAACTGTTTGTTTATTTGTTTTTAATATATCGTACAAAACACATTTCCCTCTCAAAAACAATATTCTATTCCGAACATAAAAAATATTAATCAAACTCTCATCAACAATGAATTTCCTAACTATATTGCCAATGAACAAATTAGACAGACCATTTGTAATATTAGCTTGAACTACAAATGTAAAATAATAGGGTGAGAAAGAGAATGGAAAAAGCCAGGAATGCAATAGATAACGTGTAAGTAACATGGAAAGATTGTGATGACGAAGCACTTGACCATTTGTCAAATTCTGGTTGGTTAAGGACTGAAAGTGAGGAGAGGAAGAGAAAGAGAGAGGGATGAAAGATCAGTTTAGAACAAAGCAGTGGCCGGCTGAGATGCAAGATGTGTGTCTGTCATCCAAGGCATTTTGACTTGGGGATAAAAATAAAATAACCCATAAGAAAAAAAAGAACGTCTTGTGTTTTTATTAAGAACAATAAATGGTACAAGGCAATATATACTCTTGGGAATCCCAAGTATTTTCCAAACTCAAAAGAGCAAGAATGCCAGCCAATTCAACACCAGACCCAACAACCAGATTCCAGCTTCTGGAAGTAAATCAGAAATATAAGATAAGTACATTACGATTTCTAGCATTAACATATCATCGCTCCTTTCAAAATCAGAGCCGCTACGTTACACAAATGAAAAATACTACAATGAACACATAACAAATAACTATACTATCGTAATCAGATGCACTGAAATTAAACTTGATGAAATAGCTTTTAAAAATTGATTCATGACTACGTTTCTCCCACCAACCTCAAGAATAAAGCAAAATTAATCATTTATTCCCAAACATATAAAACCATCAACATTCTCACCACCATCAACTCATTACCACAACTAGTTGCCTTAACGAGACAAATGTAGTGTACAAATTAGGAGATTGTTTCTCTAAAAATGAAGGCAACTACATTGGTCTCACTGCTACAACCTTGTCACTCCGCTTGAATCTTCATCTATCCGATACCAGCTCCATAAAGCAACACTTAAAATCACATGCATGCTCATCTCTAATTACCGGAAAATTCTAATCAAAAACACGCATACACACACTTCACAAAGAAAAAAACAAACAAAAACTAACCGAAAACACACGTACCACACAAAAAAAGAAGAAAACTCAAAAACTCCAAATTCCCGAAATACATTAAGCAGAATATTTGAATACGTTTAATTTTAATATAACAGCCTCAACCTAAAATGTCTGTAACTC
>CM042137.1:148077198-148136347 GCA_023376005.1 Doryteuthis pealeii
TACAAGGTTGTTTTTTTTTACATACATACATACATACATACAGGGTGCGGCATAAGTAACGCTCTTTTTAATTTCATATCTTATGGGATAAGAGTTAGGGAATGGTTAAATGAAAATTTTGAAGGTAGATGGATAGGACGAAGAGGACCAATTGAATGGCTATCACGTTCACCAGACCTAACACCACTGGACTTTTATGTGGGGTGTATTGAAAGATCAGGTTTACAATCTTAAGCAGAAAACAATTCCAGAATTAAGGAATGAAATTACCATTGAAATGTGTCAAAAAGTTTGTAAAAGTGTTGCTGGTAGAGTTCAGAATTGTATGGAACATGAAGGGAACATTTTTAACATCTCAAATAAATGACTAAATTCTAAAACTTTATATCTTTTGTACTTTTTTTCTTAAATTTGGTTTGATTTCATTTGTATTGAACATTATTAAACAGAATAAGCATTATATCAATTTTGTTAATATATTATACATTCATGTTCGAAAAAATAAAGAATAATCAAAAAGGCTTTAATTTTGTTCCACTTAAACAAAGGGCGTTACTTATGCTACACCTATATATATATATATATATATATATATATATATATATATATATATATATATATAAAATAAAAAGTAATTGGTAATTGCTTGAAGCATTATAATATATTAATAATTTGAAGGCAATTACAATGCATATAAAAAATAAAAACAAAAAGATGTTATTTTTCTTATCGATTTCGAAGCATGAACTTCAACACCAGAGATTCGTATCAGAAATGGATGTGTTTACGTTTTTCTTTGTGTAGTTATAATTTCTCTTCTTATTTCTTTTTCCTCTCCTTTTTTTTTCTTTTTTCTTCTCCTCCTTTCTTTTTTCCTCATGTTATGAATGAAATGGGCGAATAACTGTAATTTCTTTTTTTTTAAATGTCTGTTGAGAACGAATGCTTGGACCCTGTATCCAATATTGTCTGTTTGTCACCTGGTGAATATTGCAACAATGTAGCCATGTCAAATTCAAAATAAAAACCGTCAATAGAAAAATTCATGTACTTAGCTTTTGTTTTGTTTTGTTTTTTCTTTTCTTTTTTCTTTTCTTTTTCTTTTCTTTTTTGTTGTTTTTTTCCTTTTTTCTCTAATTTATTTTTCTTTTTTTTCTTTTTTTTTCAGTTGAAAAAAATAAAATCTATTAAATTAAATAGATGAACCAGTAAATAAGTAAATAAAAGATTATCTTAAATTATGTATTAGGATTGATGGGAAAATTTAAGAAAATATGTTTTATGAGTATTTTTTTTTTCATTCTAAATTTTAAATGGATTAAATATTATTTATTAATTATACGAGCAAATATATGCACCCTTCTGGTGCAAGTATTTAGGTTTTGATGTAATAAAATATCATATCAAATTAGAAACTATTTAGAAAATTATCATACTGAAGGGGTATAATCGAAAAATAGAACAGCTTTAAATCTAACTCTTCCATCATTTTCCCTCACTCCCGTCTTTCATTTTTCCTAATTTATCTATTTAGTTAGATTATGAAGTATTTAATAAAATTACAGTTCTTTCGTCTTGTTTATGGATTTCTTTTAAGATTTATCCCCGAGATTTTTGCTCAGATTCGTTAAGAGAAAACCAAACAATTAGAAATCAATAATACTAAGCATATATTTATTAAAATCAAATTCTTGATATCAATATGCAAATTAGCCTTCTCGTTCACACTGTAAACCGCTATTCTGTTGAATATATAAATATACTTGCTTGTTATTAGTATGTAGATCCAACAGTATTTATAAGGTATAACAATTTTATCAATAATTGAGTTTTAAATAAAAATAAATTCATGGTGAATGTGATGTCAATAACTAAGGGAATTGTGACTTGAGTAGTGATTTAGTTTCGGTTACAGACAGACAAACACACAATCTCCATTATAATAAGATAAGATATTGAAATATTATATAATAATTATATATATATATATTTGATTGACGCTGTACAAATGATGCGAGATTTTTAAGAAAATTTCTCTATATCTGGAATATATGACTAACAAAACGCCTTGATAATGAGCTAGATGGGAGCTGCACAAGAATTATGTGTGCGATCGTAAAACAAACCCTGGAAACAAGACCCCACAATAAAGCAGATGTGCGGCCACTTGTCTCCTATCACACAAGCCATCCGAGTAAGACGAACAAAGCATAAGCTACGTTGTTCCGTGGTAACTAGCACATGAACACGCCAGTGCGAGCCGTCCAACAAAAACTTACATTAACTAGCTCTACGCGGATACTTGATGCTGAGACTACATACAAAGACAATGAATGATTGGGGCGGTTGTCGAGAGATTGTGATGGATATCTGTGCTGCTATCACATGGTGATGATGATGAAACCTAGTAATGATTAAATGATGAGAGGCTCTGGCAGACAGAAAAGAAAATGCGTTATTCTGAATTCACTACACCAATACGGTGCACATCAACAGGAAAAAGAAAAACACTGGTAGTTCAAGTCTTCACAACTACTTATATGACAGTAGAAGGGCGTATTGTTCAAACTATCAATGCGTTCTTCTCTGATTACATAGTTTATTATCACTATGACAAGATCAGATAACCTTTCTCCGTTAAGTCAATGCTCTCTTTTAAATGTTATCATGTTTTCGTGTTGCAAACATCGTTGAAATGAACGTTACACGAAGATTATCTATACTGAGGTTTTATTGGTCTCTTTAAAAGTAAATGTTGTTTCCTCTTCTTCACGCAAGAATAATCACATTTAAAATTTCTTTACCCTCTGTTGTACTGTTTAATGCATTGGGGAATTTAATATCGATGTCTTAAAGTCAAACTAAAATTTAAGCATTGAAACGCTATCGGTTTGATTCACTAAGAAAATCTCATTCACAAACCTTATATTTATTCTTTCATCTTATTATAATCGTGATTCGGCATCTGTTTGTAAGTCAGACAACTCGAGGGAATGTCGGTGATATTTGTGATTAGTCAACCAAACACAAATATCAATGACGTTCTCACCAGTCGTTATATCATAATTCCTGTACGCATTTATTGTGAAGACACTTGTTATTATAATGGTGATTCGCTACCTGTCTGTCTGTAACAGAAACTACGTCACTGCTTATGTCACAATACTCCCAGAAAAAATGTAAATTTATAAATAAGTATTTCATTTATAGGCAAAATCAAGTAATTATGAACTTTTGTTTAGTAAATTAGGGTGTCCCAGAAAAAAACAGAATCCACAAATTTTGTAATAAAACTGTTAATTTTAACTAGGGGGTTTAGGGTTAGGGTGTAGGGTTAAGGTTGGGTTTAGTGTTAGGGTTCTGTTTTTTCTGGTTCATCCCGTACAGGGTGACCCAGAAAAAACAGAACCCAAATTATTTATTCATTTTCCCATTAAACTAACCCTAAACCATAAACCCCAACCCTAACCCTAAACCCTAAACCTAACCCTAAACCCCCTAGTTAAAATGAACAGTTTTATTACAAAATTTGTGGGTTCTGTTTTTTCTGGGACACCCTAATTTACTAAACAAAAGTTGCTCAAGGTTGCTGTTGGTAAGATGATTAATGACCTTATGAGTGTTTAAAATACATACCAAATTGAGTTAAATCGAACTTAACGGACCTAAATTCCACCATCGTATGTCACCCTGCTGAAAGAAAAAAAAAATCAGAGAATTAACCAAATTTAATGAAATTTTCAGTGTTGATATATTAATGAATAAAAGAATTTGAGAATCTGTGTTATGCCTCAAAGTTAACTGACCTGAAAAAATGTAAAAGTTTTTAAATAAAATAACTGGTGCATTATATCTTTTATTCATCAATATATCAACACTGAAAATTTCATTAAATTCAGTTCATTTTTTTTTTCTTTCGGTAGGGTGACAAATGATGGCGGAATTTAGGTCTGTTAAGTTCGATTTAACCCCAAATTGTGTACTTTGTGACTAAGGTGTGCAAATGTTCACCATGCTCTCTCCTTTTTTATTTTTTTATTTTTTTTAACTAAAGATTGACTGATTTTATCCTTAATTTCAGTGATGTGGAGCAGCAGCTTTTGCAAAACTGCATGTTTACAAGCAAATCTTCTGGGGAAAAGAGAATGTGGTTGGTTGTGTTGCATATCGTGCGGGCGGAAGTAGGATTTTCCGTTTAAACCGAAACAAAGAAAAGACGACAAAAATCACAAAGGACTTTTTCCGGTTAACGCGAACAATAAAATCGGAAGTAGATTTTTCCGCTGATAAGTATAACAAAAGAAAATGCGTTTGGCGGTTTATATACATAAAACAAAGTAAATAGCAGGGACGACAGTTAGTTAATCCGAGACAGAGAACAAGTGAGCGGACAGCCGCCCACGGCCCATTTCACGACCGACGGGCTGTAAGACGTCACGTAGCCACTCCTTCCACCTCACCAACCCATCCCAGCAGCAGCCGAGAAGATAACTTCGTCTCCCGTCAACCCTCGGGAATTTCCACTGTGAACACTCGTCGCCACCCACGCACATCCGAGGGAGAAGAAATAAAGTCACCAGTTTCTACTATACACATGTGTTGTGATTTCCTTAAGTCTGACTACTACATATATCGCTTTTGGTACTGTGACCATACCCGCTACGTAATATGCACGATTTAGTGCCGTGAAAAAGGCACTACGTAACAGGTTGGTTGGTTGGTTGGTTGGTTGGTTTGTGCGGCATGTAAAATGTTGTTGGGTTATTTTATCCCGAAGACGTTTTGTTTGATTCATTCTTGATAGGTATTCAATTTTCCTTTTAAACTCAATTTTTTTAACACATTTTAAAACACATTGTTTTCTATTTAAGCCATAAACGGGACCCTAACAGGTATTACCACTCCGGGTCAGAATGGACCTGGGAGTAATGCTGATGGATAGATACTCCATATAGCCCAGAGCTCCATGATTAGAACTTCAGTTTAACATCATACCCAAGACATTAAAACACACAGCCACCGCCTTCTAGTACATATGATAAAAATGGTTGCGGATTTACCATAAGGGCAATAGGGTTGGGGCAATCATATAGGTGCTAAGGCTTGACATGACTAGCCGATTGGTCGGAAGGGTTTTTACTCCCAGGCCCTCACTGATTTAGAGTAGTTCTATCTGTTATGAAATTTTAGATAATTAAGTATTTCGTTGTTTAACAAAATGAATATATATATATATATATATATATATACATACATATATATATATATATATATATATATATATTATATATATTATATATATATATATAGTTTTTTTCCGTAGTTAGGATCTTTCCATGTGTGGTTTAACCAAGCTGATGCAGGTAGACCATAAGGAGAGCTCAATGTACCTAATACCAGTGAGTAGAAGGACAGAGCAAGATATTTAGTAAATGAAGAAAAACTCTAAACTTGCTTCATTACAATAATTTATTTCAACCGTATTAATACGGCATCTTCAGGTAATCACAAGAACATGACTCTTACTGAGAATTTCCCAAAGTAACATCTCTTTTATATCTATCAATTTAGGGGAGGGAGGGTTGGTGTCTTATTTTGGAATGGGTGGGGTTATTTTCTTTGGATGAGGCAGGGAGGTCTATGTTTTGGATGAGGTGTGGCTTAGCTTGGGGCATATTCCTTGGAGAAATAGTTGTAAGAGTGTATATACAAAATGAGCAGAATTTCAAGGCCAAAAATAATTTTTAAAAATTATTTAAAAAAATTTAAAAAAAGGGGAGACGAAGAGAAGAAGAAAGAGAAAAATACAGATAACAAAATGATATATAAATAAACAATAAAATAAAAAAAATTAGATGAAAATTAAAAATTAAAAAAATTAAGAAATTAAAATAAAATAAAAATAAAAATAAAATTGAAAAAAATTAACAAGTAATAATGGTAATGATAATAAGGTAAAGGAATAAAGCATAATGATTAAGATTAATAAAATCTTGTAAAATAAAATAAGATAAATTAAATTAAATTAAGAAAAGAATTAGAATTAGAATAAAGAATTAGAGTCTACTAAAACAGAATGAAATAAAAAAAGAAAATTAAAAATAGAAATAAACAATAAAAATTAAAAATCAAATAAAAATTAACATAATATAAAATTAGAATTAAACTAAGAAGCAAATTAGGGGTGGGAGGTAGCTTGTGAACGTAAAGAGTTAGAGAATAGACTGAGGATAAAGAATAAACTTAAGATTAATCTAGGATAAGAATTTAGTTTTGGATGATATAGGGTAGACTAGAACAAAATTGAATACAGTAAGAGGTAGTGGTATATTACTCCACAAATAATATAAAAAATATATAAAAGTTAAAATCTAGAATAATAAAATAATATAGTGACGTTACAGATTAAAAATTAACATTTAACAAGTGGGGACTAAAGGTGAAAGATAACATATAAAGTATAAAGTATAAGAAGTGAAAGACCGGATTTAATAATTAAAGGTTGTAGAGACTCACTATAGAAGTAATGTTATAATTAAATCAAAGGTAGAGAGTCTAAGAGATAAAAATTAATATTAGTAAACTTAGTAATGATGATAATGCTAATAATGATAATAATAATCATAATAATAATAATCATATTAATAATCATAATTATCGTGATGAGAATGATAGTTGTAAGACAATAATAAAGAACCTTGGTAATCAAATTAATAATACTATATCATAACTCTATTAATGGTGGTACTAATCATAATAATAGTAGTAATGATAATAATAATAATAATAATAATAATAATAATAACGCTCCACTGCTGTAATTTGCCAGAATACTCAGAAGATTCCTGGAGACCTGAGGAGATCTGCTGTCACTCAAAATCCAGTGAAAGACCATCAGCTAATGCTGATGGGATAGCTCATAATAACTATAATAATAATAATCATAGTAATAATTATAACATCCAGCTTAAGATAAATGGATATTGTCAGTGATAATAATAATACTAATAATAATAATAATAATAATAATAATAATAATAATAATAATAATAATAGTGATCGGTTGATGTATAAGTTATGATAATGATAATACTAAGGGGCTAGAAAAAATTGTGAATTCCCTAAAACCTTAGGGTAAAAAAGTAAAATTTATATAATTAAGTTTGAAGTCTTAAACTTTAGAGGATATATCTGACTCGGGATTGGAGGAATGGGGGCCCAAACCTAATAAGATATCGAGGTGGAATTAGGTAATCAGGGTTATCGATGTAGAATTAGGAGATCAGAACTATCTGAAACACAAAACCAAAAAAAACCAAAAAAAAAAAAACCCCCCATTCTGTCAAAATTGCCGAATTATAGAAATTCATGGAAGTTAATGGGTAAAAATAGAATTAAAATAAAAATAAAAATAAAAAAGATAAAGATTAAAATAAAGCTACATCCCACCCCTAATTTGCTTCTTAGTTTAATTCTAATTTTATATTATGTTAATTTTTATTTGATTTTTAATTTTTATTGTTTATTTTCTATTTTTTAATTTTCTTTTTTTTATTTCATTCTGTTTTAGTAGACTCTAATTCTTTATTCTAATTCTAATTCTTTTCTTAATTTAATTTAATTTATCTTATTTTATTTTACAAGATTTTATTAATCTTAATCATTATGCTTTATTCCTTTACCTTATTATCATTACCATTATTACTTGTTAATTTTTTTAATTTTATTTTTATTTTTATTTTATTTTAATTTTTTAATTTTTTTAATTTTTAATTTTCATCTAATTTTTTTTATTTTATTGTTTATTTATATATCATTTTGTTATCTGTATTTTTCTCTTTCTTCTTCTCTTCGTCTCCCCTTTTTTTAAATTTTTTTAAATAATTTTTAAAAATTATTTTTGGCCTTGAAATTCTGCTCATTTTGTATATACACTCTTACAACTATTTCTCCAAGGAATATGCCCCAAGCTAAGCCACACCTCATCCAAAACATAGACCTCCCTGCCTCATCCAAAGAAAATAACCCCACCCATTCCAAAATAAGACACCAACCCCCCTCCCCTAAATTGATAGATATAAAAGAGATGTTACTTTGGGAAATTCTCAGTAAGAGTCATGTTCTTGTGATTACCTGAAGATGCCGTATTAATACGGTTGAAATAAATTATTGTAATGAAGCAAGTTTAGAGTTTTTCTTCATTTACTAAATATATATATATATATATATATATATATATATATATATATATATATATATATTGTATCCCGTGTAATTGTAGGTCATTATTGTTAAAATGACTTCGACTTGAAATTAACCAAACAAATGTTGGAAAATTGTAAAATAAATTAAATAACCGAGTCATTTCTATCTAGTATTTGTTAATGTGTTCAAGATTGCGCTGATGATAATAAAAAGCTTCCTCGTTTCAGTCGTTTTCGCTTAGAAATTAATTTCATAGAAAACTATACAATTTGGGTGCTTCAGCTAAATAATTTGCAGCGTTATATCACCGCAAATAAATCATTGAAATCTATATATAAAGTGCAGTTGTTATGTATGTATGTATGTCCGGAGGAAACTATGAAAATAAAACAATCAACGACAAAGTAAATATGTATATACATTCACTATCAACAGATCTTGCTTTTTGAGCAAGACTAATGAAGAATTGATTTATATTCTTGAAGATAATTAAAAAATAAAATTTAAATAGTAACTGCGTGGATTTCTTTTTTGCATTGATATTTTTAATAGGTGTAAAAAAAAACCTCGGGCGCTGAGGGCACCTGTAGGCCCCTTGCTGTGCATCTTACTGCATTTCCTGCAACTATTTTTTCCAACTTTACTGGCCATGATCGTCTCATGATCATCTACTTACTTGACACTTACTTAGGAGCTCAACTTGTGTACGTAATACTGCCTCAGGGCCCCGTCTAAGAGGTTCACAACAATGTGAGGATAAAGACAAGACAAAGACGAAATCCGGTGAACATCAAAAATGGTCAGAAAGGTACACAATTCGCATTCATTCTTCATTCCCATCTGCTACTATCTCCACTTCTCTATGTTTGCCGAGATGAGAGGAGTCAAAATGTTCCCTCTTGTTCTTTTAAGGACTTCTCTAATGTTGTCTTCTCTGCTATTAAGTTTAAGGGCAATCTCTTTTGTCGGCTGCCCAACAACTAACTGACCCTTTGGTCTCCAACAACTAACTCAACTCCCTTTAGCTGGGACTGTCTGTATATATATATATATAATTCCACCCCCACCATCCCCTTCCTGACTAACCTTGCTGGACACTCAATCTCATTTGCAGATGTTTTTGTTTGAAATTCTAAAACTAGAACAATAATAATACTGACACAACAGACAAACAAATGTCCACATAATCAATTAACACAATGAATAATTAGGCCGAAATAAACCATGTCCTAGACATTTGTCTCGGTTGGATATCAAATATCTTCCGATCACCCCTTTTTTATTTAATTATTCATTCCTTAGTCATATTCACTCATACACACATGATTCACTATCTCCCATCCAAACACACAGACAATCACGTGTAAACACATATGTATTCATAATCTTACATACTATATATTCACATAACTAATTATTACACCTATATATATACACGCACACATACACTTGCATGCCTCCAAATGCATTCTGCACTTGATGCAATGCGTAGTATTACATAGGGGACATTAATCTTTCTTTTCAGAGTGTCTGAGCCGTTTTTTTTTTCTGACCCTTTACCTGGCCGGATTAACGCCAGGTTTTTCCTTCCATAGGGATTTTAATTGGGCATCCTGGGAGTATCCAATTCATGTTTCCGTAATAAGGAATCTCCGAGACTAACTTTTTTTAATCCCCCTCTAATCAGGCAACGCCGTGTAGACAGTTCTTGTATTTAATAAAAATTCCAGTTAAAATATTCTGCTTTAATCACTCTTAAACAACAAAAAGAAATCAATGAATAATAAATAGTTTTCAATTAATTTAGCAAGTAGATTGTGACCAGATAATTAAACCTAAAAGTTGTCGGCGGACAGGAAGGGAGTCTATCCCTTTTTCGCTGGTGCAAGACGAGGGAGATTGATCTTGTGCTGAGGGGGAGCGCCACACCTTTTTCAGCTCCCCACTATCACACAGATCAGATTATCCAATCTGTGTTACTGATGCGCTGAGTTGGTGATGACCGGTATCGAAACTGGAACATTGCGATTCCGAGGTCGGTGCGGTACCGACTAAGCTAAACCAGTAGAAAATTGGTCTTGTCGCGCAGTCAGCACGGATATTCATGACAATCTCTCGCCAACTGTCTCTATCATTTATTGTCCCAGGGAGGTCTTCTGCGCAGCATCCTGTATCCGCGCAGAGGTGGTCAATGTAGGTCCTTGCTGAGCGACCCACATTAGCATGTCCGTGTGTTGGTTTCTACGGGAGAACGTCGTTAAAGAGATTGTCCTTGCTTTTCCAGCAGTGTCTTGTTCGTCTCACTCGGATGGTTTGTGAGATAGGGGGCAGGTGGCTGTACAGCTACTTCTTTGTGGGGTGCCGTTTCCACGACTTGTTCAAGATCGCACGCAGCATTCTGGTGTAGCTCCTATCTGGCTTATTCTCCAGGTGCCTCGTTAGGGTCCAAGTGGTGCAGCCATACAGCAGCTGATACAACTATAACTATGAAGAATTGTTGTTTGAACTTGTCAGTGAGATCGGATTTCCATATTATAACCCGTCGGCCGCCAATGAGCTAAAGGGCTCTCGGAATTTCCGAAATTGGCCGTCAAGATCAGATCTTCTGCATCAACCATGAGTTGCAGGGTTTCCATACTGGCCGAAAGTCTAGCTGAATGCCCACGTTGTGTTCACATCTCAAACGACTAGAAATCTGTTATAGAAACTGATATTCCACGGTTAACGGCGGCCTAGTGGTCACATAAAAACCAACGACTCTTTTCCTTTTTCAAACTCAACAAACATTTATATTCAATAAGAGAATACAAGATAATTATTTCTCAAGGCTGTGGGAGCGATGGACCTCTAATTAATAAGTTTTGGTCAGAATATAATCAGGGGCTCTGCAAAGATATTGCTCAAAACAGTTCGTAAAGTTTTTCAGTAGTCTGGGCTGAAGTCGGTTTGTCTCTCTCTACTCGGAATTTGCGTTCTCACAACGGACACGGTCCAAGCTTAATCTTCTCTTCAAGCCCGCTCGGCTTCATCTGCTCTTCAAGCTTTCTCAGCTTCGTCTTCCTTATCGTCAAAAACGTCTCAGTTAAATAATGTCTCAACCAGAAATTTCTGATTTCCGGCTGGCGTGAAGATGTCAGCAACTATCTTTGGACATCCCACTTTGGCAAAAGTACCGTCTTCCTTTTAGTTCTAACCTCCAATGGAATTCACTTCCGCTCAAACGCCGAATGGTCAGCTCTTCCGGTATTCTCAAGTGTTTCCCAACAAAATGTGGAGTCTTAAATACATCTGGTTTTAATTAATTCTCTTCCGGTTACTTATGGGATTTTCAACAAAGAGTTTATCTTTTTAAGTGGAGAAGAAAAAAATAATAGATTTTCCCTCTTCATGGGCCCAAGATAATCATGGTCAACCGACTTCCTGATCATCTTTCACCACACGACTCCGTTGCCCTCAGTCTGGCCACATAAAAAGGCTATTTCCAACAATCATAGCCGATTCAAGTGGACTCGCCCTGCTGCTGTAATAATATTTATATCTCTGCTGCTGTAATAATATTTTTATCGAAAGTGGATCTCAAGTGGGTTGGAAGACCTCCAGTCTTCCAACCCACTTGAGATCCACTTTCGATTTCTTCACAGACATTCCATCACATTGTGTGGCCTTATGATAGCGACCATCTGTTTTGATTTTACTCACAACTACCCGGAAAAATCTATATTTCCGTTTTTTTTCTAATTCCGTCCTAACAATGAAGCATGTCACAATATGACTAATAATCTATTTATAGCAGACCTTGCCTCCCTTATCGTTCACTAACATCGATTTCTGTGGATCATATATTACTACTAAGCTTAAGTTGTGGCACAAGACTGCAATTATGGGGTATCAAATGAGAATCGAACCCACTAACAACGGTTTACTGACTTACCTTTCAAACCATTATACCAGGTGGGTGTGCTCTTGGTCTTGTATAACATTCTCGTTTGCATTTCTGAGATCCAAAATTATCATCAAACTTGGAATTATTCAGACTATTGTTCCCATCTTGGATGCTGCAATCACGTTTCAGCCGTTGTCTCCTCCTATTCTTACAAACAATGCCAATAGCTGTCAATGTCTTTCCTATGCGTATATTTGTAGCGTTGTTGTGGGCCGGACAGCTAACAGGACACAAGCGACACTCAACATAGGTAGTGAGTTCCAAAAAAAACACCATGCAAACAGTGCAGATAAGCTTAAGGGGTTGTTTATTTCTTGCTCCCCCAGGTCTTTTCATTGAAAGAGAGAAAGAATTAGTTAACCTTTTTTATCATTAATTATCACGATCCTGCAACGTAAGATACTAGTTAAAACACTCCCCAAAACGAAGCCCACAAAACATGTGAGTGTCCCCTCTGAGACACTCGAATGAAAAAAAGGATGAGTCCCCTTACTTCTGTTTGTAGTATCGGAGGGAAGGGAGCTATCCATTTCCGTTCTTCTGTAGAAAATCCGCGACTTCCGGATCCTTTTAGAATCTAAAAAGAGAATCCATTTAGAAGCTAAAAACATTCAAATTTTCTATAAACCGTTTAATATTACATATTGACATCGCTTTCAGTAGATGAGATATTGATACCGAGGTATATGAACTCGTCTACTACGTATTTCTATATGGACGTTAACATGTCAATAGCCGTCCATGTCTTTCCTATGCGCATATTGACATCGCTTTAGGTAGATGAGATATTGCTACCAAGGTATATGAACTCGTGTACTAATTTCAGTTTCAGTGTGCTAAAATCAATTAAACAGTCAAGTTCTTTTCTAACAAATGTCTGTTAACAAAAAAGTCTTCGGCATAAAATAACCCAGATTGAGCTGACACTAATAAAAAGTTTATACTTTCTTGTTTCAGTCTGTTAAATTTGGCACTTTAATCATTTAGTTTTATACAAATCTATATAATTTGGGAGTGTTAGCTATTTATTTGGTTGGCTTGTTAATTGGATTTTACGGTATGTCAACCCATTGGATTATTTGGTTAGCTTGTTAATTGGTTGGATTTTACGGTATGTCAAACCATTGGATTATTTGGTTAGCTTGTTAATTGGTTGGATTTTACGGTATGTCAAACCCATTGGATTATTTGGTTAGCTTGTTAATTGGTTGGATTTTACGGTATGTTGGATTATTTGGTTAGCTTGTTAATTGGTTGGATTTTACGGTATGTCAAACCATTGGATTATTTGGTTAGCTTGTTAATTGGTTGGATTTTACGGTATGTCAAACCATTGGATTATTTGGTTAGCTTGTTAATTGGTTGGATTTTACGGTATGTCAAACCCATTGGATTATTTGGTTAGCTTGTTAATTGGTTGGATTTTACGGTATGTCAACCATTGGATTATTTGGTTAGCTTGTTAATTGGTTGGATTTTACGGTATGTCAACCATTGGATTATTTGGTTAGCTTGTTAATTGGTTGGATTTACGGTATGCATTGGATTATTTGGTTAGCTTGTTAATTGGTTGGATTTACGGTATGATTGGATTATTTGGTTAGCTTGTTAATTGGTTGGATTTTACGGTATGTCAACCCATTGGAATTTGGTTAGCTTGGTTGGATTTTACGGTATGTCAAACCATTGGATTATTTGGTTAGCTTGTTAATTGGTTGGATTTTACGGTATGTCAACCATTATTGGATTTTACTTGTTAATTGGTTGGATTTTACGGTATGTCAAACCATTGGATTATTTTTTGCCGAAGACGTTTTCGTTTTATTCATTCGTGACGGATACTCATTTTTCAAAAACATTTTTAAAACTCATTTTTTTCTATTTAACCCATAGACGGAACCGTAACAGGTACTACCGCTCCGGGTCAGAGTGGGTCTGGGACCGATGGTGATGAAGGGGTACTCCACATTTCCCAGAGCTCCAGAACTGGAACCTCACCATCAGATAGAGTTTAACGTCATACCCAGGACAATAAGACCCTTGGACGCGGCCTTCTAGCACATATATAATAAAAGGATTGCAGCTTGCCATAAGGTCAATAAGATTGGGACAATCATATAGGTGCTAGGGCTTGACGTGTCCAGCCGAATGTTAAAACGAAATGTGTCCTTGAACAAATTATTGATTCCACATATATCCGACTGGGGCGTTAGAATGTTCCGACTGCACCTCTGCAGAGGGGTAAGACTCCCCCAATGGGGCCCCCTGTTGGCCGTGGGTGGCGACCTGTGATGCTTAAGGATAGAACCCAGGTGGATGAGCAGTCCATGACTTGCAATACTCCACTTTGGCTATATCTTGGGCTATACGGGTGGTCGGAGAGGCCCCCTCTGATCAATCGGCTGGTCACGTCAAGCCCTAGCACCTATATGATTGTCCCAACCCTATTGCCCTTATGGCAACCCCAATCTCTTTTTATCATATGGGTGCTAGAAGGCAGTGACTGACGGTCTACATGTCCTGGGAATGACGTTAAACTCTATCTGATGGAGAGGTTTGTATTGGAAATTTGGGGAATGTGGAGTACCCCTTCATCACCATTGCTCACTGGTCCACTCTGACCCGGAGTGGTAGTACCTATTAGAGTCCTATCTATGGGTTAAATAGAAAAACATGAATTGATAAACAAAATTGTATTATGCATTAAGAATGAATTTATTTCACAACTTTGTCGGCATTAAATGACCCACTGAGGTTGATATGCCGTAAAACAAACCAAACAAAACCAAATCAAACATATATTCATGAATATATTCAGGTATAATCTTTGGTTACACGTTGATTACTTGTCGGTAAATTTTTACGGGAAGCTTAACAATATGTATTATTTAGATTTTTCGGACTGTTGTTCTCATCTACATATTAGTGCTCATCAATAATCCTCTTGCAACTCCCTCTGGCTAAAAAATGGCACCGTCCAAATAGTCCAAGATGAAATGCAAAAAAGAAATGTAAATCCTGATTATCTAATATTGCTTATCTGCCGAATTCTTATCTCTTATGTGTTTCATTATCTCAGCTGAATAATGCATGTCCTTTTTCTTCCCTTACTTTCTTTATGATAAAAACGGAATGGTCCATTATTTAGCTGAGGTAATAACACTCATAAGAAATAAGAATTCGACAGAAAAGCCACACTAGATAAGCAGCATTTAAATTTTTTACTTTACATCATGGAAGATTTGAATGGTTTCATTTTTAATCAGAGCGTCTTGCAACGTGTCCAACTATTCTTCCTCTAGCTATGGGTAAATAGTGGGGTTTTTATGTTTTATATATCTTGTAACCAAGGTTACACAGTCTAAAACGATATTGATTAGTACCGTCGTTTTTTAGACGGTTAGTGCATAGACATGTTTTGAATCCAGCTGTTGATGAATTCCGGATCTGGGGCGTTGGGTGATTGATGTTTAGTAACCTCGATCGGACCCACCCCCTTCCGGTTAAAAAAACACTTGGAATGGAAGTTTCAGTTAGCTTAGAGTCAGTTAAGCCGCGAGACGTCCTAATGTAACCGTTTTCGATTTGCACGCGACGGAGAAAGTTCTGGTTTTGTAATTAATAAAAATGTGATCCCAAAAATATATGCCTTGCGTTGTCTCTTAAGGGCTAATGACAACCTAGGCATAAACAGACCAGTCAACAACAGACCAGCATCTTGAAGAACCAGACTTGTAGTAGAACTAGACCAGCCAAAAAGATACAAGTCAGAAAGTAGCTACAGACGACAGAAACAGAAGAGAATGTAGGGGAATTGTTTTCCTTTACAACAGATAATTGATTAGCTCTTTTAACATGAATAGGTTATAAATAAACTCTTAACAGAGATAATTTGTTGACTGAAAAACAAAATTGAAAAGGGTTAACGTTTTGTACAGGAAGATAAATAAATAGTCAATGCGCAGTTCTCCAACAGTATAACTTGGTACTGTTACATAATCTATGCGGTTGCATAAGACTATTGTCAATCCCCTGTAATGCTGAGGGGATGACCCTTTTCATACCATGGCCGGGTCCTTCAATGGAAAATTACAGAAGCCCGCCAAAATACGTGAAGTCACGTAGGACCTGTTCGGTCCCCAGTTTGCAGTTGGACGTCAGGCAGTGAAGATGTGAACTGTGACTCACTCTGCATACCCGCGCTATGTTAGTTAGCAGATGTCTGGTGGGGATTTAACAATAAAATAAGATCAAAAGTAAATCGAAGTCTTGTGTTTATTATCTAAAAACTAACAATGACAAAGGGTTTCTGATAAGGAGAGATCCCTAACAGAAAACCTGACCGAGAAGAAATACCAAAGACGATCAGAATACTAAAGACGGCCAAAAAATAGAATTAAAGCAAGAGGTATGCAACATTATCATTCTTTAGTGCCAGTTAGGAAGGGCTATGCAACAGTACTCGACTAATATTGACTCGACTACGAATACTAATATATAAACTCGACAACAAATAATTTCGCGTATTCTTATCTTTATATGTTTCATTGGACTAGTCCAACTATCTTATAGGAGAAATATCTTCCCTTAAAACAGATAATCGATTAATTCTTTCAATACGAATATATATATATATATATATATATATATATATATATATATATATATAATCTAAAATAAAAATTGGAAATTTAAAAAAAATCCTTAGAATTAATCCTCTCTTATAACTATTAATAAAGGGTTAACTTACCTGTTCCTCTAAAGCTTGTAATCCGTTCTAAGAAAAGTGTTACTGTCCACGTATTCCGTTTAAATAGAATGTGCCGTGCATTTGATTGGTTGTGAGCGTCAGCCAATCAGATGCACGGGATTAGAACTTTACAATCGTCCAAAAAGAATAAAAAGTCAAACGTCTTTTAGCATCTAATGTTGGTGGGGGGATCGGAGTTTGATCATCTCTGATAGGGTCAACATGGCGAGGGAAATCTGATGTTGGAAGACCTGAAACTTCCCAATGAACCATGCAGATTACATCACTGACGACAACCACCAGCGCCCCAAATATAGGAGCGTATATTTAAAGTAGGTTATACCTCCAATATACTTTTCTGTTAATATCATGAATTGTTCATTTATGTCAATAATCAGGGGTGCGTATAACAAAAGAAAACTTCAAGGAAATTTTACACACCCTAACGGTCTTTTGAATTCAAAAATATAAAGCAATTATATTCAAAATCTTTTGTGAAAAACTCAGTTCAAAAACTTTAACCAACGAATTTTCTGGATTTAAAATTTTCTTTTGTTACCAACACATAAATGGCCAAGATTTTCTGTTTATTTTTCTTCCCATAAAAACACAATTAATTTAAAAAAAATACAATTGACGATAAGAAAGCTAGTACTGGTTCGACCATTTTTTATCATAATGCGATATATAGATTTATTTTTATGTTTATTATGCCTGTTTTCTATAAATAAACTGGTTTGTTTATTTAAGAAATTTGGGAGCATTTTTGCCCACGCTTAAAAAAACTTCGTTTGAGAACACATTGAATCTAAGTAGGACTGCTTATTGTTGATTACATGACCTCATTATTATAAAAACACGTAAAATTTGCAAAGTCACACGATGCTGTCAGTTTTAGGGTATAAATAAGTGCAGTATATTCTGGAAGTTTCACTGGTGTATTTTTTCAGACATTGCTAGTATTTTACTTATAGGGATTGGCCCCTCTATTGTTGCTAAAATATTTCCAAACTAATTTTCATTCGATTCTCTTTTGTTTACATAATTCAAAACTCATGACATACAATTCTAAAACTAATTATTTAAGAAAACTTAATTATTTTAATTCATTCAATTACACATGTCGTAAGAATATAGGGGCCAATCCCTATATACTTTATCAATCAATTTTTGTTTATTATTGAATAGACTAGCAAATAAATACACCCTCCGGGTGCAAGTTTTGGTGTAATAAAAATTGTATTAGATAAGAAAAAACTGATGAAAATGATGTTACATAATTATTAGATTCTTAATATTTATGTACAGTAGTGTAGAAACCAAAATAGCTGTTATAAGTTGCAGCCGGCGGCCTTGAAGGATTGAATGACAAGGCTTGACCTCAGTCCTGATCCTTTCTTCCGGTGGATACCGTGAGAATCGGTGGAGAAGACCCTATTCCGGTTTAGATTAGAAAGTGATTTTTAGTTAGATCGGCCAAAGCCGCGACGATGGTAAGTCGTGTTATGCACGGTGCCGACTCAATCTGCGCAGGTAGTCTGGTGGGGATTTCAGAATAAAATATGATCTAAGTTAAATCGAAGTCTTGTGTTATTATCTAAAAACTACCAATGACACAGGGCTTCTGATAAAGAGAAATCCCCAATGGAAGACCATTAATTAGAAATAATTTTGCATATTTCGTATTTTCTTTGGTTCCTAATTTCAGCAATAATAGCGTGATTTTTTTCATCGTCAGTCCAATGCTGGCACCTTTTCATAAATATTGCTTCATATCTAAGGAAGTACGCTGGAGACGTTGACGCAATATCAGGCTCGTATTTAAATTCAGATAGTGAATTTGAAATACCTTCAACCGAAAAAAATCGAGAATCTGGCTCTTTGGACGACCTAGATAATAATCCTTCCAAAAGTGTTTTATTACTTTTTTCTTGTTGTTCGAATAGTTGTTGCATTAATATTTGTTGTTGCTGCTGTTGTTGTTGCAGGAATTGTAGCACCTTCGTTAATTCTGTCGTTTGTTCCATTTTAGCAACGTCTCAACAAGAAAATAATTTTTGTTCCAACTGTGTACACTATAAAGTTTTCAAAATCCAAACAAGAGGGGAAGAAATGTACTTTCTGTAAAATGTTCCTCGTTAAGAAAACAATTATTTACTTTTCGTAATAGTTAAACAAGTGTAACGTTCTTCGTTAGCAAGTGTTATAAACAGTTACTTACTTTTTGGAAGTCTCGGACAAAAGTCTAACTTGTTTTGTTAGTGAGTGTTGTCCACTGTATTTTTTTTTTCCGTTGTCGATTAATTCTTGGACGGACGTTGGTTCAAGTTGTGATTTATTCTGAAATCCTTCGTCGCCACTGATATATCCGGGTTAAGGGATATATTCTGAAGTTGGTATTTGGTATATTATCGCAGTAGTAGCTAGTGCGTCGAATAGCAATACATCTTCCGAGCAGGCATGGTGTAGTTTAGCGAGTAAGATTAGGTTGTAGGTGTAGGTGTAGGTGCCTGTACCAACACAGTGTCGACTATTTATACATGACACTGTCCAATCAGATTATAGTGAGGGGGTACCAAGGTATTTACATATTCATTACATCAATAATGATGAAGGAAATACTAACAGCAACATTGTTAATATCGGATAGAATACTCAGAAAAGTCATGGAGACCTGAGGAGACTTGCTGTCACTCATTCTTCAGTGAACCACCGGCTAAGCAGTGTGTGAAAAAACCTCATAGAGTGAAATAATAATAATAATAATAATAATAATAATAATAATAATAATAATAATAAACTATGTCAAAGCAACGAAAATTGTTATTTACTCGCACGCCCACACAACCAATATGTGACACGAATTTTTAAAAAACTTGGGATGGGTGGCCCTGTGCCTTTCAGCGCTAATGTACAAGGTAAACATCCTCGAATCCTCATAGCGCCTACTCTGAAACCTTTTATAAATTCGATTATCTTTGATGCGGAAAGCAAAATTCATCCATCTATAAAATGTGTTACCTTGAAACGATGTTTAAGAAATCGAAACTTTTTTCATTAACCCAGTAGATGGCGGTGGGGGGGGGGACGATGATAACACCCCCACCTACACCAATATTCTCATTAATTTTTCTGCTAACTAAACATTTAGAAAGGTGGTGGAGACAGCTTGACTAAAAAGTGAACAAAGGAATATTTGCTGTTATGCTAAAATTATTAACTATCTATTGCAGAACAGTTAAAGAAAAATAAAACTGCAAATATCTGAGAATATTCTTTTTGAATTATAAATCAAAAGGAGAAAGAAAAAATAAGATAGAGAAACAACTACAAAATAATAGATGCTTCATCACACTAGTTGCCATGCCAAGGTTAAAGAGCCCTGTCCCCCCTACTATTTACCCATAGCTGGAGGGAGATTAGTCTGATTCATACCTTTTCCAAGGTTATTAGCACTATGTGAAATGTAAACAGCCTCGTCCAAGATTTGAACTTTGGTTGATGACTCTAACACATTACACTATATTACATCACAAGGACACTTAGAGACAAATAAAAATGTAAAGTTTGTGGAGTTGCCTATTGTCGGTATCAGCAAGGGAAACAATCCCCTTTTCGGTGGCGCTAGACTAGGGAAATTTTTTTTTTTTTTTTGCTGAGACGGAACGCCACACTAATCGTCACCTTCTTACTTTACCCCGCAGATCAGTGATCGCAGATTACCCAATCTGTGCTACTCATGCGCTAGATGGGGGGGGGCTGGTTATAAACTAAGAACCTTGCAATTCCTAGGTGGGTACCCTACCAAATGAGTTGAATTGGTTCCTAAAATGTAAACAAATAAAAACCGAATTACTGGGGAATATTCGAACCGGATATAATTATTTAAACGGAAATGAAGCAAAGATTACGAAAGGAGAAACTCAGAAGAACAAGAACATTTCTCAAACCCAAACTCTGCAGTAGAAATTTAATTAGAATAATAAATAGCTGGGCAGTCTACTTTGTAAGATACTCTCGAACATTCTTAAAGGAACAGAGGCATGTGGACCAAAGAAGAAGGAACTTCCTGACGATGCACAATGATTTACACCGGAGAGATGATATATAGACTCCATATGAGTCTGTTGTGTGGGTATTAAGGGTTACAAATAAAGACAAACGACTGGTGAAAGTTGATACAATTGTATTGAACAAAGAAAGTAGAATTTACAGAAGGAAAGTGAAGTTACGTCCGACAATACAGTCTAGAACTGAATCGTGTCGCTTGTTCTTCAAGTTACAATTGTCTTTGCTACTTATAGTAGTAGTAGGATTATTCCATTATATAAATAGGTTATATCACCTATAACAGTGTCTATATATCATCTCTCAAGTTGAAGTGGACTCACCATTATTGAAGATTGTGTGTATGCATTAATACAGAAACCAAAAGATTATATAGACATCTTGTAAACAAAAATGGGAAGTGAAATAACTATATGGATACTTCAAATGGCAATTCTATGGAAATTGCAAATGAGATGACCTGGAAATGGCAACGAAGTGGAACTTTGAAGAGAGATAGTAATATTGCATACCATACTCAAATCAACGAATCTCGTATAGTATACCTATTTACTCATGGTTATATACTCATATTCTTTTATATTTAACTTGTGTTTCTGCTTCTATAATTCGAAGTAACTGTTATTATCGAACCAGGAACCTTGTGATTCCTAGCCGGACGCTCTACATGTTACATAATTATTAGATTCCTAATATTTATGTACAGTAGCGTAGAAACCAAAATGGCTGTTATAAGTTGCAACCGGTGGTCTTGAAGGATGAGTGACAAGGCTTGACCTCATCCTGATCCTTCCGGTGGATACCGTGAGAATCGGTGGAGAAGACTCTCTTCCGGTTTAGATTAGAACGAGATTTGTTTAGTCAGATCGGCAAAGACCACGACGGTCTGTATGTATGTGTGTGCATGCACCTATTTCTATGTGTATATGGTTGCATGTGATGTGTGTATGTCTGTGTATGTGTGTTTGCATCTATGTGTATGTGTGTATGTAAAAGTGGGATGTTCATTTTTACTATCTGCTTATTGCAACTTCTTGGAAGTTCAAAACTCTAAATAAAGAAAGTAGGTATTAAAATAATAGGAGCTTCCCATGTGAGCGATGTTTAATAAGTGCTCTACTCTTTCAGCCTCCTACCAGACTATACAAAGTGTTTATGATATCTATAGTATTAATATAACAGAATGATTTATGACAAAACTAAGTTATCTATACATATATAAAGGACGGTTGTGTGAATCTGTATGTCCGGAGGAAACTTTGAAGAATAGAAGTAAGAAAGTAAGGAAAGAGGTACACAACACTACCGACTGAGCTAAACCGGTCCTATAATATTAATCTAAATGCAACTATAATTTCCACAAAAGAGGTTGTAATTTAAATGGTGACATTTATGTTTAAAAAAAAAGACATTAACTTGTAAATTCAAAATGAACTTGCTTAAAGGTTACAACTACTAATATGGTAATGAGATGGGTGCGTAAATTGACGTACATTAGAATCTATTTTATTATAATGGAGATTTAATATCTTTCTGTCTGTAACCGAAACTATCACCCTTTATGTCACAATGCCCTCAGCAATTGCATAAGTTTATCTCTGGGTTGGTAGATGTTTTTTTTCTATTCTCGATCATTTTGTAACACACACAACCATTCCAGGTCAGAGTAAACCTGGTGTAATGGTGATGATGGGGTACTCCACTTATCCAAGAGCTCCAGGATTGGGACTTCACCATTAGATAGAGTCTAACGTCATACCCATGACATTAAGACCCTCAGTCACTGTTTTCTAGCACATATATGATAAAAAGGGTTAGGGCTTGTCATAATGGCCATAGGGTTTGGACAATCATATAAGCGCTTGATGCTTGATGGGAGCATCCGATTGATCAATGGGGGCATCTCCGACGGGCTGGCTAGCCTAAGTAAGAGCCAAAGTGGAGTGTTGCATGTCATGGGTTGCTCAGCCACCAGAGTTCCATCCTTAAGCATCACGAGTTGCCACCCACATCCAACAGGTGATCACATTATGAGGGGAGTTCTACCCCACTGCAGAGGTGCATTCTGGTATTCTAAAGTAACAGCCGACAGGGCTAATAACAGTCGGAGAAAATCTGTAACTCTGACAGAGGATTTGGGTTCTAATTCATTTTTCTGTTGTTATACACTTCTTCAACATATCGGATGCATAATGGCGCGCGCGCGCGAGAGAGAGAGAGAGACAGACAGACAGACAGACAGACAGACAGAGGCTGAGACAGAGTAAGGGGATAATGATTGGTTCTTACTTTCCTCTGACTACTTCGTCGGCCATTTTCCTTTGTTTGGCCTGATCCGTATTCTGTTGGGCTCTGCTGTTGGATTGTTCGGGTTGGGTGTTTCTGTGGGTCGTTTGTGAATATCTTCTTTGTTAATTAAGCAAGGAAGATTTTGTTGCTATTTTCATATATCCTTTATTACAAAACCCCAACCCAAAAGTAGTCTCGAACCGCGCGGATGAGACCAGGCATCTTGAGAGCGGCGATCACATCTTCTCCCGATGACTGACTGCCGGCAACTGCTATGTAAAACTGATTTCTTTCACACATATCTATTGGAAAGTTTCGGAAGGGACCATTAGAGGTCATCATCCGCCAGTCATAACTCAATTCGAATTCTAGCGACACGACTTACACCATTCATAGGCTAACCATGAATACTTGGGACACTGAACTGCTTATATGACTGCGCAAAAGGTTATGATGCCTTGAGGCAGTCTATCAAGTAAACGTAAATTTTGATTTTTCCTTTGATTTTAGACTTTCACGCATTAATAATTCATTTGACTTAGTTCATATAAGTCAATTACTTTGATATATTCTATTTGGGATTGTCATTTAAGAAAGTTGTAGATGTATATTATAGAAAATAATACAAATAAAAATTGACTGAAGTTGGTTTCTTCTTGTTTACACTATCAAAATTTATATAATGCAATATAGTAATACAAATGTAACAGAGAAAGGGTAAGTTAAACACCGAAGGGATCATAAACATCATCAAACAAATGTTGCACCAAATACGAATTAAACTTCTATATATTAATACTCGTGTTCCTTAACTGTACGACCGTTATCATCTTGCAACACTCTCTGGTTAAAAATCAGACCGTCCAAATCGTCCAAGATGAAATGTAAAAATGTAAATACAATCTATTTGGTGTGGCTTACCAATATTCTGAGGGACCTCACATCAGTGAGGGGGTCCGGTGTGCAGTTAAAACCGTTGAGAAGAAGGCCCCGAAACGGTGCACACTCTCCCCTGATGATCCCAAAATCAATTACATAAAATATAAAAAACAAATAAGGAAAAAGAATCATGGAATTGAACTTCTCGTCGGCTTTGCAATTAGAATGAGGAGCATTCTACAACCCGCTCGCTTTATGGTGAGTTTCCATTACTTTTTAAGTAACTTTCTTCTCCTCTGGTGTAGCTTGCCAATCGAATTCTTATTTCTTATGGGTGTGGTCCCCTCAGCTAAATAATGGACCATTTCATTATATTATAAAGAAAGAAAGGGGGAAAATGACACGCTACACAGAAAATATATAATAAGAAAGAAAGAAAGAAAGAAAGAAAGAAGGGAAATATTGAGAGAGGTGGTGAGCACGCTGAAGTGATAACACTAATTTATTTCAATCGGGCATAATGAATTAAAATTCAAGATTATGTTACTTTTTACATACTGAACTATTTGCAATAGCTCTTAATAGGATAATATAGTTCAGGTGTTGACTTCATAATACGTGCGAAGACGTGGGAAGTAACTAATCTGAAGCATTGGGTTAAGCTTAAACTATATTCATCATCATGTCGTGCAATTAGCACAGATATCCATGACAATCTCTCGCCAACCTTCCCTATCATTCATTTTTCCAGGGAGGTCCTCTACGCAGCATCCAGCATCTTTGCATAGCTGGTCAATGTAGGTCGTTGATGGGCGGCCCACACTAGCATGTCCGTGTGTTGGCTTCCACAGGAGAACGTCGCTTATGAGCTCGTCCTTGCTTCTACAGCAGTGCCCTGCATGCCTTGTCCGTCTCTCCCGAATGGTTTGTGAGATGGGGAGCAGTTGGCCATAAAACTTCCACTATTTAAACTGTAAAGTAAGTAAAAAGTCGTCGGGGCGGCCTAAAGTCGGTATCATCCAATCAGCGAGGGAGTCTATCCCCTTTTCACTTGCACTAGACCAAGGAGATTATTTTAACGTCTGAGGTGGAGCGCCACACCTACCATCAGCTCCTTACTTTACCGCACAGATCTCTGTGCTACTCATACGCTGAGTTTGCGAGGACCGGTATCGAACCAGGAACCTTGTGGTTTCTAGCCGAACGCTCTACCGACTGAGCTATATTTTCTTTCTTTCTGTTCTACCAACCCTATCAACTTAGCTCCTCCCATGTTCTCACACCACGAATAGCTCTTAAGTAAACATATCAAACGTTGTAATAAATTATCATTCTGTTGTATATCCACAGGTCCTTCTAGTTTAAAATAAATCTCTTAATCTTTCTTTTAGCCAAAAAACAAATTCTGATTAAACTATAAAATGAATATTTTATTCTTCGTTTTAACAAACGAACAAAAGTTGCCATCGATACAAATTTATCTTTAAAATGTAAATCCTGATTATCTGGCGTTTCTTATCCGCCGAATTCTTATTTCTTATGAGTGTCATCACCTCAGCTAAATAATGGACCATTCCACTTTTATTATAAAGAAATAAAGGGAAGAAAAGAGACATGCTACACAGAAAAATATAATAAGAAAGAAGAAAAGAAGGTGGGGAGTGGAAAGATAGAGAGGGGTGAGCGCGCGGAAGTAATAACGCTAATCTGTTTCAATCGAACATAATAAATAGATGAAAAGAAGGAAAGAAAGAAAAAAGAATGAGAGTTAAAATCAAAATTATTATATTTCTTACACACTGAACTATTTGTAATAGCTATTATGTAAACATATCAAACGTTGTAATTTTCAAGTTTCCTTTTACACAAAGATCAATTCTGTCTGTAACCGAAACTATGTCACTACTCAAGTCACAATTTCATTTGTTATTAACGTCACATTCTCCATGATTATTATTTTTACTAGCAAATATATGCACCCTCTGGGTGCAAGTATTTAAGTTTTAATGTAATAAAATATCGTATTAAATTAGAAAGTCTAATAAGAAGGCAGATAAAAAGATTTGAAACAGAGTGGGGGTATAATAGTAAAATAGAAATGAAACTTCCTTTTCCATCTATCCCGTCTTTCATTGCTGAATTTTACTTATTTAACTATTTAGTTAAATTAGGAAATAAAGAATAAAATGACAGTTATTTTTTCTTGTTAATGGATTTCATTTAAGATTCATTGGATAGATTTTTGCTTATATTCATTAAAATAAAACCAAACAGTTAGAAATCATTAATACTAAGCACATATTTAATAAAATAACATTTTTAATATCAATATGCAAATTAGCCTTCCTGTTCACATTGCAAACCGCTATTTTTTGTATATATAAATACAAATGCATGTTATTAGTATATAGACATGGACAACACTAATAAAAACGTGAAGCAATTTTATTAATAATAATTGAGGTTTAAATATAAATAAAATCATGGAGAATGTGTTGTAAATAACTATGTTAATTGTGACTCGATTAGTAATATAGTTTCGGTTACAGACAGAAAAACACACAATCTCCATTATAATAAGATTTAAACCTTAATTAAATTAATTAATTTTTTACGTCATTAATACTGTTGACTATATCTGCATACTAATGATATGCAATTGCATTTATATATACAACAAAATAGTTGTTTACTGTGTGAACCTGAAGGCTAATTTGCATATTGATATTAAAAATTTTATTTTAATAAATATGTGCTTACTATTATTGATTTCTTGTTTTTTTTTTTATCTTAATGGGTATGAGCAAAATTCTCACAGATAAATCTTAAAAGAAACCCATTAACAAGAAGAAATAACTGTTTATTCTCCACTTCCTGTTTATTCTTCACTTCCTGTTTATTCTTCACTTCCTATTTAGAGAAAATATTTAAATTTGGAAAATTTAGCAATGAAAGAGGAGGTGATGGAAGAGTGTTTCATTTGTTCTATTTATCTCTGTTTCAAATCTTTTTACCTGCATTCTTATTTAGTTTAATTCACCTTTCTAATTTAATATAATATTTTATTACATTATAACTTAAATACTTTCACCGGGGAGTGCATATATTTGCTAGTTAATTTTTTCAAATTTTTAATTTTTCAAATTTGTCCTTTTGTAAATTTTTGAAGATTTTTTCTACGTCGCAAATAAATATTTACACACTACCCATCTTTTAAATAGAAATTAATTTACTTGAAAACAAAAAATACCATGATTTTATGTAATATATATATATATATGTAATATATATATATATTATATTATATATATATTTATATATATATATATACTATATTTCGGGTGCAAGTATTTAAGTTTAAATGTAATAAATATTAGATTAAATCAGAAACTAATTTATTAAGTTTAACTAGAACAACACTTCTCTTTCATCATTCAATGCTATTTTTCTAATTTAACTATTTAGTTAAAATTGAATAAATTACATTACTTGTTAATGATTAGGATTATTGAAGAGATTTTTACTCTTCATTAAATACAATTAGAAATCAATAATGCACATTTTTATTAAAATAATATCAATATGCAATTTTTACGTTTACACTAAACTGGTATTTTGTTGTATATATAAATAAATTGCAAGTTAATAGTATTTAAACAGTATTAATAATGTCAAATTTTATTATTAATTGAGGTTTAATGAATCATGGAGAATGTTACGTAAATAATAAGAATACTTGAGTAAATATAAATCTCATAACAATATATATATATATATATATATATATATATATATATATCAGAAATAAGAGAAATATATAAACTGAATATATACAGGGTGTTCGGGAGAAAAGGAAAAAGAAAAAGTACATGGTAACTACAAAGTTTAGTGGATTGTAAAGAAATTCAACAGGCACGTAAATTACACTCCTGTCAACAATTCTCACTCAAAATAACCGCCATTACCGTCGATCACAGCCTCAATCCTGCTCCGGAAACTGGAGCAAGCTGATGTTACAGTTTCCCAGGAAACGGTCTCAAAAACTACCTTAATTCTGTCAATTAACTGGGCTTTTGTAGTACTGGCACGGCGACTGGTGTCTTTCTCTACAGCGCCACATACATAATAATATTAGCAATACTAGCAAATATATGCACCCTCCGGGTGCAAGTATTTAAGTTTTCATATAATAAAATATCATATTAAATTAGAAAGGCTAATGAAACTGACTAAGAATGCAGATAAAAAGATCTGCAACAGAGGGGGTATAATCGAAAAATAGAACAACTTTGAAACTAACTATTCCATCATTTTCCATTACTCCCCTCTTTCATTGGTAAACTTTTCCTAATTTAACTATTTAGTTAAAATAGGAAGTAAAGGATAATATTACAGTTATTTCTTCTTGTAAATAAATTTCTTTTAAGATTTATCCACGGGATTTTTGTTTATATTTCTTAAGATAAAACCAAACAATTAGAAATCAATAATACCAAGCACATATTTATTAAAATAAAATTTTAAATATCAATATGCAAATTAGCCTTCTCGTTCAAACTGTAAACCTCTATTTTGTTGTATATATAAATACAATTGCATGTTATTAGTACGTAGATATGATCAACAGTATTAATAATGTAATACAATTTTTATTAATAACTGAAGGTTTAAAAGAATAAAATCATGGAGAATTTGACGTAAATAATTAAGGGAATTGTGACTTGAGTAGTAATATAGTTTCGGTTACAGACAGAAAAACACACAATCTCTAATCTAATCTAATAAGATTTAGCAATGTACATTCAAAACGGATATGATTAGGTATCGTTTATTACCTACTATACAGCATTAAAACTCAAGGACAATCCACAGTGGTCTAATGGATGCCAGGTTAGTCACGCAATTCCACTACCACTGAGACGCAAGTTCAATCCTTGCTTTATACTATATATACGTGAGCTTATGTCACATCCTACCTATTAGCACTACAAAAATAATTATACCCCTTTGGTTACAAATGTGTCAGTCTATCAATAATGGAGATTCGCTTCCGGTTTTTGTCTGTAACAAAAATTACGTCACTGCTTACGTCACATTACCCCAAATCGTCATAACATAGAATAAATACACGCAAAATTTAAACATGCAGCATTAGACAGTCCTCATTGTTTTTTAAAACAAGTTTTAATAAATACATGACTGGTATTATATATCTATATATAGTTTGTTTTATTTTAATACATATTTAAAGTTTACATTTCAAATTGTTTTATTTTTTTAATCCTTTAATGAATTTGATGATTTTACTTACTTAGGGTACAAATTCGCTGACATTGAATTTTTAACTCCCACCCCTCAGGCAATATGTTCCAAAAATCTATTTTTACATCGCCCAGAGGGTGTTTTTTTTATTTTGTACTAGTATTTAAAATGAATCTCTTAAGCTTCTTGTTCAAAGTAGTTGAAATGTATTCTGGTTGTCGCTTTGGTCCACTGTAATTCTCTTCTACATGCTAGAAATTCTCATACTCCCCAAAGGAAGAATTCGACTGACTTTTATCTGTGCCTCAATCGGTCATGGAAATTTTCTTCACACACATCTACGAAGACTGGGTAATTTGCATACCTATGCATGGAAACAGATGACGCTGTGTCTCTTATGTCGTGTAGTGATACCATGACTACTACACTCCCTTTACATGCAGATTGATTGCAACCGGAAAGAAGTCATTTGAGTGTTGCTTCCCTGATGTCTTGGTGCAAAAGGCTTATATTACCAACAAAGCGAATCAATTGTTCGTTGCATGCCATGATGTGCACAGTGCACTTGCATCTTATTTTGTTTCACTCCTAGCCACGTTCGTGATATTCTAGTAATATATATTTACCAACCCCTCGCACGAGCAGGGTGTGACACAAGGTCAATTTCTTAAGCGGAGTTTAACAGGTTTGAATTCAGAGTTTTCCTTCTCCTAGACTGGTTGCCTAACCAAGGTTAAAGAGCCCTGTCTGTCCTACTATTTGTTGGAGGGAGAGTATAATTCATACCTTTCCCAAGGGTATTAGCTCTAAGTGAAATGCAATTACCACGTCCAGGATTTGAACTCGGGGCGACGAGTCCATTTCCCATAACTTTAACCATTACACCACGCGCTTCCTTCTAGCGTGATATTCTAGTAATAACGTCCGCCTTGTTTTCCTGATTGATTATATTTTTTAGCATGTCAACCATTGCTGTGTCATTCTATTCCGAACATGTTTTGTCTTATGCATTCTTGATGGGTACTTATTTTTTTTAACTCAATTCTTAAAACACATTTTAAAAACTCATTTTGTACTATTTAACCCATATGATGGGACACTAACAGGTACTACAACTCCAGATCAAAGTGGACCTGGGAGTAATTGTCACGAAGGAGTACTATATATTCCCTAGATGTGTTGCATAGCCCTTCTTTACCGGCACTAAATCGATATAATGTTGTATACCCTTTCTTTCTTTCTTACTTCTTTACTCTGGTCGTATTTTCTTCTGGCCGGCTTTGGTTCTATCTTCTAACATCTTGGTCTGGTCTCTTCTAAGGTCTGGACTTTCTTGGGGACTTCGGGTCTGGTTTCTGTTAGGGATTTCTCCTTATCAGAAGCCCTGTGTCAGTGTTAGTTTTTAGGTAATAAATACAAGACTTCGATTTACTTTGATGTTACTTTATTTGTAAATCCCCAAACCAGGCATCTGCGCACATGAGACTTGTTACTTTATTCGGTAAATCCCCAACCCAGACATAATATAGCGCGTATGCAGAGTTACAGTTTAGACAGAGCATCATGGCCGACTGCTCTGTCTGACGTCCACTGCAAAACTAAACTAAAGCTCCTTACTATTCTTAAACCGGAATAGGTTCTTCTATGCCTTCCGGTTCCCACAATTTATCCCCGGAAGGCAAGGTGAGAGTGAGGTAAAACGCCGTCACTCACTTTCAGGGCCATCAACTGCACTGATCGCCATCATATCTCTATACTACCTTACATAAGTATGAAAAGGTCATCCCCTCAGAATTACAGGGATTGACAATAATCTTATGCCACCGCATAGATTATGTAACAGATGTCCAGAATTGGAACTTCACCAGAAGATAGAGTTTAACGTCATACCTAGGAGATTAATACTCTCAGCCAGCACCTAATAAAACATATATAATAAAAAAGGTTGGTGGGTTGAATAAGGGCAATAGGGTTGGGACAATCTTATAGGTGCTAGGGCTTGACGTGAACAACCGATTGATTGGAGAGGGTGTCTCTGAGGTCCCGCCTAGCCTAAGTAAGAGCCGCCTTGTTTTGATTCAACCTGACAAAGATAACGTCCACCAACCACGCAAACACAGTTCTATGCAGGTTTGTAGCCTTCTCCTGATCATCAGTGTCCTGGGTATGACGTTAAACTGCATCTAATGGTAAAGTACCAGTTCTGGAGATTTGGGGCATATGAAGTACCCCTTCATCGCCATTATTCCCAGGACCAAACTGACCCGGAGTGGAAGCACATGTTATTGTCCCATGTATGAGCTAAATAGAAAAAAATCAGTTTAAAAATGTGTTTAAAAAATGGAGTTAAAAAAAAAGAATTTTCAATACCCATCAAGATGAAAAAACAAGATAAGAGGGTTGACATACCGTCGAATGCAAGCAAGCAACCAACCTGAACATAATTTCACCTGCAGTTTTGATGTTCACTCGAGAATTGCCAGTTATCGAGTCTGTCAGCGATTTATGCACCTATAGTGATTTCGTTTATTTGTGTATGGATTTCGAAGTGAGCACAGACAATCCGGCCCAGAAAAAGGATGAAATCAGCCTAGAAGAAGATGGCCGCCGACAAAACAGAACCAGTTAGAACCCATCTTATCTCTTCTACCTCTCTCTCTTTCTCTCTCTCTCTCTCTCTCTCTCTCTATCTATCTATCTATCTATCTATCTATCTATCCATCTATCTTCCCATTATCTATATAACACTTAAATGATCCGCTACATAACATATGGTTAGACCCCTCTTATAACCGTATCCAATTAGGTGAGGTTAATATGTTGCACGTCCTACCACCCATTTTCACGTTCTCATTCGCTACAATTCTGGTAGGCCCCTGCTCTTAGTGGGCGCCTAAGCTTCAGCCTTAGTCAGCCTTATGGATAATACGGAACTGCAGGTGAATGGTTGAAAATTCTTAGAAAGCTTCTCTGTCTTAAAAGATCAAATATTTGACGGGTATTATGTGGTCAGTTAGTTGCAAATATGGTGGTTACGGTGATAACAAATAAAAGTTAGTAACAGGAAGAATATGGAACACAATTTGGAAGTTTTAAAGCATATTACATGACCAGGTTGACTCCTCTTGTAACTGCATACAATTACGTGAGGTTAATATGTTCCAAAATTCATCTTTAAAAATAGGCATCTCAAATTCCATTGTAACTCCCGCCCTGTCGGCTGGGGCGTTAGAATGCACCGACTGCACCTCTGCAGAGGGGTAAGACTCCCCCAATGGGGCCACCTGTTGGCCGTGGGTGGCGACCCGTGATGCTTAAGGATAGAGCCCATGTGGATGAGCAGTTTATTACATGCAATACTCCACTTTGGCCCTATATTGGGCTAGACGGGCGGTCGGAGAGGCCCCCTCCGATCAATCGGCTGGTCACGTCAAGCCCTAGCACCTATATGATTTTCCCAACCCTATTGCCGTTATGGCAAGCCCCAATCCCTTTTTATCATACGGGTGCTAGAAGGCGGTGGCTGAGGATCTACATGTCCTGGGAATGACGTTAAACTCTATCTAATGGTTAGGTTCCAGTTTTGGAGGTTTGGGGAATGTGGAGCACCCCTTTATCACCATTGCTCCCTGGTCCACTCTGACCCGGAGTGGTAGTACCTGTTAGGGTCCCATCTATGGGTTAAATAGAAAAATGTATTTATAAAAAAATTGTATTATCCATTAAGAATTGATTTATTTCAAAACTTTATAGGCATTAAATGACCCACTGAGGTTGATATGCCGTAAAACAAAACAAACCAAACCAAACCATTGTAATTCCGGCCACTATCTTTCCTCTAATCTCTTTCTTTCTTTCTTATCACATTTTTCTTTCCTTTCCTTCTTTATAGTAAAACAGAATGGTCCATTATTTAGCTGATGAGATGGCACATTAGAAATAAGAATTAGTTCCTGGCCGTCGTTAATGCTTCCGCCCGTTATCAGCCCCCCTCCCCCAAGTTTGGTGGCAATTGAAGTTCGGTGAAGATGTCTACAGGGAACCCAGTGGCCAAGGTCAGTTTAGTTAGCCTTTCCAGACCAACACTCTCAAACCTAGCCTATATGGTCATAGGTAGTAACGCCTGATGCTTAAGGACCGAATCCTCGTGGCTGAGGAGTCCATCACATGCAACACACCTTACTTAAGCTAGACGGGCTGGTCATGTAAAGCCCTAACGCCTACATGATTGTCTCAAACCTATTACCCTTATGGCAAGCCCCAACCCTTTTTATTATATATGTGCTTGAAGGCGGTGGCTGGGGGGCTTCATGACTTGGGAATGACGATAAACTCTATCTTATGGTGAGGTGAAATTCCAGCTCTGGAGGTCTGGGTAATGTGGTACATCCCTTCATCACCATTACTCCCAGGTCTACTCTGACCAGGAGTAGTAGTACCTGTTATGTTCCCATCTATGGTTTAAATAGAGTTTTTTTTTAAAAAAACTCTTAAATAGAGTTTATAAAATTTTCTTACGAACTATCGCTACGAATCTTTCAAAACTTTGCCAGCATTAAATGACCCACCGAGGTTAATATGCCGTAAAACAAAACAAACAAACAAACTGTATGAACTACAGTCTGATCCTATTCTCGTAAACGTTTACTCGTTCGCCAGCTCACCTTACCATGGTCAGGTCCCTATACGCTGTAAATGCACTATCGATGAACACCTTCAGCCTGGCCTCAATCAGATCAATATTTTTCAGGTTGTCTTCATCCATTTCCATGTGGATAAACAGTGTGTCCCCTCTCTGATTAAATAAAGCCAAGCAATCCACATCATCCATCTACTGAAGCTACGCCACCAGAATCCCCTTTTTCAGCCATGATGCACGTGAATGCATAATTTTATTACGTCACTGATTATTCGTTCATTCACCATAATATGGGTGGCTCAATAACTTGAAGTAGTTCAAATGTATTCTGGTTGTCACTCTGGTCCACCTGAAACATAATCATGGATTGGGTGGGGCTGTGGGGATTATCTTCCTTTTGCCTGGAAGAGTTATCTTCCCACTGGGTTTACGTGCAGGCCACCAGGGGCTATAGTATATAAGCGCCTAATTTAAACTTCTCTTGCACTTTTCTACCTCTCCTCGTAGGTACCCACACGGGTTAGACAATTGTCTAAATTAGTTTAAATTAGGTGATTATATACTATAGCCCCTGGTGGCCGGCACGTAAACCCAGTGAGAAGATAACTCTTCCAGGTAAAAGGAAGATAATCCCCACAAATGTTTCAGAGGCAGCCAGGAAAGAGATAGAGAAGCATTTGAATCAGCCGCTTATATACCAGAGGTCCCCTGGTGGCCACAAACGGCAACACAGCGGGAAGATAACTCTTCCAGGCAATGGAAAGATAATCCCCTACAGGGCCATTAGTGTAATTTGATATGTAAATTAGCACGGAATTCTTTTTACCTAGGATTACGTGTTAGATGAGAATGGAAAAGTTTAGAGATGATCATCATTGCAACATAGCTTTCTATTGGACGAACCACGAGACGTGGTGAAGTGGGAGAGAGGAGGAGTGAGAGATAAGAATGTTGAATTGAGTTTGGAATTATGCATCGAGAGAGTAAGACATGGTCTTTTGCTCTCGAAAGTTTGGACTTGGAAAAAATAAAAATCTAATCAGAAAAAAAAGTGCCCTTGTGTTATTTCTAAAAACTCTAAATGGCACAAGACAAGATATCCCTCAGCACCTCCAGCTGGTTTCCAGCCTCCAAACCTCCAAGAATGTTCGGCCAACTCCAGCATCGACTCAGTAACGTGGATTCTTGCATCTCCGATGTAGTACCGGTCCAGAGATAAGATTACAAAATATTTCTATTATCAACACATCACCCGACAATGAGAGCGTAACGAAACACACCGTAATTCTCTTTTCAAAGCTTCCGGGTAGATTTTCTCATACCCCCAAGAAAGAATTCTACCTGCTTTTATCAGTGCCTCAATCGACCAAAAAAGTTTTCTTCATACCCATATACGACACTTGATTAGTTCTGGAGCACTGGGTAATTTGAATGCGTGCGCATATCAACAGGCGACCCTCCGCCTCTTATGTCGAGGACATGCTACACCCCACCCCTGATCTCACGATCACATAGCAACTGATGCAAATTTATCTTTAAAATAAACCTTTAATGTTTCCTTTTACGCGACGATAAAATGAATCTCTTAATTACTAGACCATGAATACAACAATCTGATTGCCAGTCTAGCTGTGTGTAATACTTTTCCACAAGCTCCGATCGTAGTTATTCCCATTCTTTACAAGGAATGAATTCAACTTTTATCTGTGTCACAGTCAAACATTTAATTGTTTTGTACACACAGAAGCTCAGGGTTAGTTCTGAGCGACTAGATAATTTGCATGCCAGTGCATAAAAACAGGCAATGCTATGCCTCTTACGCTGGGGGAGAAAAAACATGGCTACAACATTTCTTTTAAAATAGGTTTGGTTTGGTTTGTTTTGTTTTACGGCATATCAACCTCAGTGGGTCATTTAATGCCGACAAAGTTTTGAAATTCTTAATGGATAACAAATTTTGTTTATAAACTCATGTTTTTCTATTCAACCCATAGATGGAACCCTAACAGGTACTACCACTCCGGGTCAGAGTGGACCAGGGAGCAATGGTGATGAAGGGGTGCTCCACATTCCCCAAACCTCCAAAACTGGAACCCACCATCAGATAGAGTTTAACGTCATTCCCAGGACATGTAGACCCTCAGTCACCGCCTTCTAGCACCCATATGATAAAAAGAGGTTTGGGGTATGCCATGAGGGCAATAGGGTTCGGAAAAAATGCCATAAGGGCAATAGGGTTCGGAAAATTATATAGGTGCTAGAGCTTGACGTGACCAGGCCGATTGATCGGAGGGGGCCTCTCCGACCGCCCGTCTAGCCCAAGATAGGGCCAAAGTGAAGTATTGCAAGTCATGAACTGCTCATCCACCTGGGTTCTATCCTTAAGCATCACGGGTCGCCACCCACGGCCAACAGGTGGCCCCATTGGGAGAGTTTACCCCTCTGCAGAGGTGCATTCGGTGCATTCTAACGCCCCAGCCGACTTAAAATAGGAATAAAATCTTTAATATACCTTGGCACATAAAACTTAAATATATATCTGAATTTTCCTTTTACCAAATAAACAAGCAGCACCGACTATACTTACCGCTCTCAATAGGACTACCTTTTAGCCGTGTTTGGTGAACCTTGATGCTTAAGGATGGAAACCTGGTGGTTGAGCAATCCACTTTGACCATTACCCTTACTTAAGCTAGTCAGTCGGTCGGAGAGTCTCCCTGCGATCAATTGGCTGGTCACCTCAAACCATTATACCTATATGATTGTCACAACACTAATGTCCTTATGGTAAACCTCCTAACCCTTTTAGCATATAAGTGCTAGAAGGTGGTGGGTGGGGGTCTAAATGTCTTGGGTATGACGTTAAATTCTATCTGATCGTGTCGTTCCCATTTTGAAGCTCTGGAGAATGTGTAGTATCCGTTCATTCCATTACTCCCAGGTTCTCCCTGACCCTTAGTGGTAGTACCTGTTAGGGCCCCATCTATGAGTTGAATAGAAAAAGTATGGGTTTAAAAATGTGGTTAATGGATAAAACAAAAACGTCTTCAGCATAAAATTAATATGCCGTAAAACATAACCAAGCCAACCAAATAAATAAACATTACCATTAATGTAAATTCAACTTTAAAATGAACATCCAAAAATGTGACAAAACAAACAAATATTGCCATTAAAGATTTTTATTAACACTAGCAAGAATATGCGCCTTCCGGGCGTAAGTATTTAAGTTTTAATGTAACGAAATACATTACTTTAGAAAAACTAACGAAATTAAATAAAACGCATATAAGAAGATTGCACTTATTTTAATTATATTTTAATTGGTTTCTATATAAAAATCATTCATAGGGTTGATTTTAATACATTGGGGAAAAATAATGATATTAGAGATTAATAACATCAAGTAATTATTATTCATTGAACCTGGTTTTGTTAAAACCAATATGCAAATTAACCACACCATATATTATGTAAACCTTTATATCTTATTGATACATAAGACACATTTCAAGATTTTAAGCGTACTAATAACATGGGATGTTTTAAGGCAAATCTAACTCAGATTTTTATAGATAGCTCGTTAATAGATAAAATTTATTCTATTCATGATTTTGACTATGAATTAAATACTCATTAATAAACTTACCTGAGGGTATTACGACATTGTTTTGATTACACCGAATCTCCATTATGATAAGATGTGTGTACGTTAGGAAAATGTGAGTAACAAATGTGGTGAGCGATTGAAGTGGACGCGGTCTGTACCTTTGATGGAAGGGATTTAAGATCGCCTGTGCTCTACGCAGGGCAAGAACTGTGAGATTCTCCTGTTGGTGAATCGGTTTGGTTTGGTTTGTTTTGTTTTACGGCATATCAACTTCAGTTGGTCATTTAATGCGGATTAAGTTTTGAAATGAATTAATTCTTAATGGATACACAATTTCTTTTATAAATACATTTTTCTATTTAAACCCCAGATTAGACCCCAACAGATACTACCAATCCGGGTCATATTGGACCAGGGAGCAATGGTGATGAAGGGGTAGTTTCACATTCCCCAAACATCTAGAACTAGAACCTCACCATCAGATAGAGTTTAACATCATTCCCAGGACATATAGACCCTCAGTCACCGCCTTTTAGCACCCATGTAATAAAAAGGGTTGGGGCTTGCCATAAGGGCAATAGGGTCTGGGCAATCATATAGGTGCTAGGGCTTAGAATCGCGTGGTGTAATGGATAAATTCATGGGAAATGGACTCGTCGCCCCGAGTTCAAATCCTGGATGTGGTAATTTCATTTCATTTAGCACTAACACCCTTGGGAAAGGTATGAATCCTACTCTCCCTCTAGCTATGTGTAAATAGCAGAGCAGACTGGGCTCTTTAACCTAGATCAGGCAACCGGTCTAGGAGACGGAAAACTCTGAATTTAAACCTGTTGAACTCCACTAAAGAAATTGATCTTATATCACATGCTGCTCATGCGGAGGAGTGGTTGAATATATAAAGGTGCTAGGGTTTGACGTGACCAGCCGATTGATCGGATGGGGCATCTCCGACTGCCCGTCAAGCCTAAAGAAGGGTCTAAGTGGTTGTGGAATCGGCATGAAAGCCTTAATTCTGACAAAAAATGGTATGACATTTTGGGGCACAGACAGATTGAAAGACGAGCAATTGACGGTGCAATATGACAACCTCTGCTTTAAATGTCAGCTTTCTTTTGTTGTGACTCGTAGAATCTGAATTACTTTTCAGTGGCAGGGGTTGTTATGGATGTAGATATTGATATCCTTCCGTGATATTTATTTTGTTATTTATATATCTTGTTTTATTTTATAGTCAGATTGATATATATTATACCTGAATCATAGAAAGTATATCTAATTAAATTGCCTTTTCGTATTTATCTATAAAAAAGAAAATGATCAAATTGTAATCAGTACAATATATGAAAGTAAACTAATTACACTGTTAGCTCAGTCGGTAGAGCGTTCGGCTAGAAACCACAAGGTTCCTAGTTTGATACCGGTCCCCGCCAACTCAGCGTATGAGTAGCACAGAGATCTGTGCGGTAAAGTAAGGAGCTGATGGAAGGTGTGGCGCCCCACCTCAGATGCTAAAAAACACTCTCCTTGGTCTATCGCTATTGAAAAGGGGATAGACTCCCTCGCTGATTGGCTGATACCGACTTTAGGCCGCCCCGACGACTTTATATTTTTTACAAAGAATTTGGGGCAAGCACAAAAATAACTGTTTTTACCTAATCTGGGGGTGCTGAATTCAGATTTTAAATCCGTTTTTACTCATCACCTTTAGTTTTTTTTAGATATACTTACTGTACATTTTGTACACATACTGTACATAAAGGCGTATATGCATTCAGGGTTAATTTCTAATATTGTGTGACTTATGTCTTCTTTTTGAGTTATTATCCAATAAATGTAGGTGATAGCATTACATTATATATATATAGCTATATATCAAGACGGATTTTGGCAGTTAAGCGTAGCCAACACAGCGTCAAGGAGAATCCTCTGGTTGTCATGAATAAGGTGCTTCTTCCTTCTCTTCACATCAAGCTTGGTTTGATAAGGAATTTCCTGAAGGCCATGGACAAAAATGGTGCTGCCTTCCAACACTTGTGTACTGTGTTCCCAGGTCTCAGTGCTGCTAAGCTCAAAGAGGGCATCTTTGTCGGACCTCAGATCCGAGAACTGCTGAAGGATATTGATTTTGAGGAGCTTCTTACCTTAAAGGAACTGAGAGCATGGGAAGCATTTAAGTCACTGTAATGGCTTCCTTGGTAACACGCGCGTACCAAATTACCAAGGCTGTATTGAGAAGTTGCTAAAGACTTATGAGGATATATGATACCGAATGTCACTTAAAATTCATTTTCTCCATTCCTACTTCTTCCCTCCAAACCTTGGAGTAGTGAGTGATGAGCACGGAGAAAGATTCCATCAATACATTACAAAGATGGAGAGCAACTACCAAGGCAAGTGGAACCCCGGCATGATGGGAGACTTCTGCTGGATGCTCTTGCGTGACATCCCGGAGGCAAAATACAGCAGATCATCTAAGAAAACACACTTCTAACTGTCTGCTGTACTATGAATTGTGTACATTGTGTCATCCAAGTATATTTATTCCGTCAATTTTCTTTGTCTATCCAGTTTTATCTGTAATAAGCTGCTGCAACTGTTGAAATAAGCACGTATATACTCTGTATATACTAAAATGAGACTATTCAAAAGACAGAAAACTAGAGGTGATAGAGCAAAACTGTTTATAAATTTGAATTCAGCACATCCAAATAAGTAAAAAACACATATTCACATTCTTGCTTCAGACAAAAAATATTTTTTTGTAAACCAGTGTTATTAGATATTCAAATTTTCAATTTCATTTTAGAATCTGGTCAAAATTCAATTTAGACTATGTTCCTAGAATATTTTTTCTGGACGGTAAGAGGAATCGGACGACAGATTTGTTCGTGAAATTAACTGTTTTAAGGAACAAGTTTAAACCGTATAATCCACGAACCGACTTCTTTGTTTTGTTCTTTTTTTTATTTGCTTTTTTTTTTACACAACATTTCTTATCAGTACAACAGTCGGTAGAGTGTCGGACTATGAACCACAAGATTCCGAGTTTGATACCGGTCCTTGCCAACTCAGCGTATGAGTAGCATAGGGATATGTGCGGTAAAGTGAGGAACTAATGGTAGGTGTGGCGCTCCGTCTCAGACGCCAGAACAATTTCTTTGGTCTAACGCTAGTGAAAAGAGGATATACTCCCTCGCTGTCTGACGGATACTGACATTAGGCCATCCCGACGACTTTACTTTTTTTACAAGTCAGATGATAACTTACAAGTTAAAGCGATAATTATTTCAAGCTGTAGTGGTATCATTACTTATAACACCGTAGTGGTGTTATGGATTGACTGGCGATATCTCATTAGATAGATGAAAAAAACAATTTTGGATATAAAAATAACAATTGGTTTTAGAGTTGTACAAGCGACTTAGATCAGAGTACAAGTCAGTGGTGGGGTAAAGTCAACACAAGATAAGAAAGATTTACCCGAACAAAAGAAATTCTAATGGCTAAAATCGGTTGATATAAAACGAATGACTGTTTTATACATATATATTATCATTTTTGTGAAGACTGCACACGACAAGAAAATTTATTTAACAAATACAATTTAAAGATTAAATCTTAAAAATATAGATTCAGTAAGAATAACATAATCCCAGACCAATTTCTGGGGATTATCATAGCAACTGACAGATAAGTCTGGCACAAGACCATTTATACAATAACAAAAATATTATCAGGTGCCTCACCAATCAGAAAACTGGGGTGGAGACTTGTTGCCCCCCCTCCAAGATGTGTAACCCAAGGCCCTGATTTGATTGGCCGTCCAATCAATGCGTCCGCGTGGGTGGGTTTTTGTACGCCTCCTGATGTTTACACTGTAGAGCCATTGATCCGGCGTTTCTATTGGCTGGCCAATCATGGCCCTGGATTCAGGGGTTTGGAACCATAAAAGAGGTCCCAAAAGGGTTCCAAGCAGATTGGAGAGCTGGTTCTTGACCAGATTGGACAACTGCTTCCATAGCAGATTGATAGCTCCGTCTCAGAGCCCTTGTAGACGTCTTTGCTTTGTCATCTTGCTACTCAAAGTCCTGAATTTGAATCAGAACTCAACATATATCACCAGTCAGTCCACAAAATTCCGACTTCCCTTCAACTTCGACACCCCTTTGTGGTTGTACATGATTTTTATCACTGTATAATTAATAAAGGTCTTTTATTATTAAAAACGCGTCCGTTGTAATTGTGGAACAACATTAGTGAATTTGGTCACTTTCAGGTACAGCCGGAACAAGTGTAGCATAATGGACCCTGGAACACCTATATTTGTGGCCTTGTGCCAGACACGGAGAAACCTTAATAGATTGTAGCATGATTCTCAGACCTTACGGGAGTGGGCAAGCAATGTGAAAGTCGTTAGCACCTTTGAGTCTATTCGGAGCCATTAAGTCTGGGATTATGCTAGTAAAATTTAGTTTAATCGGTTTGTCAGAAGAAAGGATGGTTGAACCGTTGACCTCTTAAGTGACACGTGTAATTTGGTAAAACAGTTAGAACGTTCGAAAGGTTCCAGGAGATTCTAGAAAGCTCGACTTCGATTTCTATATAATGATGGAATCTTAGATTTTGTTAGTAGTTAAGTCCTGGAGACCGAGAGAGTAAGGTTAGTTGAGTTTGGTTTGACCGAGCTGGTGAGCGGCGAGCGACAGGGGTCCTGGAATGAGATATGGCGTCGCTGATGTGTGAAACCTGAGATGTAATATTTTACACTGCACGAAGTAAAAACATACCTATTAATGAAGCCTGATAATTGGTACTGACCGTTGGAACGAAGTTAAGGACATTACAAAAAAAAAACATATTTAAGGAAGCCGACTATCTCTCTCTCTCTCTCTCTCTCTCTCTCTCTCTCTCTCTCTCTCTCTCTCTCTCTCTCTCTCTCTCAATAACTTTCATTAAGGAAATAATTCAGCAAGAGGTACTGTTTCTCATCTTTATTTACTACACGCCAAAGAAATCGTACGGGAATTCATGAATGAAAGCCATTCGACAAACAAACGTGAACAGACACTTGACTGATGCTAAGGAGGTATATACTTGTCAACAAGTCAAATTGGCCGTAACGAAAATCACGCGGCCTGTGTAAGTTGATACTCGGTTGATACTCGTCCGCTAACTGACCAAAGAACTATTAGATTCTGGGAGGTTGTAAACAAACCCAAGAACCAAGAACCGAATAAATATAAAGATTTCATGAAAAGCATGATGCTATTTAATAATAGAGAGAAGGTAGGAGTACGCGGAAGCGCTGACGCTAATTTGTTTCAATCGAACATAATGAACAGCTGGAAAGAAGGAAAGAAAGAAAAATGATAGATAGATAGATAGATTTAAAGAGAGAGAGAGGGAGAGAGAGAGAAAGAGAGAGAGAGAGAGAGAGAGAGAGAGTTAAATCAAGATTATTATACTTTTTACATATTGAACTCTCTGCAATTGCTCTTAATTTAATCAAATTAATCAAACGTAATAAGTAAATCATCATATTGTGGTATATCCCCAGCTACTGATATAATAATTACAAAATGTACTAGAAACGAAAGATTCACCTGTTTATTTGTCCTAATTGATAATAGAAAAATATTATTCATCATTTTACTCATCATTTTACATACGGGTTTGAAATTATGACACAATTCCTAAAACAAAAGTTTTGTAAAAAATTTCCAATAAGCTGACACACATGGTTGTAGAATTAGTTCTATTTTTGTCAAATGAAATACTCAAAAGAAAAGTATCAAATAATAATAACATATCAGTTTGAAAAGATATTGTAACAGGTGGTTACATTTAAAAATACATTATTGTTCTTTTTAATAATATTTCAGATCTTATGTTTTTCAACGTTGGTGTAATTACATTTATATTTTTTACGGAATAAAAAAACTTAGTCGTATTTGAATTGATTGCGATCAACCTGTTCTGAGGTATGTCTTTCGTCGAGTAATTTACAAAGACATTTGTAGAATTAAAATAATCTTTACAAATGCACAAAAAGGTAAAGTAAATTTTTATAAATTCTTCTAATTAGGCCAGGTTAAAATTGCGGTAAAGGTAATTCAAAAGCTTTTTTACCAAAACCTTTCTCGTTCTCTTGTGATACATACATCGGAATTATACGGTTTAAAAACGTTCAAATTCGACTTGACTTTAATGAACTTTTTTTTAACCTGGACTAATTGTGTTGTATTTCAATTTAGCAATAGTTAATACCTTGATTTGTACTATTTGGATTATTCAGACTATTGTCCTCATCTTTTTGAAAGTGAATAATATTTAAACAGTCACGTATCTCATGCAACAAAATCATTTATCTATTCTACGCAATCTATCATTACGTAATTTAAAAAAAAGAAATTCAATGTATTAATTTCTCTGAATTTTTTAGATGAGACTTGATAAATTGGATTATTTGGATTATTCAGACTATATTCCTCATATTCATTGTTACACAAACAATGTTTCGGCCGATGTGCCCTCCGGCCGTCTTCTGGTGTTTCTTATCGAACTCAGGAAACTTCTCTTCGAAATCGGAAACCTTCTCTTCGAACTCGAGAATATTCGATCTCGGGAGCCTTCCTGTCGTAATCGGGAACCTTCACGGAACTTCGAACCGAACCCTTTTATTCAATCCACGGGGAATTAGACTGTTTTCATTCCGTTAACCATGACTAGGAATATTGTTAAGCTTTGTTAAGTATTCTATGTTATTATTGCCCTTGGCCAGGATTGAACCTGCAACATAGAGATGATTTTCACTTAAAACTGTATTAACTCAACCCTTATATATCTCTTGCGCCATGTGTCCAACTGGAGATGGAAGAAGGCCGGAGATCAAATCGGCCTAAACGCTGTGTAGATAACAATAACGATGTGGACAATAGTCAGAATAATCCAAATAATCCAAATTATTAAGCCTCATCTTAAAAAAATCAAAGAAATTAATTGAATTCCTATTTTATAAATTACATAACACTAGATTCTGTAAAATTGATAAATAATTTTATTGCATGAGATATGTGACTGTTTAAATAGCATTTTCAGTTTAAAAAAGGACTCATTTCCTTTCGTATTTCTCTTATAAATGTCAGAATAAATTGCATTTTCTGCAGAATAACCAGTAACTATTTACTGACATCCCGCAATCGGAATCGACCACAAGGATGATTGTAGTAGATAACCACGCACTAACCGAAACTCATAAGTGGCTAGTGTTTAAAGAATGTGTGAATCCCCTCGGTATTCCTATTTTTTTTTGGGGGGGGGGGCTCCTTTTATATGAGGTACAAGTGCTGCCTGGTGGAGTGGCCCTCTGGAATCAAGCTGATATTAATATCCTACCAATCCAATGGCCGAAGCCACTGGCCACAGTTTCCGAAGAACATGGTAATAATTTGAATATCATAAACTTTTAGCAATTTTAGAATTCTGCAAACGATTATATTGCGCTGATCTCAAAGTTGATAATTTAATATCTTCATTGGCTTTTATTCTTCTTGTGATAAACCCTCGGAGTATATTGGCGGAGTTCCGTCCCGGTCTTCTGCATCAAAAACCGCTAGCCGGTGGCTGCTGAAAAAAAAAACACCAGCTACGATTGAAGTCCATAGCCGAAGCGGTGTCACTCTGTTTTTTCTGGGTCACCCTGTATACAGGGTGACCCAGAAAAAACATAACCCACAAATTTTGTAATAAACTAGGGGGTTTAGGGTTAGGGTTTAGGTTTAGGGTTAGGGTTGGGGTTGGGGTTGGATTTTTCGGGAAAAACGCCCTAAGTTTGTTGTATTTTTTTTTTTTTTTTTTTTTTTTTTTAAGTGACACCGCTTCGGCTACGGACTTCAATCGTAGCTGGGTTTTTTTTTCAGCAGTCACCGGCTAGCGGTTTTTGAGGCAGGTGACCGGGACGGAACTCGGCGAAGAGTACCAATCTACGAAACAAATATTTTTTTAAGTGTAGCATATTCTGAAAAAAAAAAAAAACAACTGTAGTATGAAGAAGAAAATTGCGTTCTGTCACTCTCCACAATGATTTTCCCCGAAAATAAGATTTCGAAAGTATCATCTTTTCCTCCCAGACGTATAAATTCTCACCCGCCCCGACCTCCCGAAATATAAAAAGGCACACGTTACTTTCTAATAACATTATGTAAAGATCGTCTTCTGTGCTTATTAATAAAACTAGCAAATATATGCACCCTCCGGGTGCAAGTATTTAAGTTTTAATATAATAAAATATATTAAATTAGAAAGGCCAATGAAACTGAATAAAAATGCAGATAACATGATTTGGAACAGAGGGGGTATGATTGAAAAATAGAACAACTTTGAAACTAACTCTTCCATCATTTTCAATTACTCCTATTCCTAATTTAACTATTTAGTTAAAATAGGAAGTAAAGAATAATATTAGTTATTTCTTTTTGTTAAGGGATTTCTTTTAAGATTTATTGAAGAGAATTTTGCTCATATTCAATAAGATAAAACTAAACAATTAGAAATCAATAATATTAAGCACATATTCATTAAAATCAATTTTTTAAAGATCAATATGCAAATTAACCTTTCCATTCACACTGTAAACCGCTGTTTTGTTGTATATATAAATACAACTGCATGTTATTTGTATGTAGATATGGTCAACAGTCTTAATGATGTAAAACAATTTTATTAATAATTGAGGTTTAAATAAAAATAAAATCATGGCGAATGTGATGTAAATAACTAAAGGGAATTGTGACTTGTATAGTAATATAGTTTCGGTTACAGACAGACAAACCCACAATCTCCATTATAATAAGATATTATTGCAGTATTTGCCTTCGTCGGTATTCTATCCTTTTCGCATACATGTGAATGTGAGTATATACGTATGAACATATATGTATACACACACGTACATACACATACTGACATGAGCGCGCACACACACCTACACACACACAAAACAAACACACATATAAACAAGCACCCCCCACACACAGAGAATTTGGAAGGCATAAGGCAGAACAAATGAACAGCCTCTAGCAACAACTTCAGTTCTAGTAATCTTCTGTTGAAGGGATTTTTATCCCGAAATAAAAAGAATAAATCACAGGTTAACAAACAACACCACAGTTACCTTCTTTTTTCTTTACACTTGCATTGTGATAGCCTTCAAAACCAACCAAGAAACCAATATAAGCACAATGCTTCAAGCAAGTTATAAAACCCTTTCATATATATATATATATATATATATATATATATATATATATATATAAGTAAAGAATAACAAAAGACTTAGAGATTTTGCATTATAGCCTATTTCGGGGAGCTTAGATAAAGTGTCTAATTCTCCCAACTCATTAGATGCGAATGATGAATTCTTTATTACTTTTAAAGCATTTGAAAACAGATTTTTTTTTGTTTTTCTTTATATTGTCCTCTCTGCTCAGCTATAAGATATTTGACTACTTGTCAGTAATTTGTTAGGAATTTTTGTTTAATCAATCTATTCCAGATTTTAGCTAAATGTGCGACCCCAGTTCATTTATTTATTAGTCATGTGTACCTAGCTATAATAGGCTATAATGCAAAATCTCTAAGTCTTTTGTTATTTCTTTACTTATAAATTTGCTCTGTGACTCTAACAATAAGAGCACACATTGAGCTCTCAAACTGCGACAAGTTGTTTAAAAAAACTCCTATGTCGTAAGGAAGATTTCTTCTCTGGACTTTTGGATTATATATATATATATATATAATATATATATATATATATATATATATATGGTGATTGCCGCTCTTGACAGAATAAGGCCATTTCTACAAGTAGTTCAGTTGAGAGCAGTTGTGAGTGCGCAGATGGCCCACGGGTCCAGCTTTTTTTTTTTTTTAATTATGTACCCTGTCACACATGTGAGACCCTCGACATACAGGCCCTGACACACAGGTCAGAGTTCAATGTAGGAAATGTTTGCATGGTGTCCGTCATGTGTTGCTTCAGAAAGGAGGGCTCTAGTCAACTTACCTCATACTTCTTACAGCTATCATCAGCCTGTCTTTCCATGAGGATGTGTATCCAGCCCACCCGCTTCTGTCAATTGGTCCTTATAGCTGAAACTGATTTCTGCAAGGGCATCGATGTCGGCCCCATATCGAAATGCTCCCCTGTCACAATACTAGTATGTAGTTTCCCAAACTCTCAAGATCGGGAGGTGTCCAGACATTCCAGGAGGCTATTGTTAGCGTTATTTTGTGTTGTAGTGTTTTGTTTTCAGCCCAGCTAATGTGGACATCCGTCGAAGTGATGGTTTCTGTCCAGCTTGATAGCTGATCCGGCATTTGTTTAGGTTATCTTTTCTAGACACTCCTCAAATGGCTGGGTGAACAGTGTTAACCAAGGGGCTGTTATTCACCCGCAACCTCGCCGAGGCATGTTGCTAACCCGTCAGCCCTACACAACTCACCGTTCCTCCATAGCTCTGAGACTTGTAGAAATATCTGCACGTGTTTTGTTTTACATGTTGTGCGCTTGTGCGACACGCACCGCATGCTCTCCTTCCCCAAAGTCAAGTATCAGTGACAAGCCGAGGCATGATGACTGAGAGACTTTGGGGAACGCAGGTGGATAATCTGACGAGATCTACGGGTCCACCACACCGGGGAAAAAAAAAAAAAAAAAAGGTCGGATGTGAGCACGCCGAGTGTCCGATTCAAGTTTCTTTCTTTCCTGTCACATATGAACCTCTTTCTAGGTTTCCAATCGCATGCGACCGTATGTGATCGAGAATCCCAGCCCTCGACAGGCAGGCCCTGCCACACAGGTCAAACATGTGGTCAGTCCCAGATGTAAGAGACGTTTCCATGCTGTGTCATGTGCCGCATACGCAAGGCCACTTTAGGATGGGGTGCTCGAGCTGCTTACCTCAGTTCCATACAACTACCATGAGGCTGCTTATACAAAAGAATGTGTACCCGGACCCCACCTCTGTCATTGGTCCTCCTCGCTGAAGCGAACTTCCGCAGGCTCAAGATGTCTGCCCCATATCAAGGGTTCTTTGCCACAGCTCCAGTTCATTGTCCAGGGCCCCGGGAGATTGTAGCCCAGGTTTGTTGTAATGTTTTCTTGCTTTCATTCTATTAATGTGAACAGCCACCAGCCGCAGGCTACCGACCAGCTTGATATTTGCTCCTTCCCAGATATCTGGGTGGGCAGTCCTACCCAGGGGCTACTCAGTCACTCACGGATGTAGAAATATCTGCACATGGTGACATGTTGTGCGCTTGTGCAACACGCTCAACATGCTCTCCTTCCCCGAATACTGGAATCAGTGACAAGCCGAGGCAAGATGACTGAAAGTATTTGGGGAGCGCAGGTGGATGATCTCTCGAGATCTACGGGTCCACCACACCGTGAAAAAAAAAAAAAAAAAAAAGTTTTTCCTAAGTTTTAACTTAGTTTAAGTCCACAGGTACAATTTTCTATTAGAAAATTGAGAGCTTATGAAATGGATGCAAATATTTACAGACAAAATACACCGGCATTTAAGAAAATAATTTTTATATATATATATATATATATGTGTGTGTGTGTGTGTGTGTGTGTGTGTGTGTACAGGTTCCTCCTCTTCCTCTTTATTTTCCTTCTATTCGGGGGTGGGAGGAGTGGGGTCATTTAAGTTCATTTGATTTATCAGCAATTTTGTCTATTTTACATCTGCTTTTGTTTCTTTAATGTAATCCTCCATTTGTGTGTGTGTATATTTAAGTTGTTTTCAGCTTAAATATACACGTTCATATCTGCTTTTTTCAAATCCCACACGGAGTGAAGCACTGCCCGAAGTGTCTTTTGTTTTACGGCATATCAACCTAAGTGGCTCATTTAATGCCGATAAAATTTTGAAATAAAAATCAATTCTTAATGGATGCTCAATTCTTTTTATGAATTCATGTTTTTCTATCTAACCCATAGGTGCGACCCTAACAGGTACTATCACTCCGAGTTAGTAGGCCTTAATCAAATAATTTACGAAAAACAGCAAATAACCGTGAATTTGTTTATCAGCCTATCTATTTTATTTGAGTGCTATCTTCCATCTGACTACATGCAATTGTATATTTTAGGGGTTTTTTTTTAATACTTTATTTCCTTTTCTTTTTTTTAATTTTTTTATTTGTGGGAAGGTATAATTGTTCATCCCTCGTGGTCGGTTGTGCTTGTGCTATAAAATTATAATAACTAATAAATATATGCACCCTCTGTGTGCAAGTATTTAAGTTTTAATGCAACAAAATATATTAAATTAAAAAGGCTAATGAAACTAAATAAGAATGCAGATAAAAAAGATTTGAAACTTATTCTTCCATTACTCCCATCTTTCATTGCTAAATTTTCCTAATTTAATTATTCCATTAAAATAGGAAGTAAAGAATAAAATTATAGCTATTTCTTCTTGTTAATCGATTTCTTTTAAGATTTATTCCCAAGATTTTTGCTCATATTCATTAAGATAAAACCAAACAATTAGAAATCAATAATACCAAGCACATATTTATTAAAATCAAATTTTTAATATCAATATGCAAATTAACCTATAAAACACTATTTTGTTGTATATATAAATACAATTGCATGTTGTAAAAAATTTTATTGATAATTGAGGTTTAAATAAGCATATTCATGGAGAATGTGATGTAAACGACTAAGGGAATTGTGACTTGAGTAGTGATATAGTTTTGGTTACAGACAGACAAATACACAATCTCCATTATAATAAGATGTAGTGACAAGTAAAAACTAAAAAAAAAAGCTAAATACTTTAATAGTTAAAGCAATATGATAAATAAATATTAAATATTAAACTCAAAAAGTTTTACAACCTGAGTATTGATATTCATGGAACATAAATTGTAGGAAAACTTTGTGAGTTTAAATGGATTTTATTTGTTTTTATTTTTAATGATATTCATGTTATATTGGTTCTATGTCAATTTTGTATTAAGCCCTGTTTTAATAAGAGCTGTTGATAATACTGTTTTAATTATTAAACCAACATTTTTGGTTTTAAATCAACAGTATTTATTATCTATCTGTCTGTCTGTCTCTGTCTCCCTGTCTCTCTCTTTGTCTCTCTGTGAGTGTGAGTGTGTGTGTGTATGCGTGTGTGTGTGTGTGAGTATGTGTGTGTCTGTGTGAGTATGTTTGTGTGTGTGTGTGTGAGTGTGTGTGTGTGTGTGGTGAGTGTGTGTGTATGTGAGTGAGTGTGTGTGCGTATGTGTGTGTGAGTGTGTGTTTATGAGTGTGTGTGTGTTTATGAGCATGTATGTGTGTGTGAGTGTGTGTGTGTTTATGAGTGTGTGTGTGTGTGTTTATGAGCGTGTATGTGTGTGTGAGTGTGTGTGTGTGTGAGTGTGTGTGTGTGTGTGTGCGTATGTGTGTGTGTTTTTATGAGTGTGTATGTGAGTGTGTGTGTGTTATGAGTGTGTGTGTGTGTGTGTGTGTGTTTTATGAGTGTGTATATGTGTGTGTGTGTGTGTGTGTGTGTGTGTGTGTGTGAGTGTGTGTGTGTGAGAGTGGGTGTGTTTTTAAATTTGATAGTCCAGCCCATTTTTTTTTATTGGTTTTGTGTATTTGTTTTATGTTGTTTTGTATGTGTGTATAGATATGTCGTTTTCAGTTTGGTCTGTGTGTGTGTGTGTGTGTGTGTGTCTACGTGTGTGTGTGTGTATGTCTGCGTGTATAGGTGTGTGTAGTTGTACTGTTCTCCTATCCAGGGATGAACAACTACACACGCACACACTCACGCATCAACCGGAAAACAACTTAAATACACTCACACACACTCACACACACAGACAGACAGACAGACAGACAGAGACAGACAGACAGAGACAGATAAAGATGGAGAGAGAGAGAGAGCGTGAAAACACAGAGAGAGAGAGAGAGAGAGAGAACGAAGAGAAGTGTGTGTGTGTGTGTGTGAGAGAGAGAGAGAGAGACACACACACACACCACACACACACACACACAAATGGACGATTAAATTAAAAAAGAAACACACAGATGTACAGTAGACAATTCAGCTGATAAATAAAACATACTCAACTGATACCATTCATACCTACCCTCGAATAGAGGAATGGACCCCAGAAATTGATATGTAGACGGTACATGCAAACAAGTGAATGAATCATTTATAAACTTCCCACCACACAAAAACATGATAATTTGATTATGTATACTAGCAAATATATGCACCCTCTGGGTGCAAGTATTTAAGTTTTAATGTAATAAAATAGTATATTGAATTAGAAAGGCTGATGAAACTAAATAAGAATGCAGATAAAAAGTTTGAAACAGAGGGGGGTATAATCGAAAAATAGAACAACTAAAACTTACTCTTCCATCACTCTCATTTTTCATTGCTAAATTTTCCTAATTTAACTATTTAGTTAAAATAAGAAGTAAAGAATAAAATTAAAGTTATTTTTTCTTGTTAATGGATTTCTTTTAAGATTTATCCCCGAGATTTTTGCTCATATTCGTTAACCCTTTTTCTTTAGAAACCAATTATACTAAACACATATTTATTAAAATCAAATTTTTGATATCAATATGCAAATTAGCCTTCCTGTTCACACTATAAACCACTATTTTGTTGTATATATAAATGTAATTGCATGTTAATAGTATGACTAACAGTATTAATAATGAAAAACAATTTTATTAATAATTGAGGTTTAAATATAGATAAAATCATGGAGAATGTAACGTAAATAACTAAGGGAATTGTGACTTGAGTAGTGATATAGTTTCGGTTACAGACAGATAAACACACAATCTCCATTATAATAAGATATTTAGTTGTTTCACGTAAAATAGATACTTATGAATATAAATAAAAGATTTTACATTTTAAGCTTATTTTCTTCAAATCAAAATCTTTCATTTGGTTTTGATACTTTTGGGTATATGACGTAAGTAAAAGTATAGTAGTTGAAATGGCATATTGAGTGTATCAGTCGAACAATTGACACAAGCGCTAGACCAGGTAGATTGTTTTTCGCCACACATACCTTAAATTACCACACAGATTAAATCTGTACTACTCATGTGCTCATTTGGCGTGGGCCGGTATCGAACCTGGAAACTTGTTGTTCTGAGGCAGATCCTCTACCGTCTGTGTAAAACCAAATGCTTACGTAATGACATGCAAATTACAGGAATACCGATACAATCTCACGACAATGCGTACAGTGGGTGGGGCTTCTTGTTAAGTATCTGGTCGGCATCCTTAGTTCCAGATGTAATAAGTAAGTAAGCAAGCCAATAAGAATCCGGTGTTAGAGTATTCTTTGTAAGTCCGACGTCCAAGAGAATCCAAGTGTCAATGACATAAGTTTAGAATGGGGCCTCTATTAATACAGCAGAAGCAGCAGCAGCAGTGCCAGTGATTGGACAATAGAAATCTTCCCCAGGTCACGTGGTAGTCAACGAGTCTATATTTAGGAGTAGGCATCTATCACCCGCCTTATATCTACAAAAATTGCAACACTTCTGGCGATATTTTCATATATATATATATATATATATATATATATATATTAAAAAGAAGGTCCGCAAAATGAATTTTAGATTCCGTTAGGTTCTGGACGTAACAGCACACATGGCTCTCTCTAACCGATTCTCTTTATCAGTTATTGCCCCTGGCAGGTCCAAAACAACATCCAACTATTATTCTTAACTAGTACAAAATAAAAAAACACCATCCGGGCGATGTAAAAATAGATTTTTGAAACATATTTGCCTGAGGGGTGGGAGTAAAAAATTCAATGTCAGCGAGTTTGTACCCTAAGTAAGTAAAATCATCAAATTCAATAAAGGATTAAAAAATAAAACAATTTGAAATGTAAACTTTAAATATGTATTAAAATAAAACAAGCTATATATATAGATATTTTTTTTTTATCTTTATGCTGGTTTAAAGTTTTATCTTTATGCTGGTTTAAAGTTTTATCTTTATGCTGGTTTAAAGTTCAAAAATGGAAGGTTGTCGTAAATTTCGGTAGCATGCCCCCCCCCAATTCCACTGGTCTGCCGATCCCTTTGATTCTCTTCTCTCTCTCTCTCTCTCTCTCTTTCCCCTGCCCTTCTCTTTTCTTTAAATGCCTACCCCCCCGACTGTTTAATCAACTGTAAACCATTAGATTCTGATTTGGTTTTGAAGAAGGCACACGTTTATGATTTTCGGACAGGACGGAACAGAATAAGGTCTATATTTATATTTGTGTTAAAATATTTATTTTAAAGACTGTTTTATCAAAATATAATTTTGTTTCGTATTTTTTCTTTAAAAATGTTCCTAAATCACTTATACGTTGACCATATCTTTATGCTGGTTTAAAGTTCAAAAATGGAAGGTTGTCGTAAATTTCGGTAGCATGCCCCCCCCCAAATTCCACTGGTCTGCCGACCCCTTTGATTCTCTCTCTCTCTCTCTTTCCCCTGCCCTTCTCTTTTCTTTAAATGCCTACCCCCACCCGACTGTTTAATCAACTGTAAACCATCTGGGTGCAAGTATTTAAGTTTTAATGTAATAAAATAGTATATTGAATTAGAAAGGCTGATGAAACTAAATAAGAATGCAGATAAAAAGGTTTGAAACAGAGGGGGGTATAATAAAAAAAATAGAACAACTAAAACTTACTCTTCCATCACTCTCATCTTTCATTGCTAAATTTTCCTAATTTAACTATTTAGTTAAAATAAGAAGTAAAGAATAAAATTAAAGTTATTTTTTCTTGTTAATGGATTTCTTTTAAGATTTATCCCCGAGATTTTTGCTCATATTCGTTAAGATAAAATCCAAACAATTAGAAACCAATTATACTAAACACATATTTATTAAAATCAAATTTTTTATATCAATATGCAAATTAGCCTTTCTGTTCACACTATAAACCACTATTTTGTTGTATATATAAATGTAATTGCATGTTAATAGTATGGCTAACAGTATTAATAATGAAAAACAATTTTATTAATAATTGAGGTTTAAATATAAATAAAATCATGGAGAATGTAACGTAAATAACTAAGGGAATTGTGACTTGAGTAGTGATATAGTTTCGGTTACAGACAGATAAACACACAATCTCCATTATAATAAGATATTTAGTTGTTTCACGTAAAATAGATACTTATGAATATAAATAAAAGATTTTACATTTTAAGCTTATTTTCTTCAAATCAAAATCTTTCATTTGGTTTTGATACTTTTGGGTATATGACGTAAGTAAAAGTATAGTAGTTGAAATGGCATATTGAGTGTATCAGTCGAACAATTGACACAAGCGCTAGACCAGGTAGATTGTTTTTCGCCACACATACCTTACATTACCACACAGATTAAATCTGTACTACTCATGTGCTCATTTGGCGTGGGCCGGTATCGAACCTGGAAACTTGTTGTTCCGAGGCAGATCCTCTACCGTCTGTGTAAAACCAAATGCTTACGTAATGACATGCAAATTACAGGAATACCGATACAATCTCACGACAATGCGTACAGTGGGTGGGGCTTCTTGTTAAGTATCTGGTCGGCATCCTTAGTTCCAGATGTAATAAGTAAGTAAGCAAGCCAATAAGAATCCGGTGTTAGAGTATTCTTTGTAAGTCCGACGTCCAAGAGAATCCAAGTGTCAATGACATAAGTTTAGAATGGGGCCTCTATTAATACAGCAGAAGCAGCAGCAGCAGTGCCAGTGATTGGACAATAGAAATCTTCCCCAGGTCACGTGGTAGTCAACGAGTCTATATTTAGGAGTAGGCATCTATCACCCGCCTTATATCTACAAAAATTGCAACACTTCTGGCGATATTTCATATATATATATATATATATATTAAAAAGAAGGTCCGCAAAATGAATTTTAGATTCCGTTAGGTTCTGGACGTAACAGCACACATGGCTCTCTCTAACCGATTCTCTTTATCAGTTATTGCCCCTGGCAGCTTCAAAACAACATCCAACTATTATTCTTAACTAGTACAAAATAAAAAAACACCATCCGGGCGATGTAAAAATAGATTTTTGAAACATATTTCCTGAGGGGTGGGAGTAAAAATTCAATGTCAGCGAGTTTGTACCCTAAGTAAGTAAAAATCATCAAATTCAATAAAGGATTAAAAAATAAAACAATTTGAAATGTAAACTTTAAATATGTATTAAAATAAACAAGCTATATATATAGATATTTTTTTTTTATCTTTATGCTGGTTTAAAGTTTTATCTTTATGCTGGTTTAAAGTTTTATCTTTATGCTGGTTTAAAGTTCAAAAAATGGAAGGTTGTCGTAAATTTCGGTAGCATGCCCACCCCCAAATTCCACTGGTCTGCCGACCCCTTTGATTCTCTCCTCTCTTCTCTCTCTCTCTCTCTCTCTCTTTCCCCTGCCCTTCTCTTTTCTTTAAATGCCTACCCCCACCCGACTGTTTAATCAACTGTAAACCATTAGATTCTGATTTGTTTTGAAGAAGGCACACGTTTATGATTTTCGGACAGGACGGAACAGAATAAGGTCTATATTTATATTTGTGTTAAAAATATTTTTTAAAGACTGTTATTATCAAAATATAATTTTGTTTCGTATTTTTTCTTTAAAAATGTTCCTAAATCACTTATACGTTGACCATATCTTTATGCTGGTTTAAAGTTCAAAAATGGAAGGTTGTCGTAAATTTCGGTAGCATGCCCCCACCCCCAAATTCCACTGGTCTTGCCGACCCCCTTTGATTCTCTCTCTCTCTCCTCTCTCTCTCTCTTTCCCTGCCCCTTCTCTTTCTTTAAATGCCTACCCCCACCCGACTGTTTAATCAACTGTAAACCATCTGGGTGCAAGTATTTAAGTTTTAATGTATAAAATAGTATATTGAATTAGAAAGGCTGATGAAACTAAATAAGAATATGCAGATAAAAAGGTTTGAAACAGAGGGGGGTATAATAAAAAAATAGAACAACAACTAAAACTTACTCTTCATCACTCTCATCTTTCATTGCTAAATTTTCCTAATTTAACTATTTAGTTAAAATAAGAAGTAAGAATAAATTAAAGTTATTTTTTCTTGTTAATGGATTTCTTTTAAGATTTATCCACGAGATTTTTGCTCATATTCGTTAAGATAAAATCCAAACAATTAGAAACCAAATTATACTAAACACATATTTATTAAAATCAAATTTTTGATATCAATATGCAAATTAGGCTTCCTGTTCACACTATAAAACCACTATTTTGTTGTATATATAAATGTAATTGCATGTTTAATAGTATGACTAACAGTATTAATAATGAAAAAACAATTTTATTAATAATTGAGGTTTAAATATAAATTAAATCATGGGGAGAATGTAACGTAAATAACTAAGGAATTGTGACATGAGTAGTGATATAGTTTCGGTTACAGACAGATAAACACACAATCCCATATAATAAGATATTAGTTGTTTCACGTAAAATAAGATACTTATGAATATAAATAAAAGATTTTACATTTTAAGCTTATTTTCTTCAAATCAAAATCTCTTCATTTGGTTTTGATACTTTTGGGTATATGACGTTAAGTAAAAAAGTATAGTAGTTGAAATGATATTGAGTGTATCAGTCGAACAATTGTCACAAGCGCTTAGACCATGTAGATTGTTTTTCGCCACACATACCTTACATTACACCACAGATTAAATCTGTACTACTCATGTGCTCATTTGGCGTGGGCCGGTATCGAACCTGGGAAACTTGTTGTTCCGAGGCAGAATCCTCACCGTCTGTGTAAAACAGATGCTTACGTAATGACAGTGCAATTACAGGAATACCGATACAATCTCACGACAATACGTACAGTGGGTGGGGCTTCTAGCGATATTTTCACACACCACCACACACACACACCACACACACACACCACAACATATATATATATAATATTATACTTATACTTGGTGTGTGTGTATTTAGCGCGGCAGATTTTTTACTAGTAGGCATTATATTGTTAATAAGCAGCTTTTCAGTCTGGCAGTATCTTATCCTTTTTTTTTTCATATTGCCGGTGATTTTGTTTTAACTATTGGCGAGAATTCGGTCTGATCTCATTCGCCATATGTATAGACAGTCTTTCTGCCCTATCGTGGCGCCATCTTCAAGGATATATAGAGTTGTGTTTATTATTGTTGTTTTGTTATTATTAGTTTTATTATTATTATTCTCATTATTATTATTATATTATTATTATTATTATTATTATTATTATTTGCTATTTTAATTTTATAGTAAATTAGGCATTTTAGAATGTTGGTGCTATTATCAAAGTTATTTTTTGTTTAGTTTTGGATTTTTGTGTCTAATATGAAAGTGCTTCTAAGATTTTTAATCGTTGGTTACATGTGTGTTTCTATAATGTAGTGTTATCATTTTCCGGAATTTATTGTTAGGCTATTGAGGCTATTGCTCTGTTAAGTGCATTGTAAGTCTTCTAGAAAGGGTAGTTGTGGTTACACCAATGTATACTATTTGTTAGAGATACATTCTCTAATGGACATTAAATAGATATACCACATTGATTTTTGTAACGCGTGCAATTGAGGGGGAGGAATTATTTTTAAGGATTAGGTTTGATGTTTTAATTTTTTAAGTATACTATAAGTTGATTTTTTTACTAGGGTCATTAGGAATATATTATTTTTAATTAATGTTTTTATTAGTTTTTCGTCTATTTTATAATTTTTGTGCATTGGTTCGATAATATAGATTTAATATGAGTGTTTAGTGGTTGGATATTGTTGTCTTTAGTTTTTTGTTGATGCTAGTGTTTGATGGTATTTGTGTGTCTGATTTCCATTACAATTGAGGAATCCATTATTAATCCAGTGTTTGTTTAATGTTTTTTTAATTCTGTGTAAAATATTGTTTTTGAGAGATCTAACTTTTGCACGGTTATTAGATTATTGATTAATTGCTTTTTTATACCGGTCGAAGGCATTCCTTCTGCAAATTTTAACGTGGCTGATGCAGTTCTTTATTTACGGTCTTCTTATTACCGTGTAGAAGATAGTAAATTTATTGTTTAGGGTATCAATAAGACATCTAAAAAAGGGATTCTTATTATTTTTATTAATTTCATACAGATATATATAATATATATATATATATATATACTATATTATATATATATATATAATAAATATTATTAAAAGAAGGGTCCGCAAAATGAATTTTAGCATCGTTTAGGTTCTGAGCGTAACCAGCACACATGCTCTCTCTAACGATTCTCTTTATTCAGTTTATTGCCCTGGCAGTCAAAACAACTCCAACTATATTATTCTTAAACTATAAAAATAAAAAACAAACACCCCGGCATCTTGTAAAAATAGATTTTGAAACATATTGCCTGAGGGTGGAGTATCTCTCTCA
>CM042137.1:148136357-148151357 GCA_023376005.1 Doryteuthis pealeii
TTTGACCAAAGCACTGGCTAGCTACACTTAGATCTTATCACCTGCTGAACGTTCCGTGCCCCAATGATTTCTACACTATTGCCATTAAATATTTAGTTAGCCTAATACTATATGTAACAAGAGAGTGACAAGTAGTTATCTCATCCCATCACCTATTCTTTCTATCTTCCTATTTACCGAGATATGTATTGAGTGGATATAAACAGTCTTCAATATAGAGATTTGTGTCTGTGTGTTGTAACGAAACCACATCGTCACCGACATCACAATTCCCATAGTTATTAAGTTATATTCCAGTCGATTATCAAACATCATAAATCTTTCTTGATTAGCATCTTATTTATTAACAATGTCTCTATTAATGTCTGCCTGAGTTAGATTTTGCCTTCAGACAGCCAATGTTATTTAAAGCATTTTACAATCTGCAATGGTGTGTTATTTATCACTAAGAAATAAAGATGACCATAATATTATAGTGTGGGTAATTACATAACTGGTTTAATAAATTCGTTTTAATAAATGATTAACTAGGTGTTATTGATTTCTAATATAATGTTTTATTCTCAAACATTTTTTTTTTAATTCTAGCATAATTTATATAGATACTAACTTGAAATAGAATAAAGATAAGCATAATCTTTTTTATGTGCGTTCTTATTTGTTACTTAGTCTTTCTAATTTGATATGATATTTATTACATAAACATAAATTACTTGCACCAAGGGATTACAAATTTTTCTAGCATATCTTAATTTTTGCACAGGTTCGACTTAACAAGGTTTTTCACTGAATATACCACGTTCGATTGCTGAAAACATTGTTTTTATTTTCCTAGTACCCCATTTCGTACCAGGTCAGGCACAACGGCCCTATTACACGTGGGAACCACACAAAACCGAAGTATAATGGTGGCGGGTTTTGCAAATTGGTCATATCCCCTCGGGCATTCCCCCTCAAGGGGGCGCCTCAGGCAACTGGGCCAAAACTCAGCCCTTGCCTTTAAATCGAGGGGGCAGGTGTTGGCCTGGGGGATGGCCCTGGGATCGACGCTATTAGTTTCAACATAATCGGTCCAGCGGCCGAAGCTCCACCGCGACCCGGATCGAAACTTGAAACTTGTGTTGATAACATCGAATACATAGATGGGGTTCAGTTGTCTAAAAAAAAAGCATAGAGTTTAAACGATTCTTTCTGAATATACAGAAAAATTCATAAATACACTTTTTTCTTATTTGTCTGTATTTAATTGTATTGCTTTTCGTGACACATGTCGGCTTGTAGGCGTTGCCAAAAAAAAGGCACATCTTGATAGATCTTCAAAGTTCTTTCAAACCCCGTTTTGATCAACAGTCAAACTATTAAAAATTATTTCTAGTTTGTTCATTATTCTGCTCGTGCACAGGGACACCTGAGATGGTCGGAGGATACAGTGGCGAAGTTATGTTATACATAACATAATTACATTCCGAAACATCACATAATACCTATCTCTTGTTCCGTTTCTAAGATTTCTTAGTACGAAACAATGCCCATTTGGAAGACATAAATATAGGAAGATTATGTTGCGCAAGTCTCCTAAGTAAGCCGACTTCCTTGAAAAACAGCACTGAACAAAGCCTTCTGTAATCAGTGAGATAAAAAAAAAAAAAATTTTAAAAAAAAAAAAAAAAAAAAAAAAAAAAAAAAAAAAAAAAAAAAAAAATAAAAAAAATAACTATCTATATATTAAATTCGTGTTCCTTAATTGTACGTGCGTTATCGTTTTGCAACACCACTGGTTAAAGGTGAGGACACTCCAAATCGTCTAACATAAAATGCAAATGGAACTACGGATTTAGGACTGTGCCATATACGCGAGTTTCTTATTATCTAATGTGTGTTGTCACCCAGAAAAATAATGGCCCCGTCTGTTTTATTATGAAAAGGGTGGAAAATGACATGCTTAATCAGATAGAATATAAGAAAGAAAGAGAGTAGGGGAAAAATAAGAGAAGGGGTAAGTGCGCTGAGCGATAACACTGCGTATGTTTCAATGGAAACATAATTGAAAAGTAAAACATGAATAGAAAGAAAGCAGAATAAATGGTAAAATTAGTTAAAATCAAGCTTATTATATTTGCGATTTAGTATTAGATGTGTGTTAGATCCTCGCTTTTACTATAGACTGGTGAAATCATGTTGATCTATCTCTTGCCCAATCACTGGCAGTTACTCTGAGGCTGATCAATACTATAACACCGACCTACTTATTTTATATATTAAACTACGTTGCAATAGCTCTTGAATAACATATCAAATGTTGTAATAGTAAAGTATCATACTGGTATATCCACGGATTTCTGCTAGTAAACGAAATGCTGTAAACAACGCATTCATTTGCTTAACCAAAGAGTAAGGAATTTTCCCTAATGCGCCGCCATATTTCCATGTCTTTAGTCGCGAAACACGAGAAGACCACAAAGACATGTCTGGGTATGACGTTAAATTACTTGATGGTGAAGTTCTTATGAGTTCTTTGTGTGATTTTGGTAACCTTTCATCACAATGACTCCTAGTCCACCCTGACCGTAGTGGCACTAGCTTTGGTCGACTAGGGTTAAATAGAAAAATGGAGTTTAAAGAAAATGTGTTTTTAAAATTATAGTTTTTAAAAAAATGAGTACGCATCAACAAATGGAATTTTTTTTTATTTAAGTATTCGGCATAAATGAGTCACTTGATTAACATACGGTAAATCCATCACCCACAAAAGGAGAAGAATTGAGACCTAATGCTACATTAAACAGTTAAAATCCAATGAAACAATGAAACGGAGTATTTATCAAATAATCTGGTTTAACATTTGCAGTAAAACTGAACGCCAGACCCATCAATGATATGTACAATATCAAAACCACAACCCTAGGTGCAAAAAATCATTTGAGGCAACATCGAGGTGTGTCCCTGCCCTGTCTATAGCTCTGCTTGATGAGGCCTAATGGCTGAGATGTAAAGCGTAAACAAATCGAGAAAAATTCGATCTCTGTATGTACATTTCAGCCCATTAGGCCTCATCAGCAGAGCTATAGACAGGGCAGGGACACACCTCGATGTTGCCTGCAAATGATTTTTTGCACCTAGGGTTGTGCTGTTTTGATATTGATCATATCATTTGATGGGTTCTGGCGTCAGTTTTTACTGCAAATGTAAACCAGATTATTTGATAAATACTCGTTTCATTGTTTCATTGGATTTCAACTGTTTTATGTAAGCATTAGGTCTAAAATTTCTTCTCTTTTGTGGGTGGATGGATTTTACGGTATGTTAATCAAGTGACTCATTTTATGCCGAATACTTTAAAAAAAAAAATTCATTGTTGATGCGTACTCATTTTTTTAAAAACTTAATTTTTAAAACACATTTTCTTTAAACTCATGTTTTTCTATTTAACCCATAGATCGGACCCAAACAGCTAGTGCCACTACGGGTCAGGGTGGACCTAGGAGTAATTGTGATGAAAGGTTACTCCAAATCACACAAAGAACTTCAATAAGAACTTCACATCAAGTAATTTAACGTCATACCCAGGACATGTCTTTTGTGGTCTTCTCATGTTTCGTGACTAAAAGACATGGAATATATTGCGGCTGCATTAGGGAAAATTCCTTACTCTCTTTGTTAAGCAAATTGAATGCTGTTGTTTACAGCATTTCAGTTTACTAGCAGAATCCGTGGATATACCCCAGTATGATACTTTAACTATTACAACATTTGATATGTTTATTCAAGAGCTATTGCAAGTAGTTTAATATATAAAATAAGTAGGGTCGGTTAAGTATTGTATCAGCCTCAGAGTACTGCCAGTGATTGGCCAAGAGATAGATCACATGATTTCACCTAGTCTATAAGTAAAAGCGAGGATCTAACACACATCTTATATACTAAAAAATCGCAACATATAATAATCTTGATTTAACTATTTTACCATTTATTCTTGCTTTCTTTCTATTCATGTTTTATCTTTTCATTATGTTCCATTGAAACATACCAGTGTTATCGCTTCAGCGCACTTACCCCCTTTCTCTATTTTTCCCCTACTCTCTTTCTTTCTTATATTCTATCTGATTAACATGTCATTTTCTCACCCTTTTCATAATAAAAACAGACGGGGCCATTATTTTTCTGGGGTGACAACACACATTAGAAATAAGAAACTCGGCGTATATGCGACAGTCTAAATCCGTAGTTCCATTTTTGCATTTTATGTTAGACGATTTGGATGGTCTCACCTTTAACCAGTGGGTGTTGCAAAACGATAACGCACGTACAATTAAGGAACACGAATATTAATATATAGATAGTTTTAGTCTCACTGATTACAGAAGGCTTTGTTCAGTGCTGTTTTTCAAGGAAGTCGGGCTTACTTAGGAGACTTGCGCAACATAATCTTCCTATATTTATGTCTTCCAAATGGGCATTGTTTCGTACTAAGATAATCTTAGAAAACGGAACAAGAGATAGGTATTATTGTGATGTTTCGGAATGTATTATGTTATGTATAAACATAACGTTTCGCTACTGTATCCTCCGACCATCTTCAGGTGTTCCCTGTGCATCCGAGCATAATAATGAACAAACCTGAGAAATAATTTTTAATAGTTTGACTGTTGATCAAACGGGGTTTGAAGAACTTTTGAAGATCTTATTCAAAGAATGGTGCCATTTTTTTTGCACGCCTATCATACCGACATGTGTCACGAAAAGAATTACAATTAAAATACAGACAAATAAGAAAAAAGTGTATTTATGAATTTTCTGTATATTTCAGAAGAATCGTTTAAACTCTATGCTTTTTTTTTTAGACAACTGAACCCCATCTATGTATATTCGATGTTATCAACACAATGTTTTCAGGTTTCGATCCGGGGTCCGGTGAGCTTCGGCCGCTGGACCGATTATGTTGAACTAATAGCGTCGATCCCAGGGGGCCATCCCCCCAGGCAACACCTGCCCCCTCGATTTAAAGGGGCAGGGCTGAGTTTATTGCCCAGTGCCTGAGGCGCCCCCTTGAGGGGGAATGCCGAGGGGATAGACGCAATTTTTCACCCGCCATCCCATGAACTTCGGTTTTTGTGTGGTTCCCACGTTAATAGGGCCTTTGTGCCTGACCTGGTACGAATGGGGTACTAGGAAAATAAAAACAATGTTTTCAGCAATCGAAACGTGTATATTCAGTGAAAACCTTGTTAGTCGAAACCTTGTGCAAAAATTAGATATGCTAGAAAAAATTTGTATCCCTTGGGTGCAAGTATTTATGTTTTAATGTAATAAAATATCATATCAAATTAGAAAGACTAAAGTAACTAAATAAGAACGCACATAAAAAGATTATGCTTATCTTTATTCTATTTCAGTTAGTATCTATATAGAATTATGCATAGAATTAAAAAAAAAATGTTTGAGAATAAAACGTTTATATTAGAAATCAATAACACCTAGTAATCATTTATTAAAACCGAATTTATTAAAACCAGTATGTAAATTACCCACACTATATATTATGTATATCTTTATTTCTTAGTGATAAATAACACACATTGCAGGATTTAAAATGCTTTAAATAACATTGGCTGTCTGAAGGCAAATCTAACTCAGCTAGACTTTAATAGAGACATTGTTAATAAATAAGATGCTAATCAAGATAAGATTATGATTGTTTGATAATCACTGAGAATATAACTTAAATAACTATGGGAATTGTGATGTCGGTGACGATGTGGTTTCGGTTACAAACACACAGACACATAATCTCTATTATTGACGAACTGTTTTATATCCACTCAATACATATCTCGGGTAAATAATGGAAGATAGAAAGAATAGTGATGGGATGAGATAACTTACTTGTCACTCTTCTTGTTACATAATTATTAGCTAACTAATATTTATGGCAATAGTGTAGAAATCATAATGGCGATTAGTGCAGCTGATGGCCTTGAGAGTGAGTGACGGCGCTTGACCTCACTCTCACCTTGCCTTCCGGAGATAAATCGTGAGAACCGGAAGGCATAGAAGACCCTGTCTTCCGGTTTAAGGATACTAAGTAACTCAGTCAGTTAGAAGTTAGAAGCCGAGCTCGTAGGATGTAAGTCTCATGTGCGCAGATGTTTGGTTTGGGGATTTACAAATAAAGTAACATCAAAGTAAATCGAAGTCTTGTATTTATTACCTAAAAACTAACAATGACACAGGGCTTCTGATAAGGAGAAATCCCCAACAGAAACCAGACCCGAAGTCCCCAAGAATGTCCAGACCTTAGAAGATATCGAAGATGATAGAAGATAGAACCAAAGCCGGCCAGAAGAAAATACGACCAGAAGTAAAGAAGTAAGAAAAGGGTATACAATATTATATCAATTTGGTTACGTGAAAACCTCAGTATGCAATATTCTTCTATTTTGTCGGCAGTTTACTGTATGCTGCTAACTCGGCCTCCATGTTCTTTAGTTGATCCAGTGGGCTGATTTCTCGGGTTGGTTCTTCATTATTTCTTAGGGCTTGTCATTTCTCTTATTAAATTAACTAAAGAAGACTTGGTTGTTTTTCTCATTAATCTTTATTAAACAACCAAACCCATTTTCAACGCTGCGGTGGAGAATGACTCTCCATGCGAGCGGACCGTTCACTCTGGACCCTTCGTCGAATCTCAAATTAAACTATCTCACGCCTGTATTCGCGTGCTTCTGGAAGGTCAGCGGAATGTCATTGGTTGTCAATCATCGGCCATGGTAACTTTCCACTGAATCCCCGGTATTCTAAATCTATCGGATCCCGATTCAAATATCCTTACTACAGGTACGTTCATAATTCATAAGCTGCCTATGAATTATGTAACAGAAGAGATTAAAATTTATTAACAATATCCTTACTACAGGTACGTTCATAATTCATAAGCTGCCTATGAATTATGTAACAGAAGAGATTAAAATTTATTAACAATATCCTTACTACAGGTACGTTCATAATTCATAAGCTGCCTATGAATTATGTAACAAAAGAGATTAAAATTTCTGAATAATATTTGGAAGACTAGTCATGTGTTTATTGTGTATCATATTTTTCTTTTTTTTTTCCTTTTTCAGAACCATTTTATGCAAGTCCAATTGTGAACACTCCATGAACATATCAAGAATATCAAATGGCCGCATTTCCGAATACAATGGCAAATATAATAATATTTTCACTGCTAATTCTATGTACAAAGAATTTAGCTCTTGGAGATCCCTGTTCAAAAATCGATTCGCTTCCTTACCATAACATTAAAAACTGCAAGATTGTCCCAGTGTCAAACAAAACGAATGAAAACATTTTGAAGTTTATGAAAAGTGATCAAACGAATTTACTCAAAATTAAATTTGACTTTCCAGAAAGAACTGAAAAAGCTATCGGAATTAAACAATTTGAATCTAAGATCAGTAAAGATGCATCACATTTCTACGAGCCTTTTCATTGGCGAATTTTAACTAGTCACATCGGAAATGAACTTTTAACCCTAAAACCCAACTTTCAAACACTGTCATTGAACACCTTAAATATAGGAATTGAAGATATGAACATTACAATGCTTGATAAACCATTAGATTGTCTAGCAAAGCTGACAAATCATGAATATCTTTATATTGTTAAAGAATACCTCATTCATTTAATAGAAGAAACAAATAACAAAGATATACTCGTTTGTACATCTGGGATGAAAAAGGTTAATAAGAATGCCAAGTTTAATCCAGTTTGTTACGGAATCCAAAAGAAAAACAATTCCAGAAATTGTCAATATTTAGAAACTGGTCGTTGGTCTTATGGTTTGTATATATTTATTAACGCAATCAAATTCGCTGCTATATTGTTTTGTCCGTTGATCATTCCGAGCAGTATATATAAATCAAAGTATCTTGATGATAGATACCGCGTCAATCTGAAGCAACGCATACCAATCAAAGTGATGGTTTCGAATCGAAAACTTCCTGAAACTGAAAGTACTTGGAAATTTTTCCTACCAAAATCTTACTTCGACAAATGGAAATCATTTAATTCCAATAATCTGGAGATGGGCACCGTATACAATTGTGAAGTGACAAGCGTAAATCTGAGTGTTAAATCAAACACACTTGTTTCAAAATCGCATGTTCCGGCAAGTCTTCTTGATCTGATATACGAGAAATGTTATCTGTGTAATATTGGTCATGACATGGGATTCAGATGGTGTTGCTATAGCCCAATCTGTCCTCAACATATACAATGTAAACATACTTCTACTTCTACTAGTATGTCTTGGCTTAAGTGCTGTCAAGGTTTCATGAAATTCATCCTAATCCTTCTGATTCCTCAGCCATGGATTTTAAGATTACTAGTCTATTACTATTATGAGAAAATTGATTTTGATACTCGACGCACAGCTGCGGACAAACAAGGTTTAACATTGTCTTTTAAAGGATATCTTTTGGGCTATATTTCTCCAATTCATTGGGCTTTTATTGTAATCTATGGATTGTATGTCATTGATATGTTAATTTTTGGAACCCTCATGAAGAGCGTGTTGCGTGCTTTAGTAAAGATTGTCAAAGAGAGTTTCCGGGATATGAATTCATCTTTGTCATTTGAAATACTCACGTGGGGGGTATCTCGATACTTGGTACCTTTTAGCTATTTCGGTCTACTAGGTATCATCTTGGCGCCAATTTATTGGCTCTTTATTACACCATTCGTTGTCGTAGTATTTTGTTTTTATTACATTCCTCTTGTCAGTCTCTTTTTTCGTCTGATCTTACATCTTATTTGGTTTTGTCTACCAAATTTTGCAATCAATTCTAAATGTTTTTCTGTTGTCAAACGTTACGCCGGAAAGATGCATTTGGTATCTAAACACCTGGATATGCATACGATATCACCCGATCGAAAAATAATCAATACTGATAGACGTTCAGGGAATTGTGTACATCGTCATTTTCAAATTCTAGTTGTTCTTTTGTGTCTTCTTACTGTGACGGCTATCACAGTACTACTCACAGAATGCATCGGCTACATCATCGACATTGTCGCCTTTACGTTAATAGGAATGATTCTCCACACAAATACTGTCTTGCCCTACTTTTCCTTTGTATTCATGATGGTCATTTACTTGTCTACATCTATTAAAGATGTCCGAGTTACTTATTTGGATTTTAACAAAGTTATTATATCTGAAATCATTAGCGCTGCGCAAGATGATTTGAAACTAAAAACTGAATGGTCCCACACAGCTCACTTTATAAAACCAGACGGCTGTAACCCCCCAACCTGTTCACTTACGTTTGGCAAATCAGGTGGTATTTACTTTGATGCTACGTCATTGATACTTTTTATTAATAAGGAAGACCATGGCTATATTCCTAGTGATTTATTTTACAAAATATGTGAAATGCCAGTCTCAACCTGTCCCGGTTCCCGCTCGTTAAATTACTTCAAAGCCTTAGTCAATTTCTGTTTTGTTCTACTGTTTCTCATATTTGTTATGATCGTAGTGCTGTCTTTTGGTGGTCTGTACAATATCTCTTCAACCCATCAGATGTTTGCTGCTTTAGCAGGTGGATTTCTACCATATATTTTCCAGAATGTGGTCCAGCTCAATCCGACCCCTGAAGAAGTAAACACAAATGCATTGTCGTTTAAAAAGCATTTCTGGACGGAGATCAACAATTTTGAAGAAAAATTCAAAGTTCGGGATTTTGAGATTCAACTGCTTTCAAAGGAAGACTCAATTAACAAAAATACCTCAAATATTGAACCGGATTCACATCACACTGTAATAGATATCCATAAAGATACAAATGCCGGAGATGAACCGAATTTAAACAGCTACGTGTATTTCGCCGGTTCTTTTCACATGGATATCTAAATTTGATATGAAAATTTACATCGGATTTGTGTTACACTTTCAGAATAATTGAAAAAAAAAACCCAAAAAACATTGCACATTGTAGACACATTTGCCACACGTATACTTTATTGAGCACTCAAACCCTTACAATATTTTTACGATATAGTTATATCAAAAATATTTTTTTTAATTCAGCACTTAAAGGGACAATCTGGAATATAAAAATGTCGGGATAATATTTAAAATGAAAATGATTTCAAATAAACTGATTTGAACAGTAAAAAAGATGAGTACAATTGCAGTTATTAAAAGAATGTTTCTTCATATTTTATCATCAAGTCCTGTTGATAGCATGAGTTCCTTTGACTCTCTCTTGACATTCATCCCTATTAGCTATTATTCTTGGAAGGTCCTCCAGACTGAAACCAGTGTTTGTGTAGAACTAATGAAGGTAAATCCTAGCTGTTTAGCCAACACTGGTATGCCCATGTGTAGGAGTTCACTGTGAAACGTCACTTAAAAGCCTGTACCTGCTTCTCCAGCTGTTAAAAGACGAGAATATTTGCAGTTACTGTTGGAATTTTTTTTTAAATAGTTAAGCAATATTTAAATATCAGCTTGATAAAGAATAAAATAAATTGGTAATATAATAAAAGGTGGGTACATTTCAGAACATATTTAGAGGAGTCAAAAAATGATTCCCTCTTCTGTTCCTGATATTTAAAAATAATAATTCGGTGTCTTGGCTTTTACTTGGGATTCCACTTTTGATTTCTGGTTCCAGTGAGACATACGCAAGTATCTAATCTGTAAAATTTGATTAACACACACACACACACACACACACACACACACACACACACACACATATAATATATATATATATATATATATATATATGGCTGTTTGTATGTGTATGTGTGAAATGAATTGAATCAACTGAAAAACGGTGGTATTAATCATAAATTTGACAGTCATATGTCTAAGTATACACATACACGCATACACAACAGCCATCCTCAATCCAAACACTCATACACCCACATGCCCACACATACGCAAACACACACACACACACAAATATATATATATATATATATATATATATATATATATATATATATATATATATATATATATATATGCAGTGGAATATTTCGATGGATTCCTGGAGTTTTGAGAGAAACTATTTTTGTACATATTCACTAAGCAGGTATGTTGATCTTTATTTTAAAAACATTATTTGCTTTTTCTTATGCATATGTTGCAATCCAGTGATTTTTAAATGTTATTTTCCTTTCTTTTTTTTTTTTGTATTTCTTCAGAAAAATTGATAAAATCAAATCAAATACAGTTTTGCTTTCGACACATCTGTATATTCTAATTCGAAAAATTGTATTTCGATAATTGAAATTCTAAGAAAAAAACAATTAATTTTCTCTCATCGCATTTTGAGGGTATTTATAAAATAAAATAAAATAAAATAAAACAGTCTTAATTTTGACAAATGTTTATTTTTTATTCGAAAAATATTTTTTTCGATAATTTACCTTTGAGAAAATAGAAATACATTTTCATATATGGACTTTAGCACATACATAAAATCCAATAACATAAATCACAATCTTACGTTTGACAAAATTTGACGGAGAACATGTGAATTCATATACAAGGGCATTAGCACGAATTGAAACGCAATGCAAATATATTATATATATATATATATATATATATATATATATATATATAAGAAATTGTTTCCCGACCGCGGTTAAAAAATTACACTCAATCCCCATGATGAAGGTTTTGGAATAACACCGAAACCGCGGTCGGGAAACAACTTCTTTTACGACTATTAATGGTCTATATTCACAATATATTGAGCCCTATTGGATTAACTACTTACGCTATGTTCACATAGTAGTACCCATAATAATATATATATATATATATATATATATATATATATATATATATATACTAGTTTTGTTGAACTGTACAGACAATTCCTGTCGGACAAGTTTTTCGTTGATCCGTTCCAATTTTCGGCCCATCTTTCTGGTGTCGGGATGTAACTGGTATAACAGTCCCCCAAAGGTTTCAAAACGAGCGCTCTCAGCAATACAATATGCCATCCTCAGGTAGGAAACGATGGTTATTTCGTGTCTCGTTTTTAACGAGAACGAGTAGTATCAAGGAATTAGAAGTGGGAGGTAATAACCATTGGTAGTAGGAGGTTGTAGGAATGGTAGTGGTTCGAGCGAGCGTTGCAGTCGTGATTTTCTGTGAGCGGGGGGGGGGAACAAGTTTTGAGAAAGGGAGGGGTATAGTGAAAGGGGATAGGCGGAAAATTATAAACATTTGAGAATATGTTGACTTATTTCAAAGTTTATTTTGTTTAAGGTAGGTTTTTTTGTTTGATATATAAAGCTTCGATTATTTGAATACATATATATATATATATATATATATATATATATATATATATATATTTATTTATTTTAGAAATGGATATAAAGTAACCTAATCGAGTTCCACTGGTAATTGCATCTCATTTAGCGCTAATATCCTTGGGAAAGATATGAATCCTACTCTCCCTCCAGCTATGGGAAAATAGTAGGGCAGACTTGGCTCTTTAACCTTGGTTAGGCAACCGGTCTAGGAGAAGGAAAACTCTGAATTCAAACCTGCTGAACTCCGCTTAAGAAATTGACCTTGTGTCGCATCCTGCTCGTATATATATATATATATATATATATATATATTGCAAAAACCGAAAGATATGACAATAAAAAGGTAAGAAATTAAAGCAATCATGTCAAATTTTAAGGACCCAATATATAGCTTAGTTTTGTTGAAGTATAGATACAAGCTTACGAATATTTAAAAAAAATTTTTATTGGTTCACTGAACATAGAAAATGCACGTAAATATAGAATGAAAACAGTAAATAGATCTCTTTTCTCAACACGAATGATAGTTAACGTTCAGGTTTAAGTTTACATTATATCTAATTACCTATACTGCCTTTGCTGTAAAAACCAACAAAATGTATGACGCATTGCAATATTAGCTATGGATATTTCATTGAACGAAAGGAATTATGTTCTATATTATCAATTGGATCGAGTAAAATTGGATCAAGTAAAATCCATTGGATCGGACTACATCTAACCAAATGTAGATTCGGAAAGAAAGAAACCATTATACATACATACCTAACAGTCAATTCATATTTCTCCAGGTAAATACTTTAAATTCACATTTTTATGTCATTACTTTATGGACAGGGTTAGCTCAGTCGGTAGAGCGTTCGGCTAGAAACCACAAGGTTCCTAGTTCGATACCGGTCCTCGCCAACTCAGCGTATGAGTAGCACAGGGATCTGTGCGGTAAAGTAAGGAGCTGATGGTAGGTGTGGCGCTTCACCTCAGATGCTATGAACAATCTCCTTGGTCTAGCGCTAGTGAAAAGGGGATAGACTCCTTCGCTGACTGGCTGATACCGACTTTAGGCCGCCCCGACGACTTTACTTGTGCCTAACCCGTACAGGTGAGGTAGATGGTAAATATCCATCACATTCTAGAGAGAGAAAAGAAAGAAAAACAATGGCCAGAACACATTAGAGTCATTATTTATGCTTTAATAAATTGGACCATATGACCTTTAGGCACCCCATTTTGATCTCGATTAAGAAAGGACACCGTCAATATTCGGTTGTTTTAACAGACGATTTTTAGATTTTTTTAAAATTATAAAACTAACCCCTAACCCTAATCCTAACCCCTAATCCTAATCCCTAACAAACAACCAGATATTGACGGCGTAAATGAAAAACATGTCCTTTCTTAATCGAGATCAAAAAGGGGTGCCTAAAGGTAATATGGCACAATAATTTTTATTTTATCTATCAAAATAAAGAAGAAATAGTATCCAGTGAAATTTGAACTTTTTTATTTTTTATTTTTTGGGAGCCAATTTTTAGTATCACCATATTATTACCTGTTTGGCCATTTAACTGAGAGAAATTGCTCAAATAAGCTATATAGGTATATTACTTATTTCTTCATTGTATCGTCACTCTGCTTATTGAATGAGACATGAATAACATTCTAAGAATGTGTTTGAATTTTTTAAAATGAAGCTGGATAATTTGTATTATTTGGATTTTTCAGACTATTGTCTTCTGCTTGATTAATATATACACAAGGTTTCGATCGATCTGATTTTCGGCCTTCATCAGGTGTTTCTCGGTGAATATTATATTTTCAATTTGATCAAATAAAAGCTGTTGGATCGGACTACATTTTACCAAGTGTGGATTCAAGAAGAAAGAAAACAGTGTCCATAGGTATTCAACCGTCAATTCTTATCTATATAGGTAAGTACTTTAAAATCACATTTTTCTATATATGACCCGACAAAAGATATTTTAGGGGACACCGGTAAATGAGAGAGAAGGGAGAAGAGAGAGGTTAAGAGGAAAATAATTTAGTAAAATCCTAATCAATTTTTTAAAAAGTTCGCTAGGAATTCGCGTAATATTCATTTGTTTTAGGAATTGTTTTTGTTGTTTACATTTAAAATATTATTTCCAAAAAAAAAATGTTATCAATTTTCTGAATCTCATAATCAACTAAAAAACCTAGGATTTCATTTGAATTTTCTATTTTAAATTTTATCAAATATCTGTTGGATAGGAAAGCTGAATATATACCCAACCAATTTTTACTTCAACAGGTAAATATTTATATCATGGAAGTTTTATATAATTATGCTTCCTTTTCACTTTATACATATATATGAGGTGAGGTAAAAGGAAAAGTGAAGGAAAAATTATGACTCAAACAAGTCCGAGTAGGAGAGAAATATTTCGTCCTTCTGACGTGAAGGAGATCCTCAGTCAGAAGGACGAAATATTTCTCTCCTACTCGGACTTGTTTGAGTCATAATTTTTGTTCACTTTTCCTTTTACCTCACCTCATACTGTCGGATTTTACTCCAACCCTCCTATCTTCACACACACACACATATATATATATATATATATATATATATATATATATATATATATATATAAATGAGTATAGATAAAAGGATATGAAAAC
>CM042137.1:148156357-148193857 GCA_023376005.1 Doryteuthis pealeii
TTGATATAGCTAAGTATATACGAGAGTCAGTAAAAACTGCTATGCCTCGCCCAGAGAGATGAACCACATTCGTAAAAATTTGAAAATCTAATTCAGATTTATATCTGTGTGATGCTTACACAGAGGAGTGCGACAAATATTTCTATGTACAAAACAGAAGCGAAAGCAGTTATGAAGTATCTGGGTGAGTCTTATACACCTTTTGAACGACACTTGTAAATATATATATATATATATATATATATATATATATATATATATATATATATATATATATGGAAGCATGTGCAGTGGAATATTTCGATGGATTCCTGGTGTTTTGAGAGAAACTATTTTTGTTGTACATATTCACTAAGCAGGTATGTTTATCTTTATTTAAAAAAAACATTATTTGCTTTTTCTTATGCATATGTTGCAATCCAGTGATTTTTAAACGTTATTTTCCTTTCTGGGTGAGTCTTATACACCTTTTGAACGACACTCGTAAATATATATATATATATATATATATATATATATATATATATATATATATATATATATATATATATATATAAAGTTAATAGAAAGGAAATGAATCCGACGGTATGAGTATAGATAAAAGGATATGAAAACAACACAATATACCGTTAAAGTGAAAATATTTTATATCATATTCATAGCTAATATTGAACAATATTTCGATTCATAAAAATCATCTTCAGAGCTTGTTTTACTCCGGACTTAACAAGAGCGAAGACAAAAATAATATGATTATATAATAATAATATATAATATATATAATAATAATATCATTTTCGTCTCCGCTCTTGTTAAGTCCGGAGTAAAACAAGCTCTGAAGATGATTTTTTATAAATCGAAATATTGCTCAATATCAGCTATGAATATGATATAAAATATTTTCACTTTAACAGCATATTGTGTTGTTTTCATATCCTTTTATCTATACTCATATATATATATATATATATATATATATATATATATATATATATATATATATATATATATAAATAACAAAAGACTTAGAGATCTTGCATTATAGACTATTTCAGGGAGCTTAGACAAAAATGTCTAATTCTCCCGACTCATCAGATGCGAATGATGAATTCTTTATTTTTAAGGCATTTGAAAACAGATTTTTTTCCCTTCCTTTTAAAATTGTCCTGTCCTGCTCAGCTGTAGAGTAATAAAAATAGGAATAAAAATACAAATAATAGTAAACAATAATAATAAAACCAAAGGTATCTGACCGCTTGTCAGTGATTTGTTAGGAGTTACTGTTAATTCAATTAATTCAGAATTCAGGGCCATCCCTGTTCGCTTATTTAGTAGTTTATGTTTAACTTAATTTATTTTATTTTCTTTCCATATCGCTTCAAATATACACACCCCTACATACCTATACAAACTTATACATATACATACATATACATACACACACATACATACACACACACATACATATATATACACACATACACACACATACATATATATACACATACACACATATATATATACATACATATATATACATATACACACATATATACATACATACACCTATACACACATACACACACACACATATACATACATATATACAAATACACATATACACACATACATCTATGAAGATCTGAGATAGCCTGTTTTCTGTAAATTATCATTTAGCTAGTTCAAATTGTGTATTATTTCCTCTTTATTTGGAGGGTGGACCTGCATAAGTTATATTGTATTATGTTAAATTTAAACACGCATATACACATACACACACATATACATGTATACATAGATCCACACATAAATACGCATATATACATGTAAACAAATATATCCTGAAAATTTAAATATTATTAGTCATTATACCACTCAAAATTTTTTTGGGCTACTACATCCATGCATATATATATCCGTATCCCCAACTACACTTATGCATATCCACACACACATATATACATATATACACACATATACCCATATACACATATATACACACACACATATACATACACATACATACACATGTACGTATACCCAAATATACACATATACATACATACATACATATACATACATATACACACATACCCGAATATATACACATACACATACATACACATGCACCTGCACCAGGGAAGTAGTAATAGTAATAATAATAATAATAATAATAATAATAATAATAATAATAATAATAATAAGAATAAATAAATAAATAAGTAAATCAATAAATAAATAAAAATAAAACTACAAAATATTAAGCTTTTAAAAATAATGAATAAAATCATAGAATAATATAATAAAAGAATAATAAAATAAAATATAACAGATACAACTAAAAAATAAATAATAAAAAAAATATTAAAAAAAAATAAATAAAATAAATAAATAAATAATACAAAAATAAAACATATAAAAAATAATAATAGAGAAACAAGTGAAATAATCAAGTAACAGAAAATGTCAGAATATGAAATTGTCAATTAAAGATAAGACAAAATAACCCATACCTACACACACACACACACACACACACACACACACACACATATATATATATATATATATATATATATATATATATATATATATATACATTCACATACACACATACATATCTACATTCACCCATACATATATCCATACTCGTATACATATATATGTATACACCCTTTCTGATATTAGTAGCAATAGTAAAGGTAACTATGGGTTGCACTAGGCTATAAGGGATATACTGACATTATATCTGGAATATACTAACTTTATATTTTGATTTTTGCCTTATGTCTGCACTTGGCTATCAGTTCATTCCGTTTGTTCAGTAGTTTTCTAGAGTCCTTAAACAATATTATCTCTATTTTTTCTGCTATACAAAGCGGGCATTTATCTTTGAAGTTAGTAGCTGAGTTTGAGGTTCTGACAATTCTCCATTTAACCGCCGGGTCGTTGTTTGAGTTCTTGATTGCCCAGTAGTGCTTGGATAATTCCGTTTGGTTAGATAGTGCGGGGTTGTTAAAGGAATGTCTATGGGTGTAGTACCTTTGTTTGAATGGTCTAGCAGTAATCCCGAGGTAATGCATGGTGTTTTCCGGGTTGTTACGAGCTGATATTTGGGCTTCGTATGTTATGTTGCTGGCTAGACAGTTTCTATCTAAAGGGCATTGTTGAGTCTCTCTACAATTGCATTTCCCTGTGTTCAGGTTGCTGTCTCTAGTTCTGAGGCTATTTAAGTTTATATTAGTGTTCTCCTCTAGATTCTTGTGATATTCATTCAATATCCTTTTATTATGGGCATTGGTTATGCTACGCATATTGGGAGTACATGAGTAGCTAATTTTCAGGGTATTTCTGTTTAATATTTTGCTTAAAGGATTGTTTTGGTTAAAGTGTGTATTTATTAGATTCAGAAAAGTTCTACCTATGCCTAATTTTGCTATTCTACAGTAAGGGGGTTAAACCAAATTACTTTGCGTTTCCTATTCCTTGAATTACCTGGCCCATTCACACTGTTTAGTTCCTGTTTACTAATATATTGTAGATTATTGGTATATCCACTGTCCTTCAGAGCTTCATCATAGAAGGATTTATTGTTTTTAAAAATCCTATTGTTAGCCGACAGTCTATTGATTCTGATATTTATAGAGTGAGGGATCTTATCTAGTATGGATTTGGGGTGGTTAGAGTTTCTATTCACATATAGTGGTATGTGCCCTTCCTTGTGGAAAGGTTGGAAGGTATTCGTTTCTAGATTCAATGTAATATCTAGAAAATTCACTATCTTGCAGTTTGGTTTGACTTCAATTCTTAGTCCTAATTTTTGGAAGGTGCTAACTATTTTTTTCGCGATACTTGACGTTAGGGGGCCGTTACTATTAGGAACGAGGATCAGCCCGTCATCCCGGTAAATACCTATTTGGGATGGTGGGACTATATCACCTAATGAGTGTATTATATAGATTCCCACTAAGTCAGATAATTGGGCTGAGTCGTAGGCTCCCATTAGTAAGTCGAAGTTATTGTTTCCTTTTTTAACCCAATCCGACTTATTATTCCTTAATATAGTTTTTCGGCAGGCCATTATAATATCACTATCCCCTTGTGATATGTATGCATATTTCTTTGCGAAATCTATGCTTTTCCCTAGCAATTCCTTGGTTATTGATGGGTAATATTCTATGATATCAAATTGAATAAGCGTTGCTCTGCTTTTGTTTTCAATTTTTCGGAACCAGTCAATAGTGTCCATTGAGTTTTTCCATAGATGGTATTTGGTTTTATTAAGGGTTATTTCTACTATTTCTTTGAATATTGTTTTAGATACTAGCGCTAATTCATTCTTAGTGGGTTTATTAATCTAAATTGGCGGTTATTTTCGAAATTGGGTTTGTGGTCTTTAATTAGTACATATGCATTTTTGGGGTCTATTTTACCCATTCTATCCCTAACCGTCAATTTGTCAGCTATCTTAGCGGTATTATTATCTATTTCCAACCTGGTGTCATTATGGTCTAGCTTATAGTCTTTACTGTAGGTATCAACAAGGTATTTGTGGTATTCCTCAGGGTTGACTTTGTAGAAGTTTGGTGTTTTGTCCGCTTTCATCCATATTTTTTTAGATGTTTTTATATTTTTTGAATCCTTTTTTAGTTCTTGTTGAAAAGGATTCAGTTCTTTTCGGAATTTAACCTTCCTAATCATATTTAGGAGATCTGTTTCGAAATGGTCCAAGTGTTTACATTTAGGTGGGTTTTTTTTTGTTTTCAAGCCGTAGACCTCCTTTTGTGCGTATCCTTCGGATGGATTTAGAAAGAAGAAAGACTTCCATCGTAGCCGTTTGATTAAATCTATGATTTTCTCGGTTAGGTGATAGACGTATTTCCTTTCAGTAGGATACGGGATGTTTTATATATATATATATATATATATATATATATATATATATATATATATATTAATAAGTCATCCACAGACACGTGTTTCGGCATATCATGCCTCTTCAGTGTGGCTAGACACAACTATCCTTGGGTAGGGTTCGAACTCAGACTGACCGCATGGTAGTCCGATGTCTTATCCCCTCGCCCACTGACAGCTGATGCGGGGACTGGTGTTTTTAAACTATTAAATGCATAGTAATGTATGTATCATTCGGTCACTGAGAGATCAAATTTCCGGAGAAATGATCATTGCTTATTTGCTTAGTAGTCTATATATATATATATATATATATATATATATATATATATATATATATATATATATATATAGTATGTATATGTACATTTATATGTATGTATATGTATAAATGTGTGTGTGTTTATGTGTATGTGTGTGTACGCAGATATAGAGATTCATAAAGTTTATTGATATTTTGCCATTTGTATACACATGCTAATGCATCGATATTATGAGATGATGTGTTTTCTTTTGATACGTTTCCATGACGACATCTATCATGTCCCTTCGTAGTTAAAAAAGAAGAAGATTGCTGTGATTTTCTATCTGCAAATACAATGTGTAGCATTTACAATGTGTCCCTCCTCATATGGGCTGTAAATAATTAATATTTCATATATTTTATTGGACCATATACAAATTATCAAGCTTCATTAAAAAAAATTCAAACAAATTCTTAGAATGTTATTCATTAAGCAGAATGACGATACAATGAAGAAATAAGTAATATACCTATATAGCTTATTTGAGCAATTTTTCTCAGTTAAATGGCCAAACAGGTAATAATATGGTGATACTAAAGGTTGGCTCCCAAAAAATAAAAAATAAAAAAGTTCAAATTTCACTGGATACTATTTCTTCTTTATTTTGATAGATAAAATAAAATTTATTTGACCATATTACCTTTAGGCACCCCTTTTTGATCTCGATTAAGAAAGGACATGTTTTTCATTTACGCCGTCAATATCTGGTTGTTTGTTAGGGATTAGGGTTAGGAATTAGGATTAGGGTTAGGGGTTTGTTTTATAATTTTAAAAAAAATCTAAAAATCGTCTGTTAAAACAACCGGATATTGACGGTTTAAATGAAAAGCATGTCCTTTCTTAATCGACATCAAAAAGGGGTGCCTAAAGGTCATATGGTACTTTTTATTTCAGAAATATACAAAACTTCATAATTATTCTCATGTTGATAAGGAATTATATTAATTTAAAAAACAAAATTTTCTGCAAAAATTCATAATTTTTTCCTTGTTAAGTTCATAAATTTAGGCAACGTTTTGTATTGATGAGAATGTTTAAAAATTGTAAGATGTGTTTAGATTATATTGTTTTGTGTTACACTCCCAGTCTTGATAAAGTACAGTGAGATAATGAATTCATAATTATTTGAAAGAAATTAAATCTAATTAGAGTTCATGAAGGAAAGAAAGGAAGGAACAAGAAGAAAAAAAAAACAAAGAAATAAAAAAGAAAATAAATAGGGTATGACTGTAACCATGACAACTGTTAGAATAGTAGATGCCTTAGGAGGGAAAATGGAGATGTGACGATTAATATCATATCTTGGTACGAGGGAGACCACTAAAAGAAAAAAAGGGGGGGTCGTCTACGCAGAAATTCAATAAAAGTGTCACTTTCTTCTTTCCTAAGTAGTCGTTGACAAACGTAGATTTAACTGGAGCGTGTCTATCCACTGGTAAAGCAAGTTTGCCGAATAAATTTTGCATACAAAATGTGTAGAGTACACAATATATTCTTTCATTAGATTGTCTGGATTATAAACTTTTATATTTAAATGTATGAAACTTTGTGAAAAAATAGATGAGATTAATGTTTTGTTTTCCAGTGGAAATTCTGAAATAAGATATTAAACTGCTTATATGTGTAGCGTTATCTGATCAACTCGCGATAGCTTGCATTCCAAATAACAACTCACCGACTGCGAAAAGATTCGGCTTATTTATGACTCCATTCCACTCCCACCAATTCCTCATTTCCGGTCTGTACTCTTATAAAAAAAATTAAATTTCGGGCGCCATTTTCTTCCAAGCCCAAGGTAAGAGGAGTTTTATTTTTATCTTAAACTACATTTCTTCATATATATATATATATATATATATATATATATATATATATATATATATATAGAGAGAGAGAGAGAGAGAGAGAGATAGAGTCATCCACAGACACGTGTCTCAACTTATCAACTTTCTTCAGTGTCGCTAGACATTTGTAAGCTACCCACAGCCGGAATTGAAATCCGATCGGTTTAGGTGTGTCCGACATCTGAACCATTGCCTAATGGTTCAGATGTCGGACTGACACCTAAACCGATATATATATATATATATATATATATATATATATATATATATATGAAGAAATGTAGTTTAAGATAAAAATAAAACTCTTCTTACCTTGGGCTTGGAAGAAAATGGCGCCCGAAATTACTTACTCTTAAACTTACTGGCATCACTTACTCTTAAACTACAGTAGCATATATAATGTATCATTAATATGGTAAGCTGTTTATGATCACCCAAACGAATTATCCAGAGATGTTTCCCTTGATGAGTAATGGAAGAAATTACCTTTTGTTACGGTGCATTGTGGGAACAGAAAGGGTAAATAACACCACACGACCCCTTCTTTTCATTAGGCATAATAGTTTCTTCTACGTAAAAACGTAACACACATTTATTTTGATTTTACACTGATGACATTTTTTTTCTTTTCGGAGAAAACGAGATTACCGGGTTATTTTTTGCATATACAATGTGTAGCATAAATAATGTACCTTTCATAAGATTGACTGTAAATAATTAAGATTTTATATTTGTTATTTCAGAAAGATGCAAAAATTAATCCTTGTACTCATGTTAATATCGGGACTGCCAATCAGTCAGGGTAAGTGTTTATGGGACTATTTTTATAATAAATAATATTCTTAATACACATTCGGAATTGTCTGTATATGTGTTTATACACAATAAAGATAGGGACAACAGCCCAAAATATCAAACTTATTTAAATCTGGAATTATTCTGTAAATGTGCTAAGTACATGGAATTTTAGGGAAATCGTTGATAAAAGGGACAAACGTGCAATGTGCATTATATGTCCTAGTAAATGGAGTTTTATGGAATATCTAGTTTGCATTAAAACTGGTTTTATCTAATAATGTGAAATGCTTTTGTAATTCTATTATTTTATTATCGTATATATAAGCAATCAGCAGTTCACTGATAATTGTGTTCACTTATGCACATCTAGTCGCAGGAAGAACGTAAGTTAAACCTTTTCGTGTTTATATAAAGTGTCACATGAATGTTTGGGCCTACCCCCAGGCATGGTCATTGTCACTGTGAAGAAATTAGATAAGACAAATGTGCATCTAAAGACCAATTATTAAAGTAGATTTTTGTTGTATACCCTTTCTTTACTTTTATTCTTCTGCCCATCTTTGGTATCTTACGTTCTTCTTCTAGCGTCTGGACTTCGTCTTTCTCTGTTCTTGCTGGTTGGTCGTCCTTGATTCGTTTCTTCGTTTCTGGTTGCCAAGACATTCATCAACCACAAAACCATATTATTTATTTAAACCTTTATTTACTTAACTAAACATATTTCTCTAACTAGACACAACGCGCATGTGCAGTGAGCCCCAGCTAAAGCTATCTGCCTGACGTCCTAGCTGAAACTGAGAGCCAACCAGGTCCCACGTGACTTTACGTATTTCGCGGGCTTTCTGTAATATTCCATGGAAAGTCCCGCCCGTGATATAAAAAGGGAATATCCCTTCAGAAATACAGGGGGTTGACAATAATCCATGCATAGATTATGTAACACATTCCCAATAATGAAAACAAAAAAAAAAAAGGATGTATTTTCATTATTTCTTTTTAAAAAATTATCTAGCGCCATATCCACTCTGAGACCAGCAGCCAATCAGAACTCAAGGAATGAGATGCAAGTATGGAATATTCTGGAAGGCTATAAATACCAATTGCTATCTGTATAAATTTTGTTGTACTTAATTGCTGTTTCTTACCCTTTCCTTCCACCTGGCCCAGACGGGGGTCCAGTGAGCTTCGGCCACTGGATCAGGTATAGTAATTTAATAGCATCGATCCCAGGGGGTTATCCCTTGATTTAAAGGGGCAGGGCTGGGTTTATTGACCCTTGAGGGGGAATGCCGACGGGATCGACGCAATTTTTATGCGCCCACGTAAAAACGAGACCTTGTGTCCAGCGCTCATAAGTGGGATGAGAGGCAAATACTCTTGTCTGACCCCCGTTTCCTGTGTCCAGTACCTTTGGCCATTGGACCGGTAAGATATTATCAGCGTGATCCAAGCGGGGCCATCAACCCAGGCAACACCTGCTCCCTTGATTTAAAGTGGCCGGGTTGGGTTTGCCCAGTCTCTGAGGCGCCTCAAAAAACGATGAGATCCATGCAATCTAGCCACACATGAACTTTGGTTTGTGTGTTGTCGCCCACTTCAATGGTCCTTGTGCCCAACTGTCATGATGGTGTGCCAGTAAATAACTCATTTTCTCTAGCGGTTTGAATAATTATTTTGATTTTTTTTCTCATAATATTTTTTTTTGCATTTGAGTTATTTGAATTTCTTCATACAGCTATAGTTAATTTTTATAGTATTTAAAAAATATTTTGTGCAATTTATTTGTATACGCAATTTCTTTTATTTATTAACTTTTAAGAATTGTTTCTGATTTTGTGGTTATCACTGTATTGAATGGCGGCTTCTGTGAGGATTCTTATATATTCTGACACTTTGAAAATAAATTCATATCTTCCTTTAACTATCATTCTTTAATGCTATCTTATACATACTCTCCCAAAATAATGTAATACAAATATTCACACTGGGCACATAAGTTTATTTCTTTATATATTATCGATATATATATAGCTCGAAATATTTACTCAAACTGTTTGCTAAAATACGGAAATACCTTGTGTATATTTGTTAAATCAGTCTTGACATTCTCCACTATTTTGCAGGTTCAAATAATTTTTCTTACTTTGAAAGACGAAAAGAAGAACTGAAGAATGTCAAAATAACTTTGCATCCCCAGCCAAAAGGATCAAAAGTGGATAAAAGATATTATGCCGTTCGGGAAACATACAACCATAATCACACACGACTTATTAATCAACCAGAATTGTGCTCACAACACGAAAAAGTCTTCCTTTTATTCGCCATTAGGACAATTTATTCACATATTCAGCGAAGACAAGTCCTCAGAGAACAATATAATCACCAGCAATTTGTTAATTATGGAGAAGAAATTATTATAAAACACATTTTCTTGTTTGCAAAAACAAATGATCCTAAAACGGAAAAACTGATTAAAGAAGAAAGTGATAATATAATGATATTATTCAAGAGGATTTTGTTGAATCTTACATAAATGTCAGCCTAAAAGCGATTATGGCATGGAAATGGGCACTTGAATTTTGTCCTAACACTGAATATGTGCTGGTAGAAAATGATGAAATGTATGTTGATATAGATAAAATGGTTCCATTTCTTTTAAAAGATTTATCAATGAACCGAGATGATGACCATTTCGCTGTTTGTTATGCCGTTGGTAATTCAAGAAGCTCACATCGAAAGATGAAACAATTTACAGTGTTGCCCGCGAACATTCTATATCAAGGGCAGTTCTATCCTTCATATTGTAATGGTGTCGGTTATGCAGCCCATATAAGTGTTATTAACAAATTATATAAAGCCTCGTTTTCAAATCCATCTTTTATGCCAACTGATGTTTGGATTGGTGTCATGGCTGAAAAACTTCGACTACAAATTCCTCGACTCAACTCTTTGTTTGTACTCAGAAATATAGAAACTAATTTTGCGAACGCTTACTATCCAATTAGAGAAGTGATGATTGCAGTCACGGATTATCAGAAGAATAAAGGCCGTGAAGTTAAAATAATGCAAAATATTCTAACTAGTATGAGACGACATTGGGCAAGGTATAGAAAGAAAAAAATTAAGAAAAAAATGCTGACTCCAAAACCCAGTACAGAAATCGAATATCCATTGCCAGCAATTAACTTTACTTACAAAATGATCGTACATTATGCAGTTGTTCTGATACCATCAATCATGGTTTTGATTTTTCTATGTAATAAATTGACTAATAAACATATGAAATGAATTTCAATGCATCGTCAGTTATTTAGGTTACATTTTAATTATCCAATTTGTATGAACTCTTTTAATCCATGTATTTATGATACTTCCGAATTAAGAAACTTAGATTATACAATTATGTTTATAACATTACCCAATATAATGATTTTACTATCTACAAAATTTACTCGTTATTTTAATAAATTGATTTCAATACATCGACTATTCTTTATGTTATTTTTAAGTAAATCTTCCTTTCGGCCTAACAATATATTTCACAATGTGAAAAGATTTCTTATGTAAAGTATTAGAAATTATTATTTCGACAAGCAAAAGTATGCGTTCTCTGGGCGCAAGTATTTAAGTTTTAAGGTAACGCAATATTATATTAAATCAGAAAGACTAACATGACAAAATAAAAATGAATATAAAAATATCATTATTATTCTAATGTTATTTTAATTTATTTCTATATTACATTATTTTTGGAGGATATGTGCTTAATTGAAGTCTTACCTAATTTTGAAAATTAATTAGTTAATAATTAATCAATTTTAGGCGGGCATATATAACCTTGCTGATGAGACCTAATAGGTCGAAATGTACATTCAGGGATTGAAATTTTCTCGATTAGTTTAGCCTTACATTTGAACATATATGCCCGCCTAAAATTCATTAATTATTAACTAATTAATTTTCAAAATTAGGTACGACTTCAATTAAGCATATATCCTCCAAAAATTGTCGGCTTAAAGCCATATAAAAAAACACATTTGTTTGTTTACTTAACCTCATATTACATTATGTAAACGATTGCTTTTAATACGTTTGAGAATAGCATGATATTATTAGAAATTAGTAACTGCAAATAATTACTTATTAAACCCAATTTTGTTAAAATCAATATGCAAATTATTCGTACCATATACTATGTAAATCCTTAATTCATAGAGATATACAATACATATCTTAGGGTTTTAAACGCATTAATAGCAAGTGCCTTCCGGGGCCTGTGTTTGTTAATGTAAATTAACAGCGTAGATCCCAGGGGCTATCAACTCCCCCCCCCCCCCAGGCAACACCTACCCCTCGATTTAAAGAGGCAGGGCTGAGTTTATTGCCCAGCGCCTCGAGGGGAAATGCCGACGGAATCGACTTATTTTTTGTGTCTACCACCCATGAGCTTCGGCTTGTGGGTGGGCCCACATAAAAATGTCCTTGTGTCAAGCCCTCATAAGTGAGGTGAGAGGCAAATACCTTAATTATATGGACAGTTTTGCGGCAAATCTAACTCAGCTAGACATTAATATAGACATTGTTTATAAATAAGATGCTAATCAAGATTAAATAATGACTATTTCATAATTATTGAGAATATAACTTAAATAACGAAAGAAATCGTGACGTGAGTGGTGACGTAGTTTTGGTTACAGAGAGACAGTTACATAATTTCCATTATAATAAGATACGTAAAAACCTTTTCATCCTTTCACGACTTTAACAGTTTACACGTATTCACTTTTCTCGTTTTTTTTTTTCTTTTCATAAATAAAAAAAGATATATAAAAGGTAGAAACTTTTTCCATCATTATAGATATAGAATATTTGGTAATTTATGAGGAAGTGCGTCCCGGTCTCCTGCCTCAAAAATTGCTGCCCGGTGACAATCAAAATAACAACTCCAGCTCGCCGTAATTCTTGTTTATTTATCGTAATTTGTCGTAATTCTTGTTTAGATATGAAGATGGATATATTTTGGAATAGACTGAGATAGATAGATAAACAAACAAAATAATATAAATAGATATGAACAATGAAGATAGATAGATATTTTCGACAATTAAATGTATTTGGGGGGGGGGTCGCTTCTTTTTTTGTCGTAATTCTTGTTTATTTAAACTAAAAACCAGACATTAAACAAACATAAATAAATAAAAATCTTAGTAAAGTAATATAGATAAATATGAACAAAATGAGATAGATAGATAGATAGATAGATATGAAGATGGATAGTTTTGAATAGACTGAGCTGGGTCGTTATTTTGAAAGTCACCGGGAAGCAATTTTTGAGGCAGGAGACCAGGACGCACTTCCTCATAAATTACCGAATATTTCACCTTTTCCCTCAAAAGGGTTAAAAAATATGTCAGTTAAGATACTGAGTAAATTTATCCAGTTTACCAGTACTTGGGACCATATAACCTTTAAGCACCCCATCTGCGATCTCGATTCACAAGGACATGTTTTTCATTTACACTGTCAAAATCTGGTTGTTTAACAGACGATTTAGGGGTTAGGAATTAGGGTTAGGGTTAGGGGTTATTTTTATAATAAAAAAAACTCTAAAAATCGTCCGTTAAACAACCGGATTTTGACGGTGTAAATGAAAAACATGTCCTTATGAATCAGGAATGCAGATGGGGTGCTTAAATATTATATATGGTCCAGTACTTGTATCAAGCCTAACTTTCATATTAAATGTAAATTTTAAAAAGTCTTATATTTCATCTAATACAGTATTCTAAAGTTGTCGTGAAAATCTACTTAATCTTAATCAAACCTACATTTAGAATTGAACAAACCTCAGAATAGATTCGCTTCTAATTCAATTTGAGAGATGATTATCTTAATTGGATATAGATTATGCAGGGATATTTTACAAATATCTTATAATTGTTATATTTAGTTGTATAAAGTAAACATGTTTGAAATGTTTTCCATTGCAAAATTTAACAAAATAAAAATAATATACTAAATATTGTTTATTTTTCTGGGTAAGTATTTAAAACAAAGATTTCTCCCTTGATTGTAGAAATATTTCTGATAAAAAGCGCCGGTAGAGTAACCCGAAGTTGGAAAAATATGGTCTAAATAAGTTCAGCTTCGAGTTATCCTTGACGGTTGGTTGGCTGGAAGGTCAACCCTTGTTGGGTTATTTTATGCCAAAGACGTTTCGTTCTATTCATTCTTGATAGGTACTCCATTTTTTTTTAACTCAATTTTTTAATCTCATTTTTTAAATTCATTTGTTAAATTTATTTTCTCTATTGAACCCATAGAGGGGACCCTAACATGTACTACCATTACCTGGGTGTAATTAAGATGAAAGGCTACTCCATATTCACCACAGCTCCAGAATTGGAACTTCACAATCAAACAGAGTTTAACGTCATAATCCGGACATTAAGACCCTCAGCCAGCGCCTTCTAGCCCATATATATTAAAAAGGGTTGGAGCTTGCCATAATGGGCGTAGAGTTGGGAAAATCATATATGTGCTAGGGCTTGATGTGACCAGTTGATTGATCCGATGGGGCACCTTAAGCCACCCATCTAGCCAAAAGAAGGCAAAAGTGGATTTGGGAAAATCATATATGTGCTAGGGCTTGATGTGACCAGTTGATTGATCCGATGGGGCACCTCAAGCCACCCGTCTAGCCAAAAGAAGGGCAAAAGTGGATTTGGGAAAATCATATATGTGCTAGGGCTTGATGTGACCAGTTGATTGATCCGATGGGGCACCTCAAGCCACCCGTCTAGCCAAAAGAAGGGCAAAAGTGGATTTGGGAAAATCATATATGTGCTAGGGCTTGATGTGACCAGTTGATTGATCCGATGGGGCACCTCAAGCCACCCGTCTAGCCAAAAGAAGGGCAAAAGTGGATTTGGGAAAATCATATATGTGCTAGGTCTTGATGTGACCAGTTGATTGATCCGATGGGGCACCTCAAGCCACCCGTCTAGCCAAAAGAAGGGCAAAAGTGGATTTGGGAAAATCATATATGTGCTAGGGCTTGATGTGACCAGTTGATTGATCCGATGGGGCACCTTAAGCCACCCGTCTAGCCAAAAGAAGGGCAAAAGTGGAGTTGGGAAAATCATATATGTGCTAGGGCTTGATGTGACCAGTTGATTGATCCGATGGGGCACCTCAAGCCACCCGTCTAGCCAAAAGAAGGGCAAAAGTGGATTTGGGAAAATCATCATATATGTGCTAGGTGATGTGACCAGTTGATTGATCCGATGGGGCACCTTAAGCCACCCGTCTAGCCAAAAGAAGGGCAAAAATGGAGTGTTACATATCATGGACTGCGCAGCCACCAGGGTTCCATCCTTAAGCATCAGGGGTCGCCACCCACAGCCAACAGGTAGCCTCAATTGGGTGGGTCTTACCCTTCTGAGGAGGTGCAATCGGTGTATTCTAAAGACCGAACCGACAGGGGTCCGTCGACAGGTGATGTCTTACATATCTTGTAAACGGAGAAATTAGCTTTTATTTGATTTCTGATACTTGCTTTCCCTACCCGGGGTTCCAGTGAGCTTTGATCGCTGGATCAGGTATAGTAAATTAATAGCGTCGATCCCAGGGAGCTATCCCCCCAGGTAATACCTGACTCCCCTTGATTTATAGGGGTAGGGCTGGGTTTATTGCCCAGTACCTGATGCGCCCACCTTGAGGGGGAATGCCGACGGGATCGACGCAATTTTTGTGCGCCCACGTTAAACTAAGACCTTGTGTCCAACCCATACAAGTGGGGTATGCGGTTAATATCCTTGCCTTACAATGTAAGACCGACGTACTTATTTACATAGTTGTATTGATAGGCACGGTAATAATTTATATTAACGATTTGCGAATGAGTGCGTATATATCAGAACAGATTCCAAGATAATCGAGGAACGATTGTTAATTGATAAATTGAAAACATGGTTGGCATCCTTCCTTCTACTAAAGACGATGGCGTATAGTCCACTTTTTTTTCCTGCAACTGCGTAAGTGGTTGAGCGGCAAAACTTTGAATGGCAATATCTGGAATCTCTGGTGCAGTGACAACGAACACTTCGGGTGGCCAGGTTGGATGCCTTCGTTAGGTCTGTCAGTGCGGTGCAGAGTGGCATCCGCTCTCCTGGCACCCCTCTTGCAGTTGGTTGCTTGGAAGTCACATTGTGTTCCTGGATAGCTACAAGATGCAAAGTCTTCAGACGCGCCAGTGTAACATGCACAAGAATTGTCAAGCTATGCTGAAGTCGCTCCGATCTCCTTTGTTCCTGTATAAGGGGACAATGGTAGCGCCCCGCTTGTCCTGGAGGGGGGTGTGACCATGTTCCCAGCAACTGCAGAGTCGCTAGTGTAGTGGTTGAAGCAGTGCTGCACAATGCCTTCAAGATATTTGCTGGTACGCCATCACTCCCGTTTGCTTTCTTGTCAGCGAGGCGGTCCTTTCAATTTTGTAGTGGAAAACTACGTAGCCAGGGCAGGTTTTATGGAGCTGTGGCCCTAGCAGCAGATCCTCCCTCTCCACACAGCCGTTGTTGTTTAAAGGAAAGGTAGGAACCAATGCGGTTTGGAGCCGCAGGAGTTGCTAGGAAGTACTGAGATTCAGCACCTCCCAACTTAGGGACTCCAGCTCCGGATTTGTTTTCGGGGTTTACTCCCTTAGTCTTTCCTTGGAATAAGGTAGAGCCACAAGGCAACGGTGGTTTTATATGACTTTTCCTTGTCCTAGAGGAGCTGCTGACCAAAGCTAAGGGTCGCTTCTAACCGGTTTTGTGATTCTTAGAGTTTGAAACCTTAATATACATGAGTGAAGTTACCGGCTAGTTGTATGTCAACCCTTGAGTTACTTCATTCCGAAGTTGTTTTTCTTTTATTCATTATTGTTGGGTCTAACCCATAGATGAGAGCTTAACAGGTACTGCCACTTAGGGTCACAATACACCTGGGGAAAATGACAATGTAGGGGTAATCCACACTCCCCATAGCTTCAAAATTGATACAGCACAAATAGATGCATATCCAGAGAGGACTAAAGCCCTCAACAACCGCCTCATAGCACATCTATAATTTTGCAGAATACATAGTTTTTTCCCCTTAGGCATAGACTGTGTTGTGGTCTGGTTAGGGGGCAGAATAAAGACACAAGAGAGGAAATGAGTTAAACAAATATTTAGAACAGTAGTAAAAATATATACAAATGAGACGGTACACGCGAGGCTCTCTTATCGGCTATCCACTGAAATATTAATTCTCCCTTAAGAGGATTGTTCCCCATCTCCACAGTCTATTTGCTGTATGCACAGGTAAACCCTTTTAGAACCAAAGATGGTGAGTAATGGTTTATGGTCCATCTCTAATGTAAAATGCCTACCGTAAATGTACCGGTGAAACTTTTTTCCTTCGAAAATAATCCCTAATGACTCCGTCTCAATTTGTGAGTAATTCTTTCCAGCAAGAAGAAGTGTTCTTGACGCGTAAGCAACTGGTTTGTGAGATCCATCTGGCATTTTATGTAGAATTCATGACCCAATACCATACGAGCTGACATTGCTGGCAACTATAATGTCAAGCTCTGGGTTATAGTGGGTGAAAAACAAGTCTGACGCAAAGGCTTCTATTATTTTGATGAATGTTTTCTGGCGTTCAGGTGTCTACTCCAAGTCCTTGTCTTTTTTAGATGCTCGTTTAACGGAGCACATACGTTGTGCATATTAGGTATAAACAAAAAAATCGTTTGATACGTTTTTAAAAAAGGAATTAAAATTAATTAAATCTATTATTTAAGAAACTTTTGTTTAAATCGATAAGTAGTAACATAATGACCATCATTAAAAAAAAGAAAAATATTATTACATATGCAGTTTATTTTTAATACGTTTAAAACGATTTGTTTGGGTCAATTTCGAAGCAATCCGCCATTCTGTATTTTTTTCAATGGTTTTAGGCGCTTGTTTATAATTTTAATGTAACATTCGCGAATGCAAAAAAAAAAAAAAAAAAAATACAAAAAATCAGGTAATTATCCGATTTTAATGAAATTTTCAGTATTGATTTATCAATTAATGAATTTTATAATGAATCAGTTATTTTATTTCAAAACTTTAATTCAGTATTTTTGTTATGAAAAATTAATATATAAAATTCATTTAAAATATGAAAAGCCTGATGTTAAGTTTAAAATGTTATATTTTTGATTTTAAAAATAAAATATCTATTTAATGCAAACCTTATTTTATTACATCAAAGTATACTTTTTGAAGAAAAACTCGATTGAAAATGTACCCCCCACACCTTTTTTAAGCACAAAAATATCGGTGTATAATTTTTTCTTTTATAAGATAATAGCCAATTGAATAATTATCGAAATGAGTAAAAAAGAAATTTCCAAAAAATGAATTATCTATTATTTTTTTACCTTTTATTTGTCGATTTTCGGTACTTATTTTCTCACAGAAAAACCACCGTGATTTTTTTCTATTCATAACTTCGGTCTTTTATCTCTTTATTTATACTGTAATTAGAAAACTATAAGACCAACTTGAAAAAAATGTTACGCCCCCAACATAAGGGGGGGGGGTCAAAATTAAGTGACCTGAAAAAATGAGAAGATTTTGAAATAAAATAAATAATGTATTATAAAGATCATTCATTGATAAATAAACACTGAAAATTTCATAAAAATCCGAAAATTCCCTGATTTTTGGTAAATTATTTCTAAGGCTAAAGTCATTTTGTCAAAAATGCAGTTTAGGCTCATTTTGAGTATACCTATTATAAACACCTGGTTAGTAGTTTGAATTTTTCGTGGCATGTCCTTCATTGCGGTAGCCCGTTCAGGATCTTCTCTTCTACCATCTTTGTCTATAATGTGGCCTAAGTATTTAATCTTCTTCAAAAAGAAATCACATTTGGATTCTTTCAATTTGAAACTGTACTCCTGAATTCTTGAGAAGACTCTATGAACATGTTTGTATTGTTTTATATTTTGGCTCTTCATTAATATGTCCTCCAAATTTGCAGCCGCGAAACAGTGTCCATTACTTGTTGGAAAATTGCTGGTGCGACTTTGAATCTGAGCGTTGTTGATTCAGAGCAACTTAAAACATTCTTCTCGACCGGTATTTGAAGATTCAGAGCAACTTAAAACATTCTTCCTCGACCGGTATTTGAAGATACGCGTCACTGAGGTCGACATTTGAAAAAATTTTCTTCGATTTAGTTTCGCGAAAAATTCTTCCGGGCTTGGTAAAGGATAGTGATAGTCTTTGAGTGCCGCATTATATATATATATATAATATATATAATATATATATATATATATATATTATATATATATATATATGGAATATTGTCTCCCCAAAGAAACTACTGCCGCTATAATGATGCTCTACAAAGACACTAAAGCAATGGTACGCTCACCTGATGGCGATACGGATTTCTTTGACTTCCTCGCCGGAGTCCTACAAGGAGATACATTAGCACCATATATATTTATAATATGCCTAGACTATGTACTCCGAACATCATTAGATACCATAAAAGAAAAAGGTCTTACACTAAGAAAGGCAAGAAGCAGGAGATATTCTGCACAAACAGTCACAGATGCAGACTATGCTGATGACCTCACACTTCTGGCAGATACACCGACACAGGCTGAAACACTACTGCATAGCCTGGAGGAGGCAGCAAGAAACATCGGCCTGCATGTGAATTCTGCTAAAACAGAGTTCATGAGCTTCAGAAAGAAAGGAGACATATCCTCGTTAGACAGTAAGCCCCTTAAGCCAGTAGAACACTTCATACACCTGGGTAGTAATATCTCATCCACAGATAACGATATTAACATACGAATAGGAAAGGCATGGATGGCCACAAACAAATTGTCTGTCATATGGAAATCTGATCTCACTGACAAGCTAAAGCGACATCTCTTCCAGGCTGTAGTCTTATGTGTGCTATGTCAGATTCCTCGATATCTTTCGAATCTTGGCGCACTCTTAGGAGCCTTTGACAGTATTCCGCTATTTGTTAGAGAGTTACGTTTGGTTCCTTTTCAAATTTATTCAGAATTCTACGTCTAATTCCAGCGTCTTTAGCTGAAACTCGTCCCTGAACAACTATCAGACACTTGAAATTATTCGAACTCAATTCTGACAGTTTTCGTCGCAATGCTTGTTCACGACCGTCGCGAATGTAGTGTATTCTTCACTATCCTTTCTGGTTAAATTCATACACTTCCATCTCTTATGAAAGAGTGAAGTTTTAGGACTAAAAAGTTCTGTAAGAGGTTTAACTGTTTCGGTAAATGTCAGTTCGCTTGTTTTGCGTGGTAAGATATAATTCACAAATTTGGTGTGCTCCGTGGTGCCTAGTTTTTGAAGTAGTAGGCGAACCGTTTTAGAGTCTGCCCAATTTGCACAATCTGTGGCGTATAAATCTTCGAATCTTTTGAAATAGAAGGCAAAGTTATATCTTCGTCTCGAGAATATAAGAAATTGTCTATTGCGTCCCAGAATGCATTTTCGTTTTCATTAATTTGACCCCAATTTGTCAGTTCAAGCACATTTCTTTACTCTTGTTAAGTTTGAAGTAGTATTTCTTCGAGTTTTTGCTGTCGGATTTCCGTTGTCTTTGTAAAACGAGTCTTTCTTCTTCAATTCGCCCTAGAAATTCAAATCGTTCTTTTTCAAGTTGTTTTTGCTGTAACAATCGTGCATATATATATATATATATATATATATATATATATATATATATATATATATATATATATATATATAATATATAAAAAAAGAAAGAACGGGTGTGTCATGTTGATAACACTTCCCACTAAATATGACACAGAGATTACTATTTTTTTAATTGATTTTTTTTCCTGTAACTGTGTAATAAAAAACACCATCTCCGGTAGACAACATATATAATATATATTATATATATATATATATATATATATATATATATATATATATATTATAATGTTCTCTAACGGAGATGGTGTTTTTTATTACAGCATTGATATGAATACTGCAATAATGATTATCAATGATAATAATATAATTATAAGGATATTTCTAAATATGGAATCTGTATATGGTTTTATCGATTGAATTATTTTTTACAGCGAGTTAAAAAAAATTAGTTGGCTTCGGATAGCCGATTATTTTTTTTCAGATTTTTAACATAAACTCAAATCTTTGTCCATATTCTTTAATTTACACTCACTTTAATTTGAATCATGCATAAAATATTGTAGGAAAATTAAAATTTATGGTTTACGGTTACATAAAGAACCCAATTAAATTGTACACGCATTTTAATTTAAAGTATGCATGGAATACTGTAGAAAATTAAAATTTACGGTTTATGGTTACATTTAAAAAACAACAACAATTAGATTGTACACTTACTTTAATTTAAATTATGCATAAAAAATTATAGAAAAATTTAAATTTGTGGTTTACGGTTACATTTAAATATATATATATATATATATATATATATATATATATATATATATATATATATATATATTCTAAATGTAAATAAAAATATCATGAAAATGTTTTAGAATATTCACCAGCAATATAGGAGTTACGTATTTGTATAAATCAAACTAACATTTTCATTCGAATAAAATGACTTTTTATTCTTTAATTTCTTTATTAATTTTTATTGTTAGAGTTTTAAAGGGTTAAACTAACAATACAATTGACGAATATTGTCCTTAGAAACTGTTGTGGGTCGTTAACTAATTATCTTCTAAAACGGCGATAGGAAATCAACGGTGACTAATACGCACCAAACCTGGAGTTTTAATCTTTAATTGAAGGCACCTACTGGATTTGTGGGCTCAACAATTAGTTGTGAGACAAAATGTATTTCAAGTATTTCCGATAATATCCAGTATTCGAACATTTCAAGAATTTTTGATAATATGTAAGTACGAAAAAACAAGTGCAACTCTTCGGTTCTTATGAATTGTCATGTTTAAATATCATAGATTTCATAGGCGAAATTTAAAGATATAAAACTTTAATGAAAATTGTTGTTTTGTAATTAATACTAATGGTATTATTGATTTCTATTAATTTTTGTCGAAAACTCTATTGAAAATTTAGCCCCCAACCCTTAAATGGAACAAATATAATTTTTTTCTTTTATAAGTTAATGGCAAATTAAATAATTATTGAAATCATTTTTAAAAATCTCGAAAAATTATTCTTTTAGTTTTTATTTTCATTTTGTAATTAATACTAATGGTAAAAAAGGTCTTCATTTTTTAGAGAACTAATGAAAACGTTTTAAAACAATGTTTTTAAAAAATACTATCTTGAGTTTAAGCAAACAGATATTGCAATACAAAGAATTTAAATTTTAGATTCTCAGATTCTTTTCATCGTTACATTTTTAGAAGTAAAAAAGGAAAATAAACGAATACATTAAGAACTGGATTTGAATTGTTGTCATGTACAAAAAATTATGGAAAAATTAAAATTGTTTCAAAACAAATTTACGGTTACATTTTCATTCGAAAATGGTGAAATCTTTCAACTACTAATATGGAAACAATTTCAATTCTTATTCAATTTGTTATTATTAGAGATTTTTAAAGGGTTAAAAATAAAGATAAAATATAATTGACAAATACGTATTCATAGATTGGTCGAAACACACTGGTGTTTCAAGCAACTAAATATTTTTCTAGGCAAGAACATAGGTATACCCATTTTTTCGCCTGCTTTTCATTTTAAAAACGAATTAAAATTAACTAAATCGATTATTTAAGGTCAAATGTTTGTCTAAGTCGAAAAGTAGTAATATAATGAGCATCAGTAAAAAACAAAGAAAATAAAAGCCAAATAATATTACACATTTTATTTATTTATAATATATTTAAAACGATTTTTTCGATCAGTTTCGGATTTAATTAGGTATTTCTGCTTAAATTGATATACGAAATTCATTTAAAATATGAATATCATGATGTTAAGTTTAAAATGTCATATTATTTGATTCTAAAAACATATTTTTATTAACTACTTTACTTTAGAATTGATTTCTATCAATTTTTGTCGAAAACTCTATTGAAAATTTATCTCCCCCTTTAAATAGAACAAATATAATTTTTTTATTTGATAAGTTAATAGCAAATTAAATAATTATTGAAATCATTTTTAAAAATCTCGAAAAATTATTCTTTTAGTTTTTATTTTCATTTTATTTTCCAATTTTCTGTACTTATTTTCTACCAGAGTATCATCCTTTTTTCTTCTATTCACACCTTCGGTCTTTTGTCTTTTTATTCATACAGTAATTAATTTCAAAAGTATATAACCCCACAGATATTTTGCACCCCTAAAATAGTGTGTGTGTGTGGGGGGGGGAGTTGTGGCAGTCAAAGTTAAATGGCCTGAAAAAATCAGAAAGTTTTGAAATGAAATAACTGATGCATTATAAAAATCCATTCATTGATAAATCAACACTGAAATTTCATTAAAATCGGATAATTCCCTGATTTTTGGCAAATTTGATGTAAAGGTGGGTGGGGGGATTGTTTTGTAAAACACGGAATTTTCGACAAATTGGATATACTTACAAGAACGTGTATTACATTAAGTAACAATGTTTTTATTTATCTTATTTTCATTTCCTTACATGTGTCTAATTCGGTTGTAATCTTATCTTCTATATATATAAAAGGAAGTTCGGTATGAATGTGTCAGCGTAAAAGTCCAAAACGGGAAGTCACTCGGATTCGAAATCTTGCATACACATTAATAACCTTTTAATTAAGAAACACGCCAGATTTGGTTATTGATTTTTACTGATTAATGGATATAATTAATTAATTAAACAAAAATCAAATGATTTGCGATAATCGTGGCAGAGCTGTTGCTACCTGTATCAACAGTAAAATGGCGCCGCTGCTGGTAATTTGAAGTTGACAAATTTGTGCCCTAATCGTTTCGGCTCGGAATTTCTCGCGTATCACCAGTCTAATTTTAGAAATATTTATTTGTTTAGAAAGAAAAGAAAATAATCTTTCTAAATATGTAATTTGTATGTGGTTTTATCCATTGAATCATTTTATTTTCTGCGAAGTAAATAACAATAATAAACGAAAACATTTAATTTAACAATTAATAACTCAACTTTGTTTTTATTATGAATACTTTCATTTTAGAATAAAATATATCCATTTTTAATCAGTATTTAATTTTTTCGTATGTACAAAAGAGTTTTAGAAAAAAGAAAAGAAAAAAAAGAAATTGTAATACGAACAATTGTAAGTATTTAATTCTTAGCATTTTATTGTTACATTTTAATACGGTAAACAAAATAGATTTGAAATAAACAAACAAGGAAGCTCACTTAAAAAATAAAATGGTTTTTAAAATGTAAACAAAAAAAAATTATAATACACTAATTCTTATTCCTATTTTTAGAAATAATATCTTACATGTAAACAAAAATGTAAACTAAAAAAAAAAAACAAAAAAAAAACATTTCCTACAATAAACAAACATTCTATTTTACAAATTCTCGGTGATTTTTTTTCTTTTAATTTGATAAATCATGTTCCTCTTACTTTTTCACTTACTCCTGATTTCTCCTCACTCACTATCTGGTGTTCCTAATTTTTTTTTAATCCGGTCATGGACTGGGTACTTTAAGTATATATATATATATATATATAATATATATATATATATATATATATATATATATATGGTGATTTTCTTCATAGGTATTCCGGTTGTGAGTCCGCACATGGCTCAGAAGTCGAGCTTTGATTTTTACACTCTCTGGCGCCCAATGTACACGTGAGACCCCCGGCTTCCGCTCGTGCGCACAGATGTTTTTCACCTAATTGGCTGTCACCGCAGAACCGTAAACACACACACACACACACACACATATATATATATATATATATATATATATATATATATATAATATATATATATAAAAAAAAATAAATAAATAAACACACTAGAACACGCAACTAAAATGAACTTAAACAAACACACTTATACATACACACACAACAATAACAATAACTTTGCTACACAAACACATGAACCACATAATGAAATATGCAAATTATGTAATATAACATATATATATTTACGTGTATATGTATACATATATATGCATGTATGTATATATAGTATCCAATTAGCGGTTTAACTTTTCCGTCGCGGTAGCATCAGTAAATAATCCAAAAGTGCTCAATATATTAAAAAGACAGAATAATAACTGCTTTTACTAAACATTATGTATAACTAAAATTAAATTGATAGCAATACTGAAGATAGAATTGAGGAATGAGTGCACATGTGGAACGTTACATCATTTGTTCTCAATTTTTACGCGCAAGGCGCACGCAAGTTACACGCAAGGCGCACGCAAGTTACACGCAAGGCGCACGCAAGTTACGCGCAAGTCGCACGCAAGGATTGAGAAAAATAACATAGCGTTCAACCGTTATTACACAACCATTATAATCAAAAAGTAAGTTACAAAAACACACACAACCTATCAAATATCAGTCATATTCTGCCAAAATATAGTAATTCAATGCCTGAAGTAGATACTAGATCTAAAACATGTGTCGCATATGTAAGTTAATAAAATTTTTAAAAAAATCATTTTGCAAACCTTTTTTATAAAATATCTATTTTTCTCCCGTTGGACCCATAACAACACTTTATATATATATATATATATATATATATATATATATATATATATATATATATAAATAAATGGATACACTATAAACCTACTCGAGTTTCAGGGTTAAATCCACTGAATTAATCGAGGTACCGATTAATTGCAGCCTATCACACGTGCGTTCATTGAATAAGATGTTACGTTTACGTTAACGTAACATCTTATTGTGATATATAAAAGAAAATTCTTCCTAAATGCATGGAGGGGAGATACTCAACATCCACCCTGAAAATCAATTCCATAATTGTTTGCAAAAAAATCTGATATTTCAACAATAAAAAAATGGATTTTCGACAGAGGAACAACACCATCCACCTTTGTATTATGTTGGAAAAAATTTAAAAGACTCTACCATATATATAAAAATGTTTTTTTGAAGACATATACATCCTTTATCAAACGGAATTAATTTAAAAATTAAAAATAAAAAAAATTTTTTCAAAATAAAAAAAAAAATTCTATTTTTAACGAATAAAGGGAGGTAACTTCGTTGGCATTATTACAAAAAAATGCAAATTTTGAAAAAATTTATTTTTAGTAAATCCGAACTACAATAGCGTCCGCGAAACTAACCGACGTTATTTGCGGTCCAAAATGTGACATTGAGTAAAGATCTTCAACAAACACCATAGGATCTTGCTCAACAACCTGATGATTGCCCCTTGGCATGAAACCTGGGTCGCTGTTTATAATGAACATTGATCTGTGAAAACTCTGTAAAATAAATAAATATTAGCTCTCACAATTTGTGATTGTACACTGTATTTTCTTTATTTCATCACAAAAAAAATTTGTTTTTACATATATATATATATATATATATATATTATATATATATATATATATATATATATATATAATCTTTTTCTAATTCACCCAACAAAAGATCTTTTGGGGTGCGGCCATTTTCCATTTCATTAACTACATACAATGCAGAATATGAGATTTTAATATCTTAATGTATTTGTTTGAATTTGAATTTTCATCCCACGCATGCGGTTATGACACAAGGTCGTTTAATGTGGGAGCACCCACGAACCAATTCTTATGTGATGGCGGGTGCAAAATTTCGTCAATTCCCTCGGCATTCTTCCTCAAGGGGTGACGCTTCAGACACTGGGCTATAAACTCAGTTCCGCCCCTTCAAATCAAGGGGGCAGATATCGCCGGGGGGATGCCCCTCCCTGGATGACGCCGTTAATTAACAACACAACCGAAGCCAGCGGACACAAAGGCCCGAAAGGCCCGTGTTATTTGTGCGTTCAAAATCTTGCAATGAGTGTTATATATCATTAAGTAATAATGGTTAACAATGTTGTGTGGTTAATTTGCATACTGACTTTAACAAAACTGGGTTTAATAAATAATTACTTGAGGCTATTGATTTCTAATATTATTGCTTCATTCTCAAACATATCAAAAGCAATCACATGTATAATTTTATATAGAAATGCATTAAAATCAAATCAAAATAAGTGTAATCTTGTTATATGAGTTCTTATTTAATTTCTTTCTAATTTGATATGATATTCAATTGCATTAAAACTTAAATACTTGTCTCCGGTGGAAGTCTCCGGCGAAGTTCTTCGGCGGAGGTTTCATATTTTTGCTAGTAGAGTTAATAGAAAAAGTCATGCCCTAAAAGCAGGTTACATATCTATCCATAATTATGTATAGCTCTAAGCAAGTCTTTTATGAAGAATAATCCAAGTTCCAATTACCATCAAACTGGGAAGACTTGCAACTATTCGGGTTTGTATTGGGTTACAACCATTTGTTGCCATGTCTTCCCAGTTCGACGGTAATTGGAACTATTGATTTCTATAAATACCAACTGTCTTGGACACTGCTTCAGTTATACTTAGCTAGCGGCTGTTATTCAAACCAACAGTAGACTAACTGACTTCAATATTTTATTTTTCAGATGTGTCAAATGTCATTTTAACCTGACAAATCATCATCATCATCATCATCATCATCATGCTGGTAGCACGGGTATGCATGACAATTTCTTGCTAAATCTGCCTATTTCTCATCCCCCCCACCCCCGGGGGGTCCTCGGTGCAGCATCCAGAATCCACGCAGAGCTGATCAACGTAGGTTGTTGCTGGACGGCCCACACCGGCGTGCTTATGAGCAGGTTTCCACTGGAGAACGTCAAGAGTTAATCCCTGTTTCTGTTAACAACTGGCAATGACTAATGAGACGATTAGGCATGTACTTGTTTGCATTAGAGCTGTTTCTTTTTTGATACTCAGGATTCATCATCATCATCATGTCGCGCATGCAGCACGAGTATCCATGACCATCTCTCGCCAACCTTCCCTATCATCCATTGCACCTGGGAGCTCCTCTGCGGAGCAGCCAGCATCCTCACATAGCTGGCCAATGTAGGTATTTGCTGGACGCCCCACACTTGCATGTCCATGTGTTGGCTTCCACAGGAGAACATCGTTTATGAGTTCATCCTTGCTTCTCCAGCAGTGTCCTGCATGTCCTGTCCGTCTCACTCGGATAGTTTGTGAGATGGGGGGCAGGTGACCGTACAGCTGTTTCCTTGTGGGGTGCTGTTTCCATGACTTGTTCAAGACTGCACGCAGCATTCTTGTGCAGCTACCATCTAGCTTATTCTCAAGACGCTTTGTTAGGGTCCAGGTGGTGCAGCCATATAGCAGCACCGACACAACCATAGTCTGGAAGAACTGCCGCTTTATATAGCTTGTAATGGAGATTTTGTGTTTGTCTGTAACCGAAACTAAATCGCTACTCAAGTCACAATTCCCTTAGTTATTGACGTCACATTCACTATGAATTTATTTTTATCAAAACCTCAATTATTGATAAAATTGTTATAAATTATTAATACTGTTGGATTAATCTACACACTAATAACATGCAAGTATATTTATATATTCAACAAAATAACGGTTTACAGTGTGAACGAGAAGGCTAATTTACATATTGATATTAAGAAATTGATTTTAATAAATATATGCTTAGTATTATTGATTTCTAATTGTTTGGTTTTATCTTAACGAATCTGAGCAAAAATCTCGGGTATACATCTTATAAGAAATCCATAAAGAAGACGAAAGAACTGTAATTTTATTAAATACTTCATAATCTAACTAAATAGATAAATTAGAAAAAAATGAAAGACGGGAGTGATGGAAAATGATGGAAGAGTTAGATTGAAAGCTGTTCTATTTTTCGATTATACCCCCTCATTTATAATTTTTTAAATAGTTTCTAATTTGATACAATATTTTATTACATCAAAACCTAAATACTTGCACCCGAAGGAAGGTGCATATATTTGCTAGTTTCTTTAATTATCGTGCGCTTTTCTTGTTTATTTTAACAGTCTTTAACACTACTGTGATATTCGGTTTGGGCAGCAGAATACACCAACTGCTTCTCTGCAGATTGGTAAAATCCCCCGAATGGGGCCACCTGTTGGCCGTGGGTTGCGATCCTTGATGCGTAAGGACGGAATCCTGGTGGTTGAGCAACCTATGACATGCAACTCTCCACTTTGGCCCTTACTTAAACTAGACGGGCAGTCGGAAAAGACCCCTCGAATCAGTTGACTGGCCCCATCAAACTCTAGCACCTATATGATATATATTTATTATCTTCATTGCCAACCCCGGGCATTTTTTAATTATATATGTGCTAAAGAGCGGTGGATAAGGGTCCTAATGTCCTGGGATTGACGTTAAACTATCTATTGGCGGAGTTCCAATTCTGAAGCTCTGTTGATTGTGGAGTATCCCTTTAGGGTCATTACTCCTAAGTCCACCTGTTAGGGTTCTTTCTATTGGTCAAATAGAAAAAAAGAGTTTAAAATGTGTTTTAAAAAATGGTTTATATCCTAGTTGTGTAACATGATATTACAGAGTGACCCAGAAAAAACAGAACCCAAATTATTTATTTATTTTCCCATTAAACTAACCCTAAACCCTAACCCTAACCCTAACCCTTGTTGGACTTAAACTTAAAAGAAAATTAAAATCAACAGTTTTATTACAAAATTTGTGGATTCTGTTTTTTTTTCTGCGTTACCCTGTAATATTATGTTACTCAACTAGGGTGGGTAGGGTTAGGGTTAGGGCTTAGGGTTAGGGCTTAGGGTTAGGGTTAGGTGTTGGGATTTAGGGCTAGTTTAATGGGAAAATAAATAAATAATGTGGGTTCTATTTTTTCTGGGTCACCCTGTAATATCATGTTACTCACTAGGGTTAGCGTTAGAGTTGGGATTTAGGGTTAGTTTAATGGGAAAATAAATAAATAATGTGGTTTCTGTTTTTTCTGGGTCACCCTGTAATATCATGTTACTCAAATAGGGTTAGCGTTAGAGTTGGGATTTAGGGTTAGTTTAATGGGAAAATAAATGAATAATGTGGGTTCTGTTTTTTTTTTCTGGGTCACCCTGTAATATCATGTTACTCAAATAGAAAATAACCAAAAAATGATTTTTTTAAAAATAGAGTAGCCATCAAGAATGAATAAAACAAAACATCTACGGCATAAAATAACCCATCAAGGGTACACATGCCGTAAAATACAATCAACTATCCAATTTTGTGGTTTAGATAGTGCGAACCCTAAGCATATTGTTTAGATCACTTCGTACAGGCTATTTGTTTCAGGTCTAAACGTACGCTTTATTTTACTGGGTTTCTCCACTCGACCTGAACTGTCTGTCCCAAACTCACTGATTATTATCATTATTGGCAGCAGTAGTATTTTAAGGAGCCGTGTCTCCACTACTACTACAACAACTACTACTACTACTGCTACTACTACTTAAAACCATTATTAATAATATTGCTACTTCTTTTCCTTTCCTACTATAAGGTGTGACTAGAATCTCCTTTCAGAGTATTGTGTTGATGAACGGGTGAATGCATCAGTCATGTGACCTATATAGGGTCTTTCATGCTATATGATTTTACAATACATAGATATTGCTGTACCAAGGAATATATAATATAAGTACATTCTCTCTGAAAAGTGCTTTTCCATTTCATACGACTATTTACTTCACTGCTTATTCAGTCAATCATATTTCAAGAGTCAAGTATATTTGTATTGAGATAATGCTTAACTCTTTGCCTACCAAATTTCTACCACAGCTGTAACAAATTTTCTTGGTATTTTTTACCTGTATGAGGAAGTATTTCAAAGTTCACTATCTATTCACCACATAACTCATTCTAGTCAAATAAAGCCCAATCATTATTGTAATCTGAGTCCTTCTGCTCAATAATAATGAACTAACCATCAGTTTTTGTACTTTGCTGTCGCAGTGGTGGGAGAGCCACTGTGAATGATTTAAAGTAGACCAAGCGTTTAAGTAATTGTGGATTGTGTATTTATAATAATACATTAAATATATTTTCTTTACCTAGGATCGAACTCTGAATGTTAGCGTTTTTTAAGTAACGAACTATTACACCCATCTAGTAATTTCATATTTCTGTATAAAATACATTAAAGATATTTTCTTTACCTGGGATTGAACTCTAAACATTGGCAATCTTTTTAAATAATTTGCTATTTCATCCACCAAGAGATTCCATGTTTCTGTATAAAATACATTAAAAATATTTTCTTTACCTGGAATTGAACTCTGAACCTTGGCGCTTATTATTAACTAATAATTTCATCCACCAATTAATAAATGAGTTAAATAGAAAAATGTGTCAGGCCAACGAAACGAATAGAAGTACGAATATAAAGATATTTATTATTTTAATGTTATTTTAATTGATTTCAATATAAAATTATGTATAGGATTGCTTTGAATAGGTTTGATTGGTTTTGGTTTGGTTTGTTTTACGGCATATCAACCTTAGTGGGTCATTTAATGCCGACAAAGTATTGAAATAAATTCATTCTTAACGGATACTCAAATGTTTTTAATACACACATTTTTCTATTTAACTCATAGATGGGACCCTAAGAGGTACTATCATTCCGGGTCAGAGTGGACCGGGGAGCAATGGTAATGAAGGGGTGCTCCACATTCCCCAAACCTCCAGAACTGGAACTTCACCATCAGATAGAGTTCAACGTCATTCCCAGGACAAAGAACTATTAGTACCCATAGGATAAAAAGGGTTGGGGCTTGCCATAAAGGCAATAGAATCGACTCAATCATATAGGTGCTAGGGCTTGACATGACCAACCGATTGATAAAGGGGGGGGGTCTCCGCCTGTGTAGCCCAAGTAAGGGCCAAAGTAAAGTGTTGCATGTCATGGACTGCTCAGCCACCTGGGTTCGATCTTTAATCATCACGGGTCGCCACCCACGGCCAACGGGTGGCCCCATTTGGGGAGTCTTACCCCTATGTAGAGGTGCAGTCGGTGTTTTCTATCTCCCTAGCCGACAGGGCTGTTAATACGTTTGAGAATAACATGATGCTATTAGAAATCAGTAACAGTAAATAATTATTTATTAAACCCATTTTTGTTAAAATCATTATGCGAATTATTCCCACCATACACTATGTAAATCTTTATTTCGTAGAGATATATAACAAATATTTCAGGATTATAAATGCATTAATAATATTGGTAGTTTTGCGGCTAATCTAAATCAGCTAAACTTTAATAGGGACATCGTTAGTAAATAAGATGCTAATTAAGATTAATTAATGACTATTTCATAATCATCTACAAATTAATATCTGAGGAACTCGTGACGTCAGTGGTGACGTATTTTCTTTTACAGAAAAACAGTTACATAATCTCCATTATAAGATACTAGCAAATATATGCACCCTCCGGGTGCAAGTATTTAAGTTTAAATGTAATAAAATATTAGATTAAATCAGAAAGGCTAATGAAACTAATTAAGAATTCAGACAAAAAGATTTGAAACGGAGGGGGTATAATCGGAAAATAGAACAACTGAAACTTACTCTTTCATCACTTTCGTTTTTCAATGCTAAATTTTTCTAATTTAACTATTTAGTTAAAATAGGAAGTAAAGAATAAAATTACAATTATTTCTTCTTGTTAATGAATTTTTTTTAGAATTTATTGAAGAGATTTTTTACTCATATTCATTAAGATAAAACCAAACAATTAGAATTCAATAATACCAAGCACATTTTTATTAAAATCAGTTTTTTTAATATCAATATGCAAATTAGCTTTACGTTTACACTGAAAACTGGTATTTTGTTGTATATATAAATACAATTGCATGTTATTAGTATTTAGGTAAGGCCAACAGTATTAATAATGTCAAACAGTTTTATTATTAATTGAGGTTTAAATAGAAATAGAATCATGGAGAATGTGACGTAAATAACTAAGGGAATTGTGACTTGAGTAGTAATATAGTTTCGGTTACAGACAGAAAAACACACAATCTCCATTATAATAAGATGTAAAATGTTCTCTGTGCCTGAGCTCAACCACTGACTACTGCGCTAATGTTTGTCTGATCATCATCATGTCGCACTGTTAGCACGGATATCCATGACAATCTCTCTCCATCCATCCGTATCGCTCATCATTCTCGGGAGGTCCTCTATGCAGCATCCTGTATCCGCACAGAGCTAGTCAATGTACGTCTTTGTTGGTCGGCCCACACTAGCGTGCCCATGTGCTGGCTTCCACAGGAGGAGGTCGCTTATGAGTTCGTCCTTGCTTCTCCAGCAGTGTCCTGCGTGTCTTGTCCGTCTTACTTGGATGGTTTGCGTGATATGTTGCTGGTGGCCGTACAGCTGCTTTCTCGTGGGGTGTTGTTTCCACGTCTTGTCCAGCATGTCCATTTTCTACGACGGTAAACATTTCACCAAGCGCCTGCTCACAGATCTTGCCTGATGTCACACTCGAATTCATGTATTCCCAAAGTTGTATTGTAAACATGAATAGCACAAAACATTCAACTACAAACTTGTTCTACTCAAATGAACAGTGTTACATGATAGTCGGTTAAATCTTGTTTAAAACCCAACTCTCTCTCTCTCTCCTTTCTCTCTCTCTCTCCTTTTCTCTCTCTCTCTCTCTCTCTCTCAATCTATCTCTCTCTCTCTCTCTGTGCGTGTGTGTGTGTTTATAGATTTCAACGCATTCAGTAAGCAATATCAGTCAGTGATACCTAGTAATTTTTATAGACATTTTCACCAAGGACTTGAATTTTGTTGTTAATAATTTTTATCCTATTTTCGAACGATATAATTATTTCATTAAAACACCGAGGATTTCATTTTAAGTTTTGTTATCAATTTGATCAAGTAAAATCCTTTGGATCTGACTACATCTTACCAAGTGTCGCTTCGGAAAGAGAAAGAGAGAGAGAGAGAGACGTATTCAACAGTCAATTCTAATTTCCAAAGGTAAATACTTTACAATCACGTTTTTGTGTATAATTACTAGCAGAATTACTCGGTCTATATCCAGACTAAGAAAAGTTTAAGGACACCAGGAAATAAGGGAGAAGGGAGAATTCCTTATCGCTAAGAAATTGCGTTTTACAATGTTTATTTTTTTTAGAAGTTTCTTTTTGTTTTTTACATTTAATTTTTTTTTAGATGAGGCTTAATCATTAGTATAATTGTACAGATAGCAATGAAGATGAGGAAAATAGTTCGAATAATCCAAATAATATTAAAAAATGTAATTCTAATCTTTTGAGTAATGATTTTATTTTTCTAAAAACATTTTTGTACACATGAATATAAATTCAGTTCTTAATTGCTTGTTGAGTTAAAGTAATACAAAAAGTATTCGTTTAATTCATTTTCTTTTTTAAATAAATAATATAACAAGAAGCTAAGAATCAAAAAGGTAAAAAATTTTCCTATTACAATTTTTTGTGTGTGTGGGTGTGGGGGGTTATATTTAAAATAGTATTTTAAAAAAAGTACCCCTTACTGTGAAACATTTTCAGGATTTTTTCTAGTTCTCCGAAAAATATTTTTTGAATTAGTACTAAATTAGAAAAAAATAATTTTCAAAAAAGCATTAAATTCAAATGTCACCGATCAAATCTATGTGTAGGTACTTTGTGTACTTACTAATAAAAAATAGTGAAGGGTTCCACAGATTGATTGATTTTTTTTATTATCGAAGTTAATCATCAAAAGTCAAAAACTATTTTTTACCATTCCCTATTATAAATACTAGCAAATATATGCACCCTCCGGGTGCAAGTATTTAAGTTTTAATGTAATAAAACATGGTATTAAATTAGAAAGGCTAATGAAACTAAATAAGAATACAGATAAAAAGATTTGAAACAGAGGGAGTATAATAAAAGATTTGAAACAGAGGGAGTATAATAAAAAATGGAACAACTGAAACTTACTCTTCTATCACTCTCGTCTTTCATTGTTATTTTTTCTAATTTAAGTATTTAGTTAAAAGAGGAAGTAAAGAATAAAATGACAGTTATTTTATCTTGTTAATGGATTTCATTTCAGATTCATGGAAGAGATTTTTGCTTATATTCATTAAAATAAAACTAAACAGTTAGAAATCAATAATACTAAACATATATTTATTAAATTCGATTTTTTAATATTAATATGCAGATTAGCCTTCCCGTTTACACTGTAAACCAGTATTTTGTTGTATATATAAATATAATTGCATGGTGTCAGTATGTAGACATAGTTAACAGTATTAATAATGTAAGACAATTTTATTAATAATTGAGGTTAAATAAAAATAAAATCATGGAGAATGTTATGTCAATAATTAAGAGAATTGTGACTTGAGTAGGAATATAGTTTCGGTTACAGACAGAAAAACAGACAATCTCCATTATAATAAGATATGAAAGTGTATGCTACATTTTTAGTGCTAAATGATATCTCTTTTCTGAGTCGACATGTATATACCTAAACAGATGCGACTCCTTTTTATATAAATATATATATACCATCTTTATTTTCGCTTTATATATTAGCTTTACATGCATGGATGTCTTGGTTAAATCTTTCGGGTTCTTCACGTTTTAACAATTAAATGATATTTCCTTTGGGCTTATTTTTCATCTCTCATGAGCACGCACGCACAGACACACTCACACACACACACACGGGCGCACACACACACATACACATTATATATATATATATATATATATATATATATATTATATATATATATATATATATATACTAGCAAGAATATGCACGATTAAATTGCAAAGACTAACGAAATTAAATAAGAATGCATATAAAAAGATTACATTTTTTTCGTAATTTAATTGGTTTCTATATAAAATCATTAACATGACTGATTTTAATACGTTGGAGAATAAAATTTGAATACAATACACGTAACTAATTTTTCTTTCTATATTTCTTGTTGTCATGGTGTGAAACATTCGCGGAGAGTAAGCCGTACAAAGGGAATGTAATGTTAAAAATGACATTGTGATATTTTAATATCGTCTTTTTAATTTCATTCAAAACAATTACTTGTACAATTGTGCGGGCAGAATCATTCTTTTTATGTATAAGTGTTATTCGCTGTTATTCCTCCCACTTTACTGTTGGAATAATTGTGGGAATGATATTTTGTAAACGAAATAATCATTGGAAGGAGCCATTTTTTTTCTTTAAGTTAACATCATTGTAGATTTTAATATTTCAAATTCTAGTTTGTTTAATTATCTGTTATTTCGTCATATCATACTAGATACCTTATTATAATGGAGATTGTGCGCCAATCTAGCTGTAACCGAAACTACGTCTCCACCAACGAAACAATACCCTTATTTATTTACGATATATCCTCAATGGTTATTAAATAATACTTATTTGATCTTAACACATGTCTCCATAAGAGACTACCAGAACAGCCCATATTATTAAGATATTTAGCTCGTACCCCACTTTTGCGGGTATGACACAAGGTCGTATTAATGTGAGACCACCTACGAACCGAAGCTCATGCGTAGATCCCGTCGGCATTCCCACTCAAGTGGGTACCTCAGACACTGGGTAATAAACTCAGCCCTGTCCCTTTATATCAAGGGTGCAGGTGTTGGATGAGGAGGGGGTAGGTCCCCTCCCCTGTGATCTCGCCGTTAATTTACATTAATAGTCCAGTGGCCGAAGCCATCGGACCCACAAACACTGAAGGGCCCGTGTTGTGTGTTATATATCATCAAGAACTCAATATTTGCATAGTATATCGTGTGAATAATTTGCATACCGGCTTTAATAAAACAATGTTTAATAGATATTGACTTGATGTTATTGATTTCTAATGTTATTGTTTTATATTATTGTTTTATTCTCAAATGTATTAATGCAATTTTATATTGAAATAATAATAATATTATTATTATTATTATTATTATTATTATTATTATTAACTCCATTCGAGTATTTCACACCTGCCATAACCAGTGGTTCACTGGAGGCTGAGTGACAGCAAGTCTCCTCAGATCTCCAGGACTCTTCTGAGTATTCCAACCGATCTCAATAATGCTGTAGGGCGGATGGTCTCGATGCTTCCTCTGATTCCCAATTCATCCAGACTCTTTTCCAACCCCCTGGGAATCGTTCCAAGGGCACCAATTATAGTTGTTACGCCCTTCACCCTCATGTTCCACAGTTTTCTCAGTTCTCTGGCAAGGTCCAAGTATTTGTCGATTATTATTATTATTATTATTATTATTATTATTATTATTATTATTATTATTATTATTCACTCCATTCGAGTTTTTCACACCTACAATAGCTGGTGGATCACTGGAGTATGAGTGACAGCAAGTCTCCTCTGGTCTCCAGGACTCTTCTGAGTATTCCAACCGATCTCAATAATGCTGTAGGGCGGATGGTCTCGATGCTTCCTCTGATTCCCAATTCATCCAGACTCTT
>CM042137.1:148196357-148233857 GCA_023376005.1 Doryteuthis pealeii
GGGTGACATGGGCTGGATGATTTGACGTGGTATTAACCATATATATTTGTGTGTGTGCGTGTCTGTTAAAAGAAAAACACTCATCGAAAAAAGAAAGGAAAAGCCGCGTGAGTCACAATATTGGAAGAAAATAAAGATAAACCAACTGTGTCGCAATAACAATAAATATTGAAAAGTGCACAATTCGTAAGTTGGACCGATGTAGAGAAACAAATAAGTAAAAGCGAGTGAATATAAAGAAATATAATTTTAGGTGTGTTTTTATTTCTAGAAGATCTTATATTGCATTTTGAGTAAGAAAAAGAAGGGGAAGAAAAAAAAAAGAAGAAAAACAAAGAAGAAGAAAAAGAAAATAGAGGAAAAAAGAAACAAAACAAGAGAAAAAAAAAGAAAAAAAAAAGAAAAAGAGAAAGAAAAAAATGAAAAGAAAAAAATGAAAAGAAAAGAAAAGAAAAAAAAAGAATAAAAAAGGAAAAACATAGGAAAAAAGGAAAAAGAAAATTTTAAATTGATAAAATTAGATTAATTAAAGAAAAAAAAGAAGAAAAAAATATAGAAAAACAGAATGAATATCCATGTGAAAAGAACGTCAGTAATTGTTTGTCATCACATTATACGATAAGTCAGGTTAGGATTGAATTCTATTTCTCAATCCAACCTACATTTTCTTTCTTTCTTTCTTTTATTCCTCAATTATTTCCCAACTAGCAGCGGCTACGCCGTGTCGCCTAGGTGGAGGGGGATTTTTTAGTTAGTCCCGCAGATCCGTTATTACTGAATCGGGAGTTGAATCCCCGTAGGATGCCCCATTTAAATCACTATGTAAAAAAATAGACCTTGCATTGATCCAGCTACTCTGAAAAGAAATATTAATGTCTACTATCTAAAATATCAAATAAAAATTTGTTTTTTTATTATTATCTTTACGAATATAAATCAAATCTCTATTATTTTTGCTCAAAAAACAAGCCCTGGTGATATTTAATGTGTACATATATTTACTTTGTCGTCGGGATTAGTTTATCCGTCTGTACCTCGAAATCCCAGAGAATTTTGTGCGTCTCATTCTCTAGGACAGGTTTAGGTTTGTACATATACCATGTGGTTGTATGGTGAAACTTGAATTTCTTGCACAGTTCCCAGAGGATCATCTTTCCCACGGAGTCGTGCCTAGTTTTGTACTCTCTTTGTGCTAGTTTGCTGCATTCGCTTATTATGTGATTGACTGTTTCGTCTCTACTTCCACACATTCTTCACTTGCTATTCTGCTGCGTCTTATCTATTTTTGCCTTTATATAGTTTGTTCTAATGGCATTGTCTTGTGCTGCGATTATTAGAGATCCAGTTTCTCTTTTGAGGTTTCCTTTTCTTCACGAATATAAATCAAATCTCTATTATTTTTGCTCAAAAACCAAGCCCTGGTGATATTTAATGTGTATATATATTTACTTTGTCATTAATTGCTTTATTTTCGAACTTTCCTCCGGACATACACATAAACACACCTGCCCTCTCTCTATATATATATCTATATTGTTTTATTTTCGAAGTTTCCTTCGGACATTCAGATTCACACAAGTGTCCTTTATATATGTATAAATAGATAGATGATATGTTACATAAAACAATTTTTTATCTTACCAATTTGAGTTTGTTTTCAGTGTCTATATTTGTTGTATGTGATTACACTTTTCAGTATCAATTGTTAACTAAAAAGTTTACAAATAAATAAATACCTATGATTTTCTGTAAAATTTATGTGTAAAATATTCAAAATAATCATTTAATTAATAATCAATAGATACACCCAACATTTTATTTAAGGGAGACAGACCTAAGTTTCCATTTCAAATCATTTTTTTTTTTTACTTCTTTAAAAAATTAAATTTTGATACAAACCCTCCGACATTGAAATTTTAACTCGCATCTCTCAGGCAATATTTTCAAAAATTAATTTTACACCGCCCGGTTGTTGGTCTTTTTTTTTTTTTTTTTTTTTGCTAATAATCTTTAAAATCTCAACGATAAACTCAGTAGCATTCGTAGTACCACTACTATTCTAATCAAATGTTTATATTTTTATTCTTATTTTTTAACTTTAGGTTCACAGCAATTGTTGCGGGTTTTTTAACTTTGAAAAGTTCGTAACACTTGATAGAGTAATGTGATCAAAGAACCATTCTTACTTGAAGAAAATTAAGTTTATACAAATTACATTTGAATCTAATAGGAAAAATCGAGATTACCGGGTTATTTTTTTCATATACAATGTGTAGCATAAATAAAGTACCTTTCATAAGATTGGCTGTAAATATTTAAGATTTTACATTTCTTATTTCAGAAAGATGCAAAAATTAATCCTTGTACTCATGTTAATATCGGGACTGCCAATCAATCAGTGTAAGTGTTTATTGATCTACTTTTATAATCCTGAATTCTTTCACATTTATTATTCTTAACACACATTTGGAATTCTTTTAACTGACCTCTTTGACCGCGTTGGTTGACCACTTAAGCAACAGCTGGTATTGTATGCAATCTGAGTCCCCTATTTATCAAAATAACTTGATTCGGCATTAAATGACCCGGAGAGAATTGATATGCCGTACAACAAAACAACCAACAAACAATTAATATACAGAATGCAAATCTAGCTGCAGAAGTTCCCACCGAATCCAGTCACAGACAAAACAGCTTCCAAGTATAGCGTTGCTGGATTCGATCTAAAAGAAGTTAATGACGTTGTAATTATAATAGTGATTTACTTATCTTCTCCTATTCTCTTGGCTGTGATCTGGTTGTTGTCTGCTCTTCTGGAATGGAGTAACTGATATCCCAATAGTGTCGTGGATTGTAAAAAGAAATACGTATGACACATAACTGTAAATTATTTGTATTAATAGTAGTTACTTGAAGCTATAATTGTTCACTAAAGATTACTTGAAACCGTATAACTATGTGCAAACAAAGGACTATAGGAACAATTACTTGAAGCCATCTAAGTATTAGATATGAATACTTGAAACCATACAACTGTGTGCAAATGATTTTTATTAGATAGGAATTATCATCAGGTCACGTTGACATAAAAGGTACCTGTTATGTTGTTACGTACAAATAAAATACGGAACACTGAATGAAAATGCAAGTGACTTAATTAGTTCATACGTGTTGTGCATGCATCCATCCAACACGAACTCCAATCCAAAAGTGTCATGGCAGAAACCCTACTTCAAGGGGAGTAGTTCTAGATTTCGTTAGGTTCTGGAGGTAACAGCACACATGGCTCTCTCTTACCAATTGTCTTTATCAGTCATCGCCCCTGCTAGGTCCAAAACAACATCCAATTATTATTCTTAATATAAATCTAGAATTCTATAAGTGCTTGGAATATTTATGCTTTAGAAAGAGAAGTTTAAAGATTTCTTTAAACAAACAGAATATTGAATAAACATCTTGAATACTTACATTAATTTAATCACACTTCCTGATGTCTCTTATTTATTTAATTATGTGTATGTACACGAACAAAACAAAAAAGATGGCAGCGTTAGCAAATTTTATTGACTTTGTAAATGCCGCACCTATATCGATGTATGTAGTATGGTCACCTCATTGACCGTATTATTCGTATCGTTGTTTCCACTTATTCCATCGGGCTGAAGTGTATCCCAGGTGGTCGAGGATGTAACATGCAGAGTTCTGTCTTGCTCTGATACTTTTAGTAACAACAGACACTTATGTCTATCACTATAACTTTTATTTCCCCCACGATATATTTGATCATAAAATCTTAGGAGATGTGGAAGCAGAGACAAAAGACACGTCCGCCCGAAAGAACCCCTAGCCTCAACTGCTCTCCCTTCTGGATCGAGACGCGATCCTCTATAAAGATCTACCTATGTTATAAAAAATCTGCTAATATTCCCCTAGATTTTTTCTTTCTTTTTTTATCGTTTTTTTCTTTCTTTTTTTATCGTCCCTTTCTTTCTTTTTCAGCATTTCTTTCTTTCTTTTTTTATCGTTTCTTTCTTTCTATTGCTCATCTATTTATTTCGATCGTTTCTTTCTTTCTTTTTCCTGTGCCTCTCTCTGTTACATATTAATTGGATCCCTATTACTTTTTAAGGTAGTATAGAAATCCTTATGGCGATCAGTACAGCTGATGGCCTTGAGAGTGAGTGACAATGCTTGACCTCACTCTCACCTTGCTTTCTGGGGATAGAATCGTGAGAACGGAACCCCGATAGAAAGCCCGCTTCCGGTTTAAGGTGGGAAACTCAGTAAGCCAGTTGCAGAAGTTAGTTGCAGTAGTTAGTTGCAGTTAGTCAGTTGCAGAGTTAGAAGCTAGCAAGATGTGACTCTCAGCGCGCAGTGGACTGGTCCTGGGGTTCCTGAATAAAATAATATCAAAGGTAAATCGAAGTCTTGTTGTTATTACTAAAAGCTAACAATGACACAAGGCTTCTGATAAGAAATGGTCCCCAGCAGAACCAGACACGGAACCCCCAAGAAAGACGAGACCTGTAGAAGATATACCAGACCATTAGAAGATAGAAGACTAGACAGAGAAGAAAAGAAAAGGCACTATGCAACATCTCTATCTTTCTTTCATTTTGACATAAATTCTCGTTCTCATTGCTAAGCTAAACTGACCCGTTTGAAGACGTATATGTATGATTTAATAATTTCTATTTTATAATATTATTACTTATTTATTTTAATTTTATCTCATAACTGTCCACCACTAGCAAGTTTTCTATATGGTCTCTCTTTGACAAAATGAATGGTCAAAAAGTGGGACATTCTAATGATTCCTTTTGTAAATGATGGAGTTTTGATAATTTCGACAACCCTATGTCAATTGTTCTTATAACGCATATTTGGCAAATATAGTATATATATATATATATATATATATATATATAATATATATATATATAAATATATATATACACTATAATATATATATATATATATAAAGTATATATATAACACTATAATATATATATATATATATAAAGTATATATATACACTATAATATATAATATATATATATAATAAAGTATATATATACACTATAATATATATATATATATATAATATATATATATGTAAAGTATATATATATATATATATATATATATGTATATATATGAAAAGTATATAATATACATTATAATATATATATATATATATATATATATATGTATACACTATAATATATATATATATATATATATATATGTGTGTGTGTGTGTGTGTGTGTGTAACGTTTTTAAATGCCATCCTTGGCCAGTTAAAAAGGGCTTAAAGAAAGTCCTATGTTATGGAATCCTTTGGTGATCGTATAAGTCCTATCCTGCGTATTGGTAAAGGTCCAGTGATTTAAACCTATGTCCGTTGTCAAAGAATGTCAACGTAATTATGACCAGTAGGGTCAGTTATGTATTGTATCAGCCTCAGAGTACTGCCAGTGATTGGCCAAGAAATAGATCACATGATTTCGCCTAGTGTATAAGTAAGAGCGAGGATCTAGCATACACCTTATATGTCCAGAAATCTCAACATATATATATATATATATATATATATATATTATATATATATATATATATATATATAACAGAAAAATTACAGAAACACGCACAACCTATGTATATATATATGCATATATATATATATATATATATATATATATATATATATTTATTATTATTATACTAAAGCTGAGTTGATCAACCTTCTCCAGCTAAAGGATTTTTTTCTATTTATGTTATGGACACAATATTTATACTTAGATATTCCTTGGTGTTAGCACTACAAAGTGTATGAAAAAAATTCAGTTTAATTGGCTTTAATTAGGCGTAATTAGCAATTAACTCAACGACCGACCAATCCCTGTCTTGGAGATTACCTGTCTCTCTTCCCATCTCGCTGTCAGTTAAGTTAACTCTCCTCCCACCCTGTATTTGTCAGTTAGTAAGAGTGTAATAGCGTACAGCCTGTTACAGCCTGTAATAACTGAAAAATCAGCACTCAGACCCCACGCTATTACCTACGTACCGTAGGTGATGGCGTGGGGGCCTCCGTGTATTCACCCCCTTTCATTTCTCCAGGCTAAAGAGAATTTTTTTTTAATAAAGTGGCGTAAATCAGGCTTTAAAATAGATTTTTTTAAATTACTTTAATTATTAATTTATAGAGTCAAATTTAACAGATATATAAACTTACTTTAAAATATTTCATGTTGGGTAAAAAAAAAAAGTAGTTATATATTTAAATTTGATGGGATCTTATTCAAATGAGCAAACGTTGACTCCCCCCATCGTTTAACTAAAACAAACTAAAAGAATACATTGCTGACTAACTCTTTGATTTTTGGTAATTTATCTATCTTAAATTAGTGAATCAATCAACTTATTTGGTAAGTAGATAAATTGTCTTTGTTTCTCTTTTCGGAAAAATTAAAATAAATTTAGCTGCGAAATAATTCAAATCAGCTTATTTTGTTTTAAAATCAAGATTTGTGGGTTAAAGTTCGCAATTTTTTTATAAGAAGTATATATTAACATTACCGACAAAAATTCAATTACCTTAACCCCTAAATCGTAACAGAATTTGCAAAAAAACTTAATAAGTTTCCGTTTTAACGACGATTTGCAAGTTTAACCGATGTTTTGAGATTAAAAAATGTACGAGATAAATAATACACACACAAACAAACCAATGCCTTTTTATTCTAACTAAGTTTTTGTCGGTAATGTTAATATATACTTATAAAAATTTTATTATGTTTCCTACAGTTTTTAATACAAAACAAATCAAGAGTTTATTAGAGAATAAGTTGTTTAGAATTAATTTGTCAGCTACGACATAATTTATTTACTAAAAGAATAGGTAAATGCCTCACGATTTAACTCTTAATATTATTGAAAAAGAAAGTTGGGAAAATCAGAATTACAATGTTAGAAATTATTTATAATAAAATTTTAACTGAACGGTAATATCTGCTTTCTGGATATAAACGGGAGAATTATTTGTTTCCAAATGAAATAATAAATTTCTTCAAACACTGTTTGTTTGAGTTTTCTTTTATAAATATACATGCGTCACGGATTCGAACCTATTAACTTATGAACCCAGAACACAAGCAAGATATGTTTTATACAATATTTTCTTTGATTAAATAAATACGATTTTGCTGTACATTAAAGAAAAGTATTTATTTTACATTTTATACATTTTTAAAAATCCCTGAAAAATAAAATAAAAATGTAGACAATAGGAACTTTTAATATAAAATTCTTTTGAAAATAATCTAACAATTAAAAAAACAACAACAAAAAGAAAAAAGATACATATTTTTCTTATTTACGAGATTTATAGGTACCACCAATTTGACCCTGTGCAATTTACCCCCTCCCCTACATTTAAGACAATGAAACTTGCAGAAAAATTAATATTTTCTAGAAATTATTTTTTCCTTCGAAAGAAAAAACATTAAACAAACTCCTGATGATTTTTTAAATTTTTTATCAGCTTACGAAAATAATGAAAATTATGATTGAAAAATAATGTTTTCATTTTTGCACTGTTAAATCAACTGAAATTTAACGTAGCTAAAAACAAGTTACGATAAGAGGATTTTTTAAAAATTCTATGAAAAATCAATTAATGGTCCGATTTTCACGAAAATTTCCATAAATTTTTACCATTGGATGTAAATACATCTGAAATAGTTTTTATTCTAAAATATATTAGGAGAAATATTTTTTTACAAGATCTACCCCCCCCCATTTTTATTTTATGAGATAAAAAAATGACGTGGAAAAAAAATTTGGTACTTTTTTTTCTATAAAGATAAGAGGCTGAATAACTATATCAATGAAATTGTATAACGTACCGAACTATAGTTTGTTTAGGAAAAATTAATGAAATCGGAAATAAAAAGTGCAAAAAAATGTCATTATATTAATATTTGAAAACTTTTTTTGCATGTAATTGGTATGTACTATCTATTATTATACTAAAGCTGAGTTTATCAACCTTGTCCAGCTAAAGGATTTTTTTCTATTTATGTTATGGACACAATATTTCACTACAAAGTGTTTGGAAAAAAAATCAGTTTAATTGGCTTTAATTAGGCGTAATTAGCAATTAAGTCAACGACCGACCAATCCCTGTCTTACAGACTACGGATCTCTCTTACCATCTCCCTTTGTCAGTTAAGTTAACTCTCCTCCCACTCTCTATTTGTCAGTTAGGAAGAGTGATATAGCGACAGCCTGTAACAGCCTGTAATAACTGAAAAATCAGCAGTGAGGCCCACACCCCAGCCACCAACGGTACCGCCGTACTTTCACCCCCTTTCATTTCTCCAGGATAAAGAGAATTTTTTTTTTTTTAAATAAAGTGGCGTAAATCAGGCTTTAAAATAGATTTTTTTTAATTACTTTAATTATTAATTTCTAGAGTCAAATTTAACATGATTATTAAACTTACTTTAAAATATTTCATGTTGGGTAAAAAAAAGTAGTTATATATTTAAATGTGATGGGATCTTATTCAAATGAGCAAACGTTGACTACCCCCATCGTTTAACTAAAACAAACTAAAAGAATACATTGCTGACTAACTCTTTGATTTTTGGTAATTTATCTATCTTAAATTAGTGAATCAATCAACTTATTTGGTAAGTAGATAAATTTTTTTATAAGACGTATATATTAATATTACCGACAAAAACTTAGTTACCTTAACCCCTAAATCGTAACAGAATTCGCAAAAAAAAGTTAATTCACAACTGTCATATATCCCCAAATAAGTTTCCGTTTTAATTTTGACGACAATTTGCAAGTATAACCGATTTAAGATTGTTTTGAGATTTAAAAATGTATGAGATAAATAATACACACACACAAACAAACCAATGCCTTTTTATTGTAACTAAGTTTTTGTCGGTAATGTTAATATATACTTATAAAAAAATTATTATGTTTCCTACAGTTTTTAATACAAAACAAATCAAGAGTTTATTAGAGAATAAGTTGTTTAGAATTAATTTGTCAGCTACGACATAATTTATTTACTAAAAGAATAGGTAAATGCCTCACGATTTAACTCTTAATATTATTGAAAAAGAAAGTTGGGAAAATCAGAATTACAATGTTAGAAATTATTTATAATAAAATTTTAACTGAACGGTAATATCTGCTTTCTGGATATAAACGGGAGAATTATTTGTTTCCAAATAAAATAATAAATTTCTTCAAACACTGTTTGTTTGAGTTTTCTTTTACAGAGTATAAATATACATGCGTCACGGATTCGAACCTATTAAATAATTAATAGAATTATCTTTTTTTACGTATATTCCATCATTAAATTGTCTTTCGAAAAATGTAAAATTTATTTATGTACCCAAAAAAAAAAAATAAATCTTGGTACGGCGGATCAACGCGCGAAACATATTGGTGCATATCGCATTAATGCGTTCTGGCCCTTGCCCTAAAAAACGCTACATGATGCCTTCTGAAAATTCGAACCGTGCTATTTATGAACTTCCTACCTGGGTAAAGAAGAACAATTTCCTCATAAATTCCTACAATAAAATAAATTGAACCCTCATTTTATGTCTGTGTTTTGCAATAAATGTTTTCTTTTTCTTGCACCCATTATTTTATATATTTTCTTCCTGATATGTTAGCACCATATATATTTATAATATGTCTAGACTACATAAGTAAACATCATTAGATGTTATAAATAATTTTTTTTAAAAAAGGCAAGAAGCAGGCAATATTCTGCACCGAATGCAGCATGGAACATCACCCTCTATGTGAACTCCGATAAAACCAAGTTCATGTGTTTTTAAAATTAAGGAGGCATCTCCACGTTCGATGATAAACCCTGGAAATTGGTGTTACAAGTAACGTACCTAGGTAGTAATATCTTATCTAAAGAAAGCCATCTTAATCAATGCATAGTGAAAGGCATGGTCTTCCATGAACTATCAGTCATATAGAAATCTGATCTCATTGACAAGTTAAAGCAACAATTCTTCACAACCATAGCTGTATCATTGCTACTGTACAACAGTACCACTTGGACACTAACATAGCACCTAGATGATAAGCTACATGGGAACTGCACAAGAATGCAGTATGTAATTTCAAAAAAGTTGTGGAAGCAATACCCCATGAGAAAGCAGCTGTATGGCCACTTGCCACTTATCACACAAACAATCTGAGTAAAATGCTGGACACTGCTGAAGAATCAAGGACAAACTCATGATGTTTTTGTATGGAAACCAGCAGACAGGCACGCCAGTGTGGACCGTTGAGCAAAGATGTACATTGACCAACTCTGTGCAGATATTGGATGCTGTGAAGAGGACCTCTTGAGAACAATGATTGATAGGGTAGGGTTGGCTAGAGATTGTCATGGATATCCATGATTAAAATCCTACTTACCTTTAATTACAAATTAACTAACCAAGTGACCCTTCTCTTGTTCTTCCTTTGGTCATTTGAAAATGTTTACTCCAGTTTAAATAACTTATTTGGACAGTTTGGGAAAACTTTAAATTAGTGAAATAATATTATCATGTGATTTTTTCCAACAATCTAAACCGAGCACAATGGGTGACCCAACGGGTCACGTATTTTCTAGTATATATATATATATATATATATATATATATATATATATATATATTGATCAAAGCCTGAAGAAGATACCAGAATATCTGAAACACGTGTTGCGTATGTGAAATAAAAAGAATAAAACATTTTTTCTGAGAACGATACATTTTGCGGACCTTCTTTTTTTATAAAATATTACATCTTCTCCCGTTGGAACCAGAACAACATATATATATATATATATATATATATATATATATATATATATATATATATATATATACTTTGGTGCGGTACTAAGTTTCTTGCTACAAGGTGATTCTAGGCGGGTCCTAATTCTCTACAGTAGTTTGTTGTAGAGTTCAGGTTCCGTATGAGAGCTCAATGTTTAATTATTGTAAACAGAGCAAAGTTATTTGGGAATAAAAGGCCTTAAATACCATGGGTATCGTGGTTATGGACCATTTCCACTCGCGAGTGGAAATGGTCCATAACCACGATACCCATGGTATTTAAGCCCTTTTATTCCCAAATATATATTCTCCCTTCAATTCATTGTAATAGAGGGACTGGGCTCTTTAACCTTGTTTAGGCAACCAGCCTAGGAGAAGTTAAACCGTGAATTCAAACCAGTTAAACTCCGTTAAAAAAAACATTGTGTCATATCCTACTTTTGCAGAGGAGTTGGTATATATATATATATATATATATATATATATATATATATATATGTTGAGATTTCTGGACATATAAGGTGTGTCATATCCTACTTCTGCAGAGGAGTTGGTATATATATATATATATATATATATATATATATATATGTCATAAGATACATCGTTAAATGCGTACAGGGCGGTCGTCAGTGATGCTCTACCTTCATCGCCGATTACGGGTTCTTGGGCATCATATCTGCTCCAATAGTAACCCAGACTTGAATCCGTCATTTTCAAGTCACCACCCTGAAAGCTACGTGCTACTAGTCTTGATATTTTGCCACGATTAAAACTACAAAAACTACAAACAAATCATTTTAAAAGCACCTATTCACATTTATCAATCATTTTCAATTATCGCTCAATATCTATAACGCATTCAATTAAAATATTCCGACAATGCTGTGAATAGAATGCTTATTGCCTGCTTCATTATGAAGCGTTGTGGGCTCTATTTGAATGGAGTAATGATGTTTTGATAATGATATTTATATATTTATATTAATATACTTATCTTCTTCTAGTCCTGTTGTAATTCTCGATGTTGGATCACAGTCGATGGTACTTCTGTATCGGTTGTTGAGCTGGATGGCATCATCGCCGTTTAAGCATGGAACAATATGGAATATTTTAGTGATATATGATCCTGTGCTGTTGATATTTATTAATAACAACACAAGATGTTCTTGCCTTCTCTTAAGAGTTTATTTATTATGTCTCAGAGTTAAAATGGCTTGAAGAACAGATACATAACTTGCGTCTTCTCCCTGAAACAGCTGCTTCCAGACTAATTTCCTTTCTCTCCTCACCCTACCTCTGTTCCACACTTTGCTACTTGGCATGTGTCGACAAATAAGAAATCGACAAGTAGCGTTATGCTGACTCATCCAAATATGTCCATTAGTGTCTACATGTATATTTTTTGATTTTTGTCCACCCCTTCTTATATTATAATTAGAAAAGAATTAAGAGATATATATCGCCCTCCTTTGGAATTCAAACTGTATAATCTCCTCTATTTTACATTTAACTTTGATTGAAACTGTTCAAATGAAAAAAAAAATGCCTAATGAATACTTTGGAAATAAATCTGTATATTCTTCTTTATTTTGCAGGTTCGTACTTTGAAAGACGAAAAGAGGAATTGGAAAATGTCAAAATAACATTGCATCCCCAGCCAGCAGGATCAAAAGTGGATAAAAGATATTATGCCGTTTTAGGAACATACAACCACACTTACAAACGACTCATCAATGAACCAGAATTGTGTTCACAACACGAAAAAGTCTTCCTTTTATTCGCCAGTAGGACAATTTATTCACATATTGGGCGAAGACAAGTCCTCAGAGAACTTTTCAGTCACCAGCAATTTGTTAAATATGGAGATAAGCTTATTATAAAACACGTTTTCTTGTTTGCAAAAACAAATGATCCTAAAACGGAGAAACTTATTAAAGAAGAAAGTAATAAATATCATGATGTTATTCAAGAAGATTTTGTTGACTCATACATAAATGTCAGCCTAAAAGCGATTATGGCATGGAAATGGGCACTTGAATTTTGTCCTAATACTGAATATGTGATGGTAGAAAATGATGAACTGTTTATTGATATTGATAAAATGGTTCCATTTCTTTTAAAAGATTTATCAATGAACAGGAATGATGACCATTTTGCCGTCTGTAGCATGGTTGGTAATTCTCCAAGTTTACATCGAAATATGAAAAAATTTACTGTAATGCCCCCTGAAATTCTGTATAAAGGGGATTTCTATCCACCATATTGTAATGGCTATGGATATGTAGCCCACATAAATGTTATTAACAAATTATATAAAGCCTCGTTTTCAAATCCATATTTCATGCCAACTGATGTTTGGATAGGTGTCATGGCCGAAAAACTTAGAATTCAAATTCCCAAGCTCAACTTCTTGTATTTACTAACCAACATTGAAAAACATTTCTCTGACCCTTACTATCCAGTTACTGACGTCATGATTGCTGTCACTGATTTTCTTAAGAATGAAGGCCATGAAGTTGAAATAATGAGAAATCTTCTTTCTAGCCTGAAGCGACATTGGTCAGGGCATGCAGATGTTCGCAAATTGTGGATTCCAATTCAAAAACCTGTCAATACTTATACAAGTATGAGTGTATATAATGTAATTATTATTATACCTTTGGTCATGGTCTTTTTCATCCTATGTAGACAATTTTTGAAATATTATAGAAGATAAATAGATTTCAAAGTATCTTCTATTATTTGACCTATTATATCCACAGGTCCTGCTAGTAGATATAATAGTTCTATTCTAATGTGTATTATGTGTCTCTCGCAAACTACATCACCACTGACATCACAATTCATAAATACTCTGGCATTCTGCAGAAGGATTGCAACAAGGTTAGATCCGTATTAAGTTACGGCTTCTTGTTGCCTTGTCTTACCAATTCGACGGTAATCGGAACTTAGTATGTCTATTGTACAGTTCTCGTCTTTAATGTTATCAGTACAACGTTTCGGCCGAGGTGCCCTCCAGCCTTCCTCAGGTATTGCTTGTCGGATTTAGGAACCTTCTCGAACTCGGAAACTTTTTCATCAAACACGTGAATACAGGCGTTGGGTTAATATATTTCTAAGTGACAGTTATCTTTAGGCTGCAGGTTCAATCTTGGTCAAGGACGACAGTAATATAGAATAATAATCAACACAACTTTATTTATGAATACGAACAAATCCAGCTTTTCAGTGTGAATTGGAAGTCTAATTTGTATAAAAATCTTAAACAATTGGTTTTAATAAATAATTGCTTGGTAATATTCATTTGTATCTCTTTCATTTTATTTTGATAATTATGAGCCAAGATTCTCACAATAAATCTTAAAAGAAATTCATTAACAAAAAGAAATAAGCATAATGATATTATTTACTTTGTAATTAAGTAAAATTCAGAAGATTTAGCATTGAAAGCCGGGAGTGATGGGGAAAGATTCCATCTAAGTGGTTCTATTTTTTGACTTCAAACTCTCTGTTTCAAATAAGGTTAAGGTAAGTATTTAATTTTAAATAGTATTAAAATAATGGAATAAGTTAAATTATTGCTTCGGGTTTAAATATTTACTTGGTGTATCTCATATTCATTTTTAATATTGTTATATTCTCAATCATTTTAAAAGCAATCCTATATATAATTCTATATAGAAATTAATTAAACTAAGATAAAATGTATGTAAATTTTTTATATACTTGTGTGCGTGGTGTATACTGTTGCTAGTAATTATAATAATTATGTGTACATAAACAAACACACACGCATACACAGATATATATATATATAGTTATTTACTAAGCTTTGTTTAGATGTGGCACAAGGCCGAATGTAAAGGGCACCCAGTGAGGCTCGAACTAAATAGTCATGGTTTGCCATGCTACTTTACTAACCACTACACTACGAGAGGTGCCGACCACACACACACATTGAGCACTTTTTAACTCGATTTTATATATCTTATTATAATGGAGATTGTGTGCTTGTCTATCTGTAACCGAAACTAAATCACTACTCAAGTCACAATTCCCTTAGTTGTTGACGTCGTGTTCACCATGAATTTATTTTTTTATTTAAACCTGAATTAGTGATAAAATTGTTATACCTAATTGATAGTGTTGGATTACTCTACATGATATTTTCCGCGTACCCCACTTGTACGGGTCAGGCACAAAGGCCCTATTTATGTTGACCACCCACAAGCCGAGACTCATGGGGTGGCGGGTGAAAAATTGCGTCGATCCCGTCGGCATTCCCCCTCAAGGGGGGCGCCTCAGGCACTGGGCAATAAACCCAGCCCTGCCCCTTTAAATCAAGGGGGCAGGTGTTGCATGGGGGATGGCCCCCTGGGATCGACGCTATTAACTCGTAAAGATCCAGGGCCGAAGCCACTGGACCCCCGGCGTTGGCCAGATCTACATACTAATAACATGCAAGTATATTTATATATTCAACAGAATAGCGGTTTACAGTGTGAACGAGAAGGCTAATTTGCATATTGATATTAAGAATTTGATTTTAATAAATATATGCTTAGTATTATTGATTTCTATTTGTTTGGTTTTCTCTTAACGAACCTGAGCAAAAATCTCGGGGATAAATCTTAAAAGAAATCCCTAAACAAGACGAAAGAACTGTAATTTTATTAAATACTTCATAAACTAACTAAATAGATGAATTAGGAAAAATGAAAGACGGGAGTGAGGAAAAATGATGGAAGAGTTAGATTTAAAGCTGTTCTATTTTTCGATTATACCCCCTCAGTTTATCATTTTCTAAATAGTTTCTAATTTGATACAATATTTTATTACATCAAAACCTAAATACTTGCACCTGAAGGTTGCTTAGCCACAAGTGCTCCATCCGTTAAGCGTCATGTCCATTAGGTCTTCTCATTGAGGGGAGATTTATCCGTCTGCAGAGGTGCAGTCAGTGTATTCTTAAGCCCCGGCCGACGGAGCTTCATAATCTTTAGTTTAGTCAATGGTTGTCATCGAGTAAAAAGTAAATATAGTGAGAAATAACGAAAGAAGAAAGATTGGTTTGTTTTGTTTTACGGCATATCAACCTCAGTGGGTCATTTAATGCCGATAAAGTTTTGAAATAAATCAATTCTTAATGGATAATACAATTTTTTTATAAATACATTTTTCTATTTAACCCATAGATGGGACCCTAACAGGTACTACCACTCCGGGTCAGAGTGGACCAGGGAGCAATGGTGATGAAGGGGTGCTCCACATTCCCCAAACATCCAAAACTGGAACCTGACCATCAGATACAGTTTAACGTCATTCCCAGGACATGTAGACCCGCAGCCACCGCCTTCTAGCACCCATATGATAAAAAGGGATTGGGGAGTTGCCATAAGGGCAATAGGGTTGGGGCAATCATATAGGTGCTAGGGCTTGACGTGACCAGCCGATTGATCGGCGGGGGCCTCTCCGACCGCCCGTCTAGCCCAAGATAGGGCCAAAGTGGAATATTGCATGTCATGAACTGCTCATCCACCTGAGCTCTATCCTTAAGCATCACGGGTCGCCACCCACGGCCAAAAAGTGGCCCCATTGGGGGAGTGTTACCCCTCTGTAGAGGTGCAGTCGGTGCATTCTAACGCCCCAACCGACAGGGCGGAAAGAAGAAAGAAAAGAAAGAAACAGAAAAAAGAAAGCTTTAAGGCTATAACAGGTTATATATTTATTATCATACTAAAGCTGATCGATGGTGAGTTGTTAAAAGTGTCCCTGTTAATCACTATCCCCTTCACTCGAATGTAGAAAGGAAAAGAGTGATATACAGAATGTAAAGACAGGATGGGTCAGTTTTTGACTTAATTGCAAATTACGACTAATTAGAACCAATTAAAACGGATTTTTTTAACATTAATAAAACTAAGGAATAATTTAGTATAACTTTCGTGTCATTAAACAAACCAAGAAAAAAGCCTTTAGACATTAAATAATCTCAGCTTTAGTATAATAATAGATAATATTAATATGATAATTTGATAATTTCAATTAGATTAATAGTAACAATCAAGTCAATTTTTAAAATCTCCCCTATTGCGAGAAATCCAATGAATTTAAGAACATTGAAATTATAACTCTGTTCAACATGTCTAACGGCCAGTGCTTTATTAAACATAGTAATATTTATAGTATCTAATACTCAGTCAATAGTTTTCGATGAGTAAACTGAGAAAAATAACGAGATAAATGTTATATTGCTATATGATAATACAAGGAAAGAGAGAAAGAGAGAGGAAATAGGATGATATTTTGTTGACAGCAGTGTACCACGTACCGTACTGATAAAAATTGAATGACAAACATCCAAGGAAACGTGTATTTAGGTCTCACGAACACAAGCAATTCATGCGTGAACACACACACACACACACACACACACACACACACACATATATATATATATATATATATATATATATCAATAAAGGAAGAACTCAATACAGTAATCCCATAATAAATTTATTTCGACAAAAATTGGGGCCCATATAAATCTAAGTTGATTTAAACCGGCTCCCCAAATTTTTGCCTCATCAGATGGGTCTCAATTCACTTATGAACAAGCATATCACAAAAAAAACCAAAGAGCTGAATATATGTAAATTCAAACAAAAACAAAAAAATAATAAAAAATTATATATATTTTTTAACAGTGTGGGAGTGTAACCATAGAAACAGGAAGTGAATGAAAAAAAGAGATACATCTCAAAGTTGATTTCTAGGGTGTCCAGACAGACAAAAAGGTGACATGACAGAAAAAACATAAAGTATATTAAAATATAAAAAGACAAGTAAAATAAAAAGATTTTAAATTTAAACATTAGAGTATAATGATGTATAAAAGAAAATACTAGTTAAGATATAAATAATAAAATAAATTAATAGAAGATAATAAAATTTAAAAAAAATAATAATAAATAATAGAAAATAAAAATTAATTAAAAAAATAATAATACTAATAAAAAATAATACTCAGAAGAGTCCTGGAGACCTGAGGTGACTTGCTGTCACTCGGACTCCAGTGAAAGACCATCAGCTAACACTGATGTGAAAACTCAAAAGGAGTAATAATAATAATAAAAAAATGAAATAATTTGAAAAAATATATATATATAAATAAATAAATAATATAATCATAATAATGGTAAAATAATTAAAAAGAATAATAATAATAATAATAATAATAATAATAATAATAATAATAATAATAATAATAATATGAGATAAACTAAAGAGTATAATAATAAAAATAATAATAATAGTAATAATAATAGGATAAATTAATTAAAATAATAAAATAATTTGAAAAAATATATCTTATTATAATGGAGATTGTGTGTTTTTCTGTCTGTAACCGAAACTATATCACTACTCAAGTCACAATTCCCTTAATTATTTACGTCAAATTATCCATGGTTTCATTCTTTTAAACCTTCAGTTATTAATAAAAATTGTTTTACATTATTAATACTGTTGACCATATCTACATAGTATTTACCGCGTACCCCACTTGTACGGGTCAGGCACAAAGTCCCTATTAACGTGGGACCACCCACAAGCCGAAGCTCATGGAGTGGCAGGTGAAAAATTGCGTCGATCCCGTCGGCATTCCCCCTCAAGGGGGGCGCCTCAGGCACTGGGCAATAAACCCAGCCCTGCCCCTTTAAATCGAGGGGGCAGGTGTTGCCTGGGGGGATGGCCCCCTGGGATCGACGCTATTAACTCGTAAAAAGGTCCAGGGCCGGAGCCACTGGACCCCTGGTGTTGACCAGGTCTACATACTAATAACATGTGATTGTATTTATATATACAACAAAATAGTGACATACAGTATGAACGGGAAGGCTTATTTGCATATTGATATTTAAAATTTGATTTTAATAAATATGTGCTTGGTATTATTGATTTCTAATTGTTTGGTTTTATCTTAATGAATATGAGCAAAAATCTCAGGAATAAATCTTAAAAGAAATCAATTAACAAGAAGAAATAACTGTAATATTATTCTTTACTTTCTATCTTAACTAAACAGTTAAATTAGGAAAATTTAACAAAGATAGTAGGGAGTAACGTAAAATGATGGAAGAGTTAATTTCCAAGTTGATCTATTTTTCAATCATACCCCCTCTGTTTGAAAAGTTTTATCTGCATTCTTATTCAGTTTCATCAGTTTCATCAATATATTAAATTAGAAAATTTAATATATTTTATTATATTAAAACTTAAATACTAGCACCCGGTGGGTGCATATATTTGCTAGTATATATAATATATATATATATATATATATATATATATATATACATACATATGTGTGTGTGTGTGTGTTCACGCATGAATTGCTTGTGTTCGTGAGACCTAAATACACGTTTCCTTTGATATAGATGTGTATCTGTGTGTTCACATATGAATTGCTTGTTTTATGGAAACGAATACGTTTCCTGGGATGGTAAAGCTTGATTGTTTGTCATACACACACACACACACACACACACACACACACACACACACACACATATATATATATATATATATATATATATATATATATATATAGTTAATTAATGGTCAAATGAATGAATGGATGAAATAAAAATGAATGAAATGAGGGGAATAAATGAAAAATCCTTTCCAAGGGACCCCACCTCTCAAAAGTATTAAAACACTTTTTGAGAGTAGGATCGCTGATAGAAAGTTTTTCTCATCTATTATTAAAAACGACCTGAAAGAAATTGCACGTACATTCTCTAACCATGATGTGTTAAGATATTTATAAGGTTCGGTAAATGAAAATCAGGTCACGACCTTTGCTAAATTACTACTATTCTCAGGTGATAAGGCCTAGATTACTCCGCGTTTTTTTTTTTATTATTCATGTCTAAATTAGTGTTTCTCTTTTGTTTAAAAATAAATTCACGAATCACTAATTTACTGAAACATCACAGATTAAGGATAAAGCGAAGCATTCAGGTATAACCTCTAGCTATACATACACTGAATCCCCTTTCTCTCCTTCTCTCTCTCTCTCTCTCTCTCTCTCTCACACACACACACACACACACACACACACACACATACACATACACACCCATACATAATTATATATATATTGAAATGACTCTCTACACCAAATCAGGATGGTTATAACAGCGCATAAGTGAGATAACAACACGAATCCTGTTTTATTTTTATTAAAAACATATTTTCCCTCTCATTTGAACTACAAGGATTGTATTTATTGGGACTATACCTAAAAAAACGAAACTTATATACATAAATATCCGAACGGCGATACGAATATCCACAGGTAAATAATTTAAATTTTACATATAATTTCCCTTTTTCTTTTTTTTATAAAACATTTTATGAGCTTTACTTGCATGATAAATGTTTTCCTTTTCATCACGTTCCAATAATTGAATGAATTATTCCTTCGTGTTTATATCATCTTACAATTTCCTTAAAACATATTCATAATTATCACTCCTCTGTCAGATTTGAGTAACGTTATGAGGCCGGTTAGGATGGGTCGCAAGGTTCGATACCGGTCCCTGTCAACTCAACTCATAAGTATCGTAAATGGTAATCTGATCTGTGCAGTAAAGTAGGGAGCTGACGTAGGTGTGGTGCTTCACTTCTGAAAAAAAAATCTCCCTGGTCCAGCAAAAATGAGATAGACACCCTCGCTGTCCATCTGATAGCGACAATAGACAATTTTGCCAACTTTACTTATTTATTTACATCATCAGAATGGATTTAATAATGTGCGAAACGATAAAAAAAATAGGCACTGGCAATTTTGTCATCTGCTACGAATTTTTTAAGCGAATTAAAATTAATTAAATCTATTATTTAAGGTCAAACTTTGTCAAAATCGATGAGTAGTAACATAATGCCCATCATTAAAAAAAGAAAAATATCATTACATATGCAGTTTATTTTGAATAGATTTAAAACGATTTGTTTTGGTCAATTTCGAAGCGGTCCGCAATTTTGTGTATTTTTCAATGATTTTACGCGCTTGTTTACAATTTTTATGTAACATTCGCGATTGCAAAAAAAATTACCAAAAAACAGGGAATTATCCGATTTTAATGAAATTTTCAGTATTGATTTATCAATTGATGAATTTTATAATGCATCAGTTATTTTATTTCAAAACTTTATTTTAGTATTTTTGCTATGAAAAATGAATATATAAAATTCATTTAAAATGTGAAAAGTCTGATGTTAAATTTAAAATGTTATATTTTTAGATTCTAGAAATAAATATCTATTTAATGCAAACCTTATTTTAGACACATAAAGTAATATGTTTTGAAGAAAAACACTATTGAAAATGTACCCCCCCCCACACACACACACTTTTAAGCATAAAAACATCGATGTATAATTTTTTCTTTTATAAAATAATCTAAAAAAAAAAAATGATTTATTATTTTTTTACATTTATTTTTCAATTTTCAGTAGTTATTTTCTCATAGAAAAGCCACCATAATTTTTTGTTTTGTTTCTATTCATAACTCCAGTCTTTTATCTCATTATTTATACTGTAATTAGTATCGAAAATGACCAACTCGCAAAAATGTTACGCCCCCAACATAAGGGGGGGGGGTAAAAATTAAGTGACCTGAAAAAAAGGAAAAAGTTTTGAAATAAAATAAATAATGTATTATAAAGATCGTTCATTGATAAATAAACACTGAAAATTTCATTAAAATCCGACAATCCCCTGATTTTTTGTAAATTATTTTCGGCGGGGTGGCTAGAGTCATTTTGTCAAAAACGCATTTTAGGCTCAGTTTGCCAGTAGCTAATAAAAAATAAGGAAACGATAAATGTAGGGTGAGAAAATAGAAATAAAGGGGAAGACAAAGATAGAGTGAAAGAAAAAGGGGAGGAATGGAAGAAAAAGATAAAAGAAGCGAAAAAAACTTTCTGGGTGTCGAAGAAAATACAATCGGTCTAAAAAATATATACAAATTGATACATAAAGAAAGAGAGAAAGGCACAAAGAGAGTAGGGGTAATGTTCACTCGAACAAAAGTAAGTGGGAAAAGGATAGAGAGAAAGTGGACGAAAATTCACATAGGTGAGAAAAAGTATGGATGTATGGTAGGGAAATAAAGATTTTCACACCTACCGTAGCCGGTGGTTTACTGGAGGCTGAGTGAAAGCAAGTTTCCTCAGGTCTCCAGGACTCTTCTGCGTATTCCAGCCGATCTGTATTCTGTAGTCTGGATGGTCTCGATCCTTCCTCTGATTTCCAATTCATCCAGACCCTTTTCCAACCCCCTGGGGAGTCGTTCTAAGGGCGCCAGTTACAATTAGTACGTCCTTCACCCTCATGTTCCCCAGTTTTCTCAGTTCTCTGGCAATATCCAAGTATTTGTCGATTATTATTATTATTATTATTATTATTATTATTATTATTATTATTATTATTTCACTCCATTCGAGTTTTTCACACCTACAATAGCTGGTGGTTCACTGGAGTCTGAGTAACAGCAAGTCTCCTCAGGTCTCCAGGACTCTTCTGAGTATTCCAGCCGATCTCAATAATGCTGTAGGGCGGATGGTCTCGATCCTTCCTCTGATTCCCAAATCATCCAGACTCTTTTCCAACCCCCTGGGGAATCGTTCCAAGGGCACCAATTACAATTGCTACGAACTTCACCCTCATGTTCCACAGTATTTGTCGATTATTATTATTATTATTATTATTCCGAGGTTTTCACACCTGTTTCAACTGTTGGTATTTCAGTAGGATCAAGTGACGAAGAGGGAGTCTCCTTTTGAGTTTTCACATCAGCGTCAGCTGATGGTCTTTCACTGGAGTCTGAGTGACAGCAAGTCTCCTCAGGTCTCCAGGACTCTTCTGAGTATTCTGGCCGATTGCAACAGTGCAGTGTTCTGGATGGTATCAATCCTTCCTCTGATTTCCAGATTTTTCAAACCCTTTTCCAATCCTTTTGGAACCGTTCCAAGTACACCGGCTACAATTGGTATCACTTTTATTTTCATATTCCATAACTTTTTTTAGTTCTCTGCAAGGTCCAGGTATTTGTCCATTTTTTTCATGTTCCTTTAGCTTCACCCTGTGATCTGCTGGAACTGCAAAATCCACCAGTTGACAAGTTCTTTCTTTTTTGTTTATCAACCCTAGGTCTAGTCTTCTTGCTGGGATAAGGTGATCCGTTTTTATTTCAAAGTCCCAGAGAATTTTATGCGTTTCGTTCTCAAGAACAGATTCTGGTTTATGCATATACCATTTTATTGTATGGTCAAAATTAAATTTTTTACATAATTCCCAGTGGATCACCTTCCCAACCCAGTCGTGTCTAGTTTTGTACTCCCTTTGTGCTAGTTTGCTACATTCGCAGAGTACATGGTTTACCGTCTCATCTCTATTACCACATAATCTACATTTATTATTTTGTTGGGTCTTATCAATTTTTGCTTTAATGTAGTTTGTCCTTATGGCATTATTTTGCGCAGCAGTTATTATTATTATTATTATTATTTTTATTATTATTATTATTATTATTATTATTATTATTATTATTATTATTATTATTATTATAAATTGACGTTTAGATAAAATAAAATCATGGAGAATGTGATGTAAATAACTAAGGGAATTGTGACTTGAGTAGGAATATAGTTTTCGGTTACAGACAGAAAAACACACAATCTCCATTATTATTATTATTATTATTATTATTATTATTATTATTATTATTATTATTATTATTATTATCATCATTATCATCATCATTATTATTATTATTATTATTATTATTATTATTATTATTATCATCATTATCATCATTATTATTATTATTATTATTATATTATTATTATTATTATTATTATTATTATTATTATTATTATTATAATAATAATAATAATAATAATAATAATAATAATAATAATAATAAATAGTAGGCACGATCAGAATACATAAATATAACCAGCACCTACTCAAATGAAGGGGAAGCAAAAAAAACCCCGATGAGTTTATCCAACATCTGCAATCCGAACCGACTCCAACTAAAAGACAACAAGAATACGAGGGTGCATACTAACAAAAGAAAACCTAGAAAGTGAGTGTACTGGACAGACAGACAGACAGACAGACAAACACCCTTTGAAGTGTTTGTTTGTTTTTTGTCTTTAATTTACCTCACCTCTTACTGTAATGATGAGCAAAATCCCAGGCCCCACATATGTTTAATAACCTACCAAATCCCCATCCTATTCACCTTACCCACTCCGATACTTTGATCTCCCCTAGTTTCCCACTCAAATCCCACAGTCCTATGACAAAAACGCAAGGCAAATAGCTATATATGCTAAGAAATTCCGAAAAAAATCAGTACTAACAATGTTTTTGATATATGTCTGAAAATGCTATTACAAGCTAAGCTTGTAGCAGTAGAAATAAATTATTACAGGAAGCTGATTTAATGTTTTTTCCTTCATATATATATATATAATAATAATGGACTCTCCCGTCGATTATCGACGTATGAGGGTTCATACACACAATGAACTCCCACACAGGGATTTGATTATAGTGGCGAAGGTTTGTGTTGGACCACACTTTTTGGCACAGTCGATAGGAAAGAATTCGTGCATCAAGGGTTGCCACAAACCCAATCAACGACCAACCTCAGGAATTTTGAATTCAGAGTTATCCCTCTCCTAGACTGGTTACCTACCCAAGGCTGAAGAGCCCAGTCTGCCCTACTATTTAACCCATAGCTGGAGGGAGAATACATGGATTCATACCTTTCCCAAGGGTATTAGCGCTCTCTCTCTCTCTCTCTCTCTCTCTCTCTCTATATATATATATATATATATATATATATATATATATACTAGCAGTGGCTACCCGGCGTTGCCTGAGTAGAGAAGGATTTTTACAGTTAGTCCCGTAGATCCATTATTACTGAATCCTGAGTTGAATCCTCGTCGGATGCCCCATTTAAATCCCTATGTAAATTTTACCTTGCATTGATCCAACTACTCTAAAAATATATGTTCATGTCTACTATGTAAAATATTAAATGAAAAAACATCCCAGTTGCTATCATTTAAATTTTATTTTTAATTATCTTCATGAATATAAACCAAATCTCTATTATTTTCGCTCAAAAACCAAGCGCTGGTGATTTAATGTGTGTATATATTTACTTTGACATTAATTGCTTTATTTTAGAACTTTCCTTCGGACATACACATAAACACACCTGCCCCCCCTCTCTCTCTCTCTCTCTCTATATATATATATATATATATATATATATATATATATATATATATATATGTTGTTCTGATTCCAATACGATGTATCTATATCCAATACGATGTATCTATGATCGTGTTAACCAAATGAAGACTCTCCTGGGTATTCGTGTCGTTAAAAGCACATTACTTCCCAATGTAATATATACGATGTATCTATGATCGGGTTAACCAAATGAAGACTCTCCTGGGTATTCGTGTCGTTAAAAGCACATTACTTCCCAGTGTAGTATATACGATGTATCTATGATCGGGTTAACCAAATGAAGACTCTCCTGGGTATTCGTGTCGTTAAAAGCACATTACTTCCCAGTGTAGTATATACGATGTATCTATGATTGTGTTAACCAATTTCTCATTAGATTGGCTATTTATGATCATCCAACGAATTATCCAGAGATGCTTCCTTTGATGAGTAAAGAATATAGCTACCTTTTGTTGCGGTGCATTGTGGGAACAAGATAGGATATTGAACAGAAAGGTGGTCAGAACACATGCTTGAGAAACACATCCGCTTTCACAATATTTAGAACTTTAAGTGTTGGTTTTGGTTTGGTTTGGTTGTTTAGTTTTACGGCATATCAACCCAGTGGGTCATTTAATGCCGATATAGTTTTGAAATAAATCAATTCTTAATGGATAATACAATTTTTTTTAATAAACTCATGTTTTTCTATTCAACCCATAGATGGGACCCTAACAGGTACTACCACTCCGGGTCAGAGTGGACCAGAGAGCAATGGTGATCAAGGGGTGCTCCACATTCCCCAAACCTCCAAAACTGGAACCTCACCATCAGATAGAGTTTAACGTCATTCCCAGGACATGTAGACCCGCAGCCACCGCCTTCTAGCACCCATATGATAAAGAGGGGTTGGGGCTTGCCATAAGGCAATAGGTTGGGAAAATCATATAGGTGCTAGGCTTGACGTGACCAGCCGATTGATCGGAGGTGGGCCTCCGACCGCCCATCTAGCCCAAGATAGGGCCAAAGTGGAATATTGCATGCCATGAACTGCTCATCCACCTGGGCTCTATCCTTAAGCATCACGGGTCGCCACCCACGGCCAACAGGTGGCCCCATTGGGGGAGTCTTACCCCTCTGCAGAGGTGCAATCGGTGCATTCTAACGCCCCGACCGACAGGGTGGAAGTGTTGGTTTTGGGTGACTCACTTAGCTCTACCCAGTGGTAAATAACACTACAGGAACTCTTCTCTTCTTTAAGCATTGTCATTTCTTGTACGTAAAAATGTAACACATCTTTACTCTGATTTTACACTGATGACATTTGTTTCTTTTGGGAGAAAATGTGATTGTCCCGTTATTTTTTGCATATACAATGTGTAGCATAAATAAAGTACCTTTCATAAGATTGGCTGTAAATGATTAAGATTCTATATTTGTTATTTCAGAAAGATGCAAAAATTAATCCTTGTACTCATGTTAATATCGGGACTGCCAATCAATCAGTGTAAGTGTTTATTGATCTACTTTTATAATCCTGAATTCTTTCATATTTTTTTATTCTTAACACACATTTGGAATTCTTTTAACTGACCTCTTTGACCTCGTTGGTTGACCACTTAAGCAACAGCAGGTATTGTATGCAATCTGAGTCCTCTATTTATCAAAATGACTTGATTCGGCATTAAATAACCCGGAAAGGATTGATATGCCGTACAACAAAACAACCAACAAACAACTAACATACAGAATGCAAATCTAGCTGCAGAAGTTCCCACCGAATCCTGTCACAGACAAAATAGCGTCCAAGTATAGCGTTGCCGGTTTCGATCTAAAAGAAGTTGATGACGTTGTAATTATAATAGTAATATACTTATCTTCTCCTATTCTCTTGGCTGTGATCTGGTTGTTGTCTGCTCTTCTGGAATTGAGTAACTGGTATCTCTTGATCGAGTGCTGGGTTGGCACTTTCGACTGTTCTTCGAGTCTTGAAATTACTTTAGACAATTTTGTGATATCTGGTCTTGTGTTTTTTTTTTACTAACAACAAGACGTTCTTGTTTTTCTTTACTGGGCTCATTTATTTTCCCAAGTAAAAATGCTTTGGGAAACTGACACTCATCTTGCATCTGTTTCCCCCAACAGTTTAGTCCAAACTGACTTTTCATTACCCTCTCTTCCTTGCCTTGTCCTGATCAATAAGAAATCGACAAGTAGTGTTGTGCTAACCAGTCAAATCAATAGGTCACCAAGTCACATTCCACTATTAACTACACGTAAGTTAGATTTTTTTTGTGCTTTTCCACCTTATCATATTACACAAGAATCCATTATCAACCTGATCAACACCTTGCACTGATTTACCGTTGACTTTTTCTATGATCGTGTTAACCAAATGAAGACTCTTCTGGGTATTCGTGTCGTTAAAAGCACATTACTTCCCAGTGTAGTATATACGATGTATCTATGATCGTGTTAACCAAATGAAGACTCTCCTGGGTATTCGTGTCGTTAAAAGCACATTACTTCCCAGTGTAGTATATACGATGTATCTATGATCGGGTTAACCAAATGAAGACTCTCCTGGGTATTCGTGTCGTTAAAAGCACATTACTTCCCAGTGTAGTATATACGATGTATCTATGATGGTTAACCAAATGAAGACTCTCCTGGGTATTCGTGTCGTTAAAAGCACATTACTTCCAGTGTAGTATATACGATGTATCTATGAATGTGTTAACCAAATGAAGACTCTCCTGGGTATTCGTGTCGTTAAAAGCACATTACTTCCAGTGTAGTATATACGATGTATCTATGATTGTGTTAACCAAATGAAGACTCTCCTGGGTATTCGTGTCGTTAAAAGCACATTACTTCCCAGTGTAGTATATACGATGTATCTATGAATGTGTTAACCAAATGAAGACTCTCCTGGGTATTCGTGTCGTTAAAAGCACATTACTTCCCAGTGTAGTATATACGATGTATCTATGATCGTGTTAACCAAATGAAGACTCTCTGGGTATTCGTGTCGTTAAAAGCACATTACTTCCCAGTGTAATATATACGATGTATCTATGATCGGGTTAACCAAATGAAGACTCTCCTGGGTATTCGTGTCGTTAAAAGCACATTACTTCCCAGTGTAGTATATACGATGTATCTATGATCGTGTTAACCAAATGAAGACTCTCCTGGGTATTCGTGTCGTTAAAAGCACATTACTTCCCAGTGTAGTATATACGATGTATCTATGATCGGGTTAACCAAATGAAGACTCTCCTGGGTATTCGTGTCGTTAAAAGCACATTACTTCCCAGTGTAGTATATACGATGTATCTATGAATGTGTTAACCAAATGAAGACTCTCCTGGTATTCGTGTCGTTAAAAGCACATTACTTCCCAGTGTAGTATATACGATGTATCTATGAATGTGTTAACCAAATGAAGACTCTCCTGGGTATTCGTGTCGTTAAAAGCACATTACTTCCAGTGTAGTATATACGATGTATCTATGATCGTGTTAACCAAATGAAGACTCTCCTGGGTATTCGTGTCGTTAAAAGCACATTACTTCCAGTGTAGTATATACGATGTATCTATGATGTGTTAACCAAATGAAGACTCTCCTGGGTATTCGTGTCGTTAAAAGCACATTACTTCCCAGTGTAGTATATACGATGTATCTATGATCGTTAACCAAATGAAGACTCTCTGGGTATTCGTGTCGTTAAAAGCACATCCGTTAACCTCGGGTATTCGTGTCGTTAAAAGCACATTACTTCCCAGTGTAGTATATACGATGTATCTATGATCGGGTTAACCAAATGAAGACTCTCCTGGGTATTCGTGTCGTTAAAAGCACATTACTTCCCAGTGTAGGAAAAAAGAACAATTTTTGCTATAAGAATCTTCTGGATATCCTAAATATTAGGTTGATCTCTTGTGGTTTTCTTCTGCTAGATGAGTTTACAGTAATAAATCGTAACCAATCTACAATATGGGATGGAAGTTTAGACCTCTCAGGACATGATTACAGTACTCTTATCACTGAGCCAACATCAGGTCTATGCAGAGGTTTTCAATATCACACAAGCAACATTCTTCTTCTTCATCTCTTTTCTTAGATTACCTCTAACAACTGAAAGCAACCTTGGTTTATATATCTAGATATTATCATTTAGATTTAAGTACCTAATGGTTTAATAATTTGACGCCCGTGATCGAAAAAAAAAGAGCCAAAAACATGGAAACATAAGTAGAGTATTACATAAACTTCTTAGATATTTTGAGGCTTCCCATGAACTCTCAGTTAATTACAAAACGGAAAACGTAACCTTTCACACACCATTATATATATATATATATATATATATATATATATATATATATATATATATTATTTATATTTTTGCTTGAAGGCAATTATAAATGCATGTATCGCATAAAATTCGATAATTATAGAAAATAATCTTGACAAGTAAATCCCGCAAATTCTATATAAACAAACATCCAAAAATCTTATATATATATATATATATATATATATATATATATATATATATATATATATATATGGGGGTAGAGGGCGGCGTTGTTTATGCCTTGTCATAATCATCTATTGTTGACATTCTACAACTGAACTATAAACAAAAATCTCATATTTGAAATTTAAACATGAAGGCTCCCGAGTTCATTAAGAAAGCCCTAAAGATAGTCGGAGGTCACATCGACCAAAACGTTTTGTGTATAACAATAATGATGAGAACAACAGTCCGAAAAACCTAAATTATACAAATGATCAAAAAAAATAATATGAAAGGAATTTTAAAACAAAAAATACCCCCCTCGCCCCAAAAACAAAGTTTTAAAACATTTAAAAAAAAACAAAGTCTGGTTAGTTTCTCAGAGAATCTTGGTAAGCAATATTCCTTGTTGAGTTGTCCGAAAGAGTACCTTTTAAGGTAAAATACCTTTTCAGGTACTTAAATCTAAATGATAATATCATTAGTACTTATCATTTAGGATTGAACTCTATCTTCTCTTGTGATATTACAACGTACAAACCGGTTACTGATTACACAATGATAATCGAACGCAATCTGGAAAATGCCGACTAAAATGTCGGGAAAATATTGAGGTTACGACAATCGAAGTGATAAATATAGTAATGGAAAATCACATGGAATCATCCTCATCATCCTCATCCTCATCCTCCTCCTCATCATCATCATCATGTCGGGCTGTTGGCACGGATATCCATGACAATCTCTCTCCATCCATCCCTATCGCTCATCATTCTCGGGAGGTCATCTGTGCAGCATCCTGTATCCGCACAGAGCTGGTCAATGTATGTCTTTGCTGGTCGGCCCAAACTTGCGTGTCCATGTGCTGGCTTCCACAGGAGGACGTCGCTTATGAGTTCGTCCTTGCTTCTCCAACAGTGTCCCGCGTGTCTTGTCCGTATTACTCGGATGGTTTGGGTGATATGTGGCAGGTGGCCGTATAGCTGTTTTCTCAGGGGGGGGGAGGTGTTGTTTCCACGTCTTGTTCATGATCACCCGCAGCATTCTTGTGCAGCTCCCATCTAGTTTATTCTCTAGTCGTTTCGATAGGGTCCAGATGGTGCAGCCGTACAGCATCACTGACACGACAACGGCCTGGAAGAACCCTCTCTTTAACTTGTCTGTGAGATGGGATTTCCATATGACCGATAATTTATTTATAGCGGCCCATGCCTTTCCTATACGTGCATTAACGTCGTTTTCTGTGGAGGAGATGTTACTGCCTAAGTATCTAAATTGTCCTACCGAGTTTAGGAGTTTGCCATCGATAGTGGAGATGTTGCTTTTGTTTTTGAAAGACATGAACTCAGTTTTATCAGAGTTTAGGTATAGGCCGACATTTCGTGCTGCCTTTTCTAGGCTGTGTAGCAAGGATTCGGCTTGTGCAGGTGTATTTGCGAGTAGTGCTAGGTCATCAGCATAGTCTGCATCCGTAATAGATGTTGCGGGATATCGCCTGCTTCTTGCTTTTTTTAGTGTGAGGCTCTTTTCTTTTATGGGATCTAGTGATGTTCGGAGTACGTAGTCTAGGCATATTATGAATACTAGCAAATATATGCACCTCCGGGTGCAAGTATTTAAGTTTTAATATAATAAAATATCATATTAAATTAGAAAGGCTAATGAAAATGAATAAGAATGAAGATAAAAAGATTTGGAACAGAGGGGGTATAATCGAAAAATAGAACAACTTTGAAACTAACTCTTCCATCATTTTCCATTACTCCCGTCTTTCTCATTGGTAAATTTCCTATTTAACTATTTATTTAAAATAGGAAGTAAATCATAATATTACAGTTATTTCTTCTTGTTAATGAATTTTTTCAAGATTTATCCCCGAGATTGTTGCTCATATTCAATGAGAAAAAAAAATTAAAATCAATAATACTAAGCATATATTTATTAAAATCAAATTTTTAAGATCAATATGCAAATTAGCCTTCCCATTCATACTGTAAACTGCTCTTTTGTTGTATATTTAAATACAATTGCATGTTATTAGTATGTAGATATGGTCAACAGTCTTAATGATGTAAAACAATTTTATTAATAATTGAGGTTTAAATAAAAATAAAATCCTGGAGAATGTGATGTAAATAACAAAAGGAATTGTGATTTGTATAGTAATATAGTTTCGGTTACAGACAAAAAAACACACAATCTCCATTATAATAAGATATATGGCACTAGTGTATCCCCTTGTAGGACTCCGGCGACAATGTCAACGAAGCCTGTGTCGCTATCTGGTGATCGTACCATTGCTTTTGTATTTTGGTAGAGCATCATTATGGCGTTAACTGTTTCCTTGGGTATGCCATATGCTAGCAGTATTTGCTCCATTTTTCCTCTGTGTATGGAGTCAAATGCTTTGGAGAAGTCTACAAATAGTAGAGTTGCCTCGGGATTCATTGCTCGGACCCCTTCTATGATTCGGCAAATGGCTAGCATCTGTGTGGTTGTAGATCGATTTCTTTGGAATCCGTTTTGGTCTTTTTCTAAGGATTTTCTCTATTTCGGGTCGGATGCGATTAAGGAGAAGGGCATTATATATATTGGCAGCTATGGCAGTAAGAGTAATGCCTCTGTAATTCTTGGCAATTCTTAGGTCGCCTTTTTGGGGAATGGGAGAATGCAGCCCTTTTGTCTGTATACTGCATTACATAGTCTAAGCAGTATATCATCAAATTTCCTTATTTTCCAGACCTTAGGTGGTACTTCGTCGAGGCCCGCGGCCTTCCTATTTTTAAGCTTTCTTAGTACTTCATTAAGTTCTTCCATCGTAAAGTCCCATAGCTTAATGTCTAGTTTGTTATTTATTCTTTGTATGTCATTTTCTATGGGTTTAGGGGTGGCAGCAATTTCTGGAAGTGGTCTTTCCATTTTTGAAGTCTATCTTTTTGGCTGTTTGCCTTTAGCATTGATCTAGTGCTACTTTTCTTGCCACTAATTTCGTTTATAGTTTGCCATCGAAACGTGACTATTTGTCTTCTACTGCCTGTCTGATTTTATCTATTTGTTCTTGAATGTATTCTATCTGTTCTTTTTTTTGTATATTTCAGTTAGTTCTACCTGGGATTTTTAAGATTTTCTTTGTTGGTGTTAGTTGGGTTATTTTTTATGTGTTGGGATGCTTTTTTTAAAAAATCTCCCTCTTTAATCTAATTACTTCTCTCTCCCAGAGGACAGCATGTTTTTTTTTGTTGTTTGGTCGATATGGATTCTGCTGCAGCTTCTAGGTGGGCATTGACAAAGATTTCGTATTCCTCATTTGGAGTGTATGTTGCTGAGGTCTCCTGGAGGATGTCAAATCTATTCCTAACTGTTACCGAGTAGCGATTGCGAATGTCGCTGTTGGCAAGTGAAAACCAGTTGTGTTGTGTCGATTTACTGGTTTGCCTTTTGTTTTTGCGTAGGCTTAGGCGTATTCTGGCTGTGACTATTCTGTGATCGGAGGATACTCCTTCGAAAGAGGAGTATGCTTTACAGTTCATAACACTGTTTGTCCATTTTCCATTTATTAGGATGTAGTCTAGTTGCGCTTTTGTGTTATTTGGGTAGGTGTATGTCCATAATTTGCCTTTTCGCTTTTGGAATTTAGTGTTTAGACATACAAGCCGGTTCTCAAGTGAGAACTCAGCTAGGAGTTTGCCATTCCTGTTTAGGGTGTCGTGTAAGCAGAATTTATTGTTTTCGTTTCTGCCTATCTGCGCGTTCATGTTTCCCCCAATGATAAGTACGTTATGTTTGGGAGTGTGTCTACACAGGGATGATAGCTCGTTGTAAAACGTTTCTATGTCATTTTCATGATGTTTGTGGGGCTGTAACACGAGACTACAGTCAGGCATGGATTGCCATCAAACGTAGCACTCATAATTCTCGGTTGGATTTGTTCTATGCTGTTCACTGATTTTAGTGAACAGAGGGCTGAGAAGTATTCCTCCGCCCCCTATGGTAAGATTAACCGAGTTTTTCATGCTGATGCCGAGACAAATGTCCAGCCATTACTAGATTCATGGTATTTTACTTCTAGATCACTATGCTTAAATCTGTGTTCTTGTACGCATATGATGTCTATTGAAGTCAGTCAGTCAGTCAGTCTACTATTGGTTTGAACAATGTGACTGGCCAAACACAACTGAACCAGTGTCAATACAACTGGTACTTATGGGAATTCAGAACAGTCCACTCATGCATTTGGGGGATTCCATTCCCCGAGTCCTGATTGGCTGCTTGGTTTGTAGGATCCTCTGAGGCTCCATAAATCCTGCCATGTTGCAGTAGTCTTTGCAGCAAACCAGAATCGTATTTCAGTTACGATTGCTTGCTGTCTTGTCTTGCCAATTCGACGGTAATTGGACTTAATATTATTCTACAATGTCTATATTTTTTTCGGCTGCAGACGCAATTAGCTCGGGTAGTTGGCTTATCGTTATTAGCGTTCGAACGTTAAATGTTGCTAGGTTAAGAGTTTTTTTTGCATCTAAGTAGGTTTGTATTGTTTTTCGTTTCTGTGTGTGTATTTTCAGATGATGTGACCTGAGCGCTGGTCTTCGTAGTGTGTGCATTTTGTTGTATCAACAGGGATGGCAATCCCGTGTGTCTTATCGATATTGCGTTCTCTTATAGGGATTTTGGATTTTGGATTGTTTCGATGTCATAGATATCTATCGGTGGCTGTTGACTCAATAGGCTCTAATCTTAGAGATGCGGAGCAGTAGTTTCCTAACTGAACTATTTGATCCTGGCTGTTGACCTATTTAGGGTTCCTCCGCCCAGCATCATATGAGCAACGCCATTGTCCCAGTTTGGAATCATCTGCCGTTTCTCACATCCACCACGCTGCTACTCATGGCTGTCTGTATAAATCTCATGCAGAGAGAGAGAGAGAGAGAGAGAGAGAGAGAGAGAGAGAGAGAGAGAGAGAGAGGGAGAGAGAGAGAGAGAAGAGGAGGGAAAAAGAGGGTGGCATGTTAGGTAATCAAAGTTTTAACTTAGTTAAAGTCCAAATGTACTATCCTATGTTAATGTGAGGTAGATATTCTCTCTATGTATTTTTTTTGTTTTCTTTTAATTCATATTTTCTACATGGGTTTTATTGGTAGTACATTTCCTAAATATTAATTAAAAGTAAACAAATTTCTTAATTAAAATACATTTATAGTAACTCGAAAACAATTGCCAATTAAAATCCACATACCTTTTAGAGACTTTGGGGTCGTTTTTTTATTTCATTCCTTCTTTGGCTATATCTTTCAATGTATACTGTCGACCGTTTAAAAATAAACATGAGGCTTGCTTTACAGTATTCGGCAAGAAATTCATTTCGTTTTGACCGTCTTTTATATTCTTGCTTCAACTGTAAATTTATTTTCAAAGCATACAAAATATATAGCATTTTCTTTAACTACAAGTTTAAAAGTGTGTGGGGGGGAGGGGGGTTAAAAGCTTACATGTTTTTTTTGGTAGTACATTTCCTAAATATAAACTAAAATTTCTTAATTAAAATACAATTTGTCTCTAAATTATGAAGATTAGAGTATATCCTTTTTTAATTATATTATCCATACATTTCGCTTTTAATATTTACCCGAAAAGTTGATAAAATGAAAAGATGCCTAATCACTAATTTTAATTTAATCAACATATTCTCTTATATTTTAAAGGTTCAAAGAATTATTTCTTTGAAAAACGAAAAAAGGAATTGGAAAATGTCGAAATAACATTGCATCCTCAACCAGAAGGATCAAAAGTGGACAAAAGATATTATGCCGTTCAAGAAACATACAACCATAATCACACACGACTTATTAATCAACCAGAATTGTGCTCACAACACGATAAAGTCTTCCTTTTATTCGCCATTAGGACAATTTATTCACATGTTGAGCGAAGACAAGTCCTCAGAGAACAGTTTATTCACCAGCAATATGTTAATTATGGAGAAGAAATTATTATAAAACACATTTTCTTGTTTGCGAAGACAAAGGATCCAATTACAGAGAAACTTATTAAAGAAGAAAGTGATAGATATAATGATATTATTCAAGAAGATTTTGTTGAATCTTACATAAATGTCAGCCTAAAAGCGATTATGGCATGGAAATGGGCACTTGAATTTTGTCCTAATACTGAATATGTGATGGTAGAAAATGATGAACTGTATGTTGATATTGATAAGATGGTTTCATTTCTTTTTAAAGATTTATCAATGAACAGGAATGATGACCATTTCGCAGTCTGTAGTATGGTTGGTAATTCTCCAAGTTTACATCGAAATATGAAACAATTTACAGTTTTGCCCTCTAAAATTCTGTATAAAGGGAAATTCTATCCGCCATATTGTAATGGCTATGGATATGTAGCCCACATAAATGTTATTAACAAATTATATAAAGCCTCGTTTACAAATCCATCATTTATGCCAACTGATGTTTGGATAGGTGTCATGGCCGAAAAACTTCGACTTGAAATTCCTAGATTAAACTATTTGTATACACTCGAAAATATTCAAAAATATTTTTCTGACCCTTACTATCCAGTTAATGAGGTCATGATTGCTGTCACCGATTTTCTTAAGAATAAAGGGAATGAAGCTGAAATTATGAGAAATATTATTGCTACCATGAAGAGACATTGGGCAAGAAATGATGAAATTCGACAATTGTGGATTAAAAAAAAAAAACCCGACGATAATTACACTAAGAATATCGCATTTTATTCAGTTATATTTGTATTTGCTGTAATTCTTTTAAAGTTCCTGGATAGAAAATTTGGTAGAAGATTTTTTAGATAAAAAGCAAAGTATCTTGTTTAATCTGTGTTATTTGTAAGAAATGTTTTTTTTATTATGTAAAAATGTATTAAACTGTAAAAGGTAAAATGTAATAAAAGGTAAAATGTAATGAAAGATAAAAGGTAAAATGTAATCAAAGGTAATAGGTAAAATGTAAAATGTAATAAAGATAAAAGGTAAAATATAAAATGTAAAATGTAATAAAAGGTAAAATGTAAAAGGTAAAATGTAATAAAAGGTATAATGTAAAATATAAAATGTAAAATATAAAATGTAAAATGTAATAAAAGGTAAAATGTAATAAAAGATAAAATGTAAAATGTAATAAAAGATAAAATGTAAAAAGTAAAATGAAATCATAGGTAAAATGTAAAAAGTAAATGGTAAAATGTATTAAAAGGTAAAATGTAAAATGTAAACAAAGGTAAAATGTAATAAAAGGTAAAATTTAAAATGTAAAATGTAATGTAAAATGTAAAAGGTAAAATGTATTAAAAGGTAAAAGGTAAAATGTAATAAAAGGTAAAATGTAAAATGTAAAAGGTAAAATGTATTATAAGGTAAAATGTAATAAAAAGGTAAAAGGTAAAAGGTAAAATGTAATAAAAGGTAAAATGTAAAAGGTAAAATGTAAAAAGTAAAAGGTAAAATGTAAATAATGTAATAAAATGTAAAATGTAAAAGGTAAAATGTATTATAAGGTAAAATGTAATAAAAAGTAAAGGTAAAAGGTAAAATGTAATAAAAGGTAAATGTAAAAGGTAAAATGTAAACAATGTAAAAGGTAAAATGTAATAAAGGTAAAATGTAATGTAAAAGGTAAAATGTAAATGTAAAAAAAATGTAAAAGGTAAAATGTAAAATGTAAAAAGGTAAATGTATAAAAAGGTAAAATGTAAAATAAAATTGATTTTAATTTGTTTTTAAAA
>CM042137.1:148238857-148266357 GCA_023376005.1 Doryteuthis pealeii
GTACTTATTTTCTACCAGGATAGCCCCATTAAATTTGTTTCTTCTATTCGGACTTAGGTCTTTTGTCTTTTTATTCATACTGTGATTTAGTTTCAACTTTATTTAACTCCACCCATATTTTGTGCCCCCCAAAATAAGGGGAGACAAAGTTAAGTGAATTGAACAAATCAGAGAATTTTAAAATAGACTAACAAATGCATTAGAAAATTCATTTGTTGGTAAATCAACACTGAAAGTTTAATTAAAATCGAATAATTCCCTGATTTTTGGTAAGTTTTTTTTTTTCAATCGGCGGGGGGGGGGGGTAAATTTATGTTGTAAACTACGGGTTTTACGTCATCTTTAGCAGTACCTAATTAGTTCGATTATTTAAGGTCAACATTTTCTTTCAGTTGAAAAGTAGTAACATAATCAGCATAAGTAAAAAAGCAAAATAATATTACATTAGTAATTAGTATTTAATACATCTTAAACATTTCAGCAAAAAATTCGACCAAAATCGGCGATTTCTGTGAAGTAAATTTACGTACTAAAACACACACTGTAATAGGTAACTGAGTTACCTGCCCCCCTTCTAATTACTATATAAACTGGTCAAAAATCCACCACTGTATTCTATGTAGAATAAAGCTTCTGCAAGTCCGACCGTGTTTGTTTGCTTACTACCACACACACATTATTACAATTTTAAAACACCTATAACAGTTTCTTTTTAGAAATCAATAACAAAAACATTTTTTTGTAAATTGTTTTAAATGAAATATCTTTCTTTTGTTCAAAACACGCAGTAAAACTAAGAGTGCAAAATGAAAAATAAAAAATCTTGTTTTTTTTTTTTGTTTTTTGTTTTTGTTTATAAAATTCAGCGAGAAACCAGTAAAAATACGATGGCCGATAAGTGCTAAGATTAATAAACAAAAAATTACCAAATATCAGAAAATTTAGATTTGAATGAAAATTTTCAGTGTTGACTTATTAATCAATGATTTTTTTCTTTTAAATTTCTGAATCATTTCAATAAATCTGATTCAATGGAAATAAATCGAAATTTAAAATATTCCATTCGCATCATCTTCATGAGCCTTCAGAGCAACAATTTATATACCTAATTAATAGATTGAATTCATTTAAGATATAAATCGTTTAATTTCAAGTTTTAAATTACATATTTTTACATTCTAAAAACAAATATTTAATAACAAACCTACTTTAGTATGGTAATCTAATAATTTTTGGAGAAAACTCAATTGAAAATTTAGCCCCCATCCTTTTAATGAAACAAATATCGATGTATGATTTTTTTTTACTGATAATATAAAAGAAAAATTATATTTCACATACAAGAAAGTAAAAAAAAAATTTTTTTTTATTTTTTTACATTTAATTTTCAGATTTTCGGTACTTATTTTCAACCAAAATCGCCCCTTTTTATTTTTTTTCTATAGCTAGGTGTCTCCACACTCTCTTTCTATCTATCTCAGTATTTTTATCTATTCATGTATGTGTATGCATTTACCAACTCCTCCACACGAGCAGGATGTGGCACAAGGTCATTTTTAGCAGAGTTAAACAGGTCTGAATTCAGAATTTTCCTTCTCCAACTGCAGTCATTCTCCCTTTTTGCTTCTCTTTTTATCTCTTCCTCTTTTTCTTTCTCTTTTCTCCTTTTCTTTTTGCTTTTCTAATAACTTCTCGTCTTTTCTGTTTCGGTCTTTTGTCTCTTTATGTAATTAGTTTCACTTCTGTATAAGTGACCTGAAAAAATCAGAAAATCTTTAGATAAAATAACTAAAGCATTATAAAATATATTTATTCATAAATCATCACTGGAAATTTCATTAAAATCGGATAATTCCCTGATCTTTGATAATTTTCTTGAATGTTTAAAGACACACATTTAATACTTAGCTCCTTTTAATTATAAGTTTTTTTTTTAGGGATAATAAAGAAAATAGATTATGAGAATATCTATTTTCACTTTAATGCAACATGGAATTAATTACTGAATTTAAATTTTTGTCATATGTAAAAAAGAAAGAAAAATTAAATAAAAAAAACATTAGAAAAAAATAATTGTTTCAAAACACACAAAAATTAAAAACTTTAAAAATATTTTCAATGTTAACAACAAAAAAAAAAAAAATCCTAAAATAAACAAACACTATAATATCCAAATTTTCGGTGATTTAAAAAAAAAATTATTTGATAAATTATTTTCCTCTTATTCTCTCCCTTGTTTTTGTTTTCTCTCTCAACCCTGGTGATTCTAAAAATGTTTTCGTCTGGTCATGGACCGGGTACTTTTGCTAGTATATATATATATATATATATATATATATATATATATATATATATATATATATATATTCGTGTGTGTGTGTTTGTGTGTGTGTATGTGTGAGTGTGTTTATGTATATATGTGTATCTGTATACATATGTATAACTCTGTGTGTGTATATATATATACATATATATATATTTATACATATATATATATATATATATATATATATATATATATATATATATATACATACATATATATATATATACATATATATTTTGTCACCCAATAAATAGATATGTAAAACCTATATATTTATCTTATTATATATATATATATATATATATATATATATATATATATATATATATATATATTATATATATATATAAGGAAAGGATTGGAATTCCGACAGAATGTGGTAAAGATATGCTGAACACAAGGAAAAACCTCAGACAAACGTATGTAGGTGTAATGACGAGGCAAACTTACCTGACTCGAAACGGTTCCGGTGCATGGCTTGCAAAGAGAGATGTAGCGAAGAAGAAAGGAATGTGGTCGGGGCGGTGTGTCGTGGTGTCCGGTCGGAGTGAGAAATGTCGAAAAGTTGGTAGGGGGGCAGAGAAGACACTTTTATTGGTATTGAAAGGCACTATGGGTAATGGCCCATGGTGCATTGCAACTCCTGTTTTCACTATAAAAGTGGCCCATTTTGGGCAGAGAGGGTGTAGCGATTTTTGCGTGCTTTTGTGACACGGTGTTCTGTTTGAAGAAGGAAAGAAAGAAAGAAAGAGGAAGGAAAGAAGGCATAGCAGCAGCAGTGGTAGTTGACAAGTGTTAAACAGACTCTGCGATGAAGTGGCTATAGCGGCTGTTGTGTGTAAACTCAGACACTTTGACCACCTTGCAACTGCTATTCACACAGAATAGACATAGTAGGATACATTTCGCCTGTTAGTGTTACACTCATGGCTCCACCCACTCCATTATGTTAAAATAGCTACACATAGCCAAAACCACTCCACACTAGATATAGGCTACAGTCCCAAGCCGATTATCGTTCAGTTGTGTCGGATGTAAAAAGTGGCCGAATAAATTGTCCTTTATTATTAAAATGATATCACCCCAAAATTCCAATTTTTTTTCGCGCATAAGTTTATTGCCGCAAGAATTAATAAAATAAGTTTTAAGTGATTAAAATACGTATAGAACGAAAATAGCTCCGAATTCAATTAGCCAATGGAATGTAAACATCAGCTGGTGTTCTGTGTTTATGAAATAAAAAAATATTAATTTAGAATGGCCCTCAAAACACCCCCCCCCCAAAAAAAAAAAAAAAAATTCCTAATAATATGCTTTAGTAACTAAAGTAAACAATTCTTTTTCGTCAGGAAAATTTCAAAATATAATTTTCAATTAAAGAACTGGCTTTTTAGAAAAAAAAAGTTTTTAATGAACCTAAAATGCGTATGACTTTAGCCCCCCTACAGAAAATAATTTACCAAAAATCAGGGAATTATCGGATTTTAATGAAACTTTCAGTGTTTATTTATCAATGAACGATCTTTATAATGCATTATTTATTTTATTTCAAAACTTTCTCATTTTTTTCAGGTCACTTAATTTTGATCCCACCTTATGTTGGGGGCGTAAATTGTTTTGGTCATTTTCGATACTAATTACAGTATAAATAAAGAGATAAAAGACCGAACTTATGAATAGAAACAACAAAAATTTACGCGATATGCGAAATACTATTATTTTTTTATTTTTTCTAAAAAGCAAATTCGCTTATTACTCATTTTATTTACATGACTTGTTGTCACATGATGCGAAATACTATTATTTTTTTCTAAAAAGCAAATTCGCTTATTACTCATTTTTTTTACGTGACTTGTTGTCACATGATGCCAAATACTATTATTTTTTTTATTTTTTCTAAAAAGCAAATTCGCTTATTACTCATTTTATTTACGTGACTTGTCACATGATGCGAAATACTATTTTTTTTTTTTTTCTAAAAAGCAAATTCGCTTATTACTCATTTTATTTACGTGATTTGTTGTCACATGATGAGTCCACGTTTTCTTAGAAAATGTTATGCTTTTTGGAAGGTAAAATGCACATAAAACATTTTTTGTCGCTAACAACTGTTGCTTCTTCTTCGCTGGAGGTGGCCATTTTTACTTATTCATATTTCGAACACACGATTTTCATTCGCTTATTCCGTTTTCGGAGCTACTCCATTTTGCTTCGTATTTTTTTACAAAGTAGTCCGTTTAAATTTTCCTTTTCGCATAATATCAAGATATGCCACCGATTGCGAAAACTTTTTATTAGCCTTTTTTGATTTTTAATTAATAATTACGCTAAAATTATTACCGCTAATTGTTTAGCAACGTAATTCGAAAACTAAGCCCTTTTTGACGTCTGGGACTGTAGCCTAATAAAGAAGTTAAATGTTCTGAAGATCACAGACATTGTGTGTGCAAATTATATATACCTCTGTGTATGTTAAAAAAACTAACAAAAGTATATGACCCTCTGGGCGCCACTATTTAATTCTTAATGTAATAAAATATCATATTAAATGAGAAAGACTAACGAAACTAAATAAAAATGAACATAAGAATATTACACTTATTCTAATGTCATTTTATTTGGTACATTTTAAATAAAAGATCCGAATTAGTATTAAATTGTAGGCTCGAAAATTAGTTTCAACTATACTATTTACCACTTCTTCAAGAATTGAACAACGAGAAACAGTTTAACAAGCATTGAATATACAAGAATTTAATAATTCAAAATTTAGAATTTAGCTTCAGCAAACTCTGAGCACTAGAGGTAAATTTGCAACAATTTCAATCACAAGGATATAAAATCATATATAGCAATATGAAAAACAAAATGTTCCAAAAAAGAGGAAATATTGTTTTGAAGAAGGTTTTTATATAAAACGAAACGCTTAAACGTCGATATAAACATAATAAATTCATCTTTTTTGTTTTTCATCTTTCTATCTATTGTCGGATTCATATCCATATTTTACCCCAATAAAATCGTATATAGAATTGCTTTCAATACTTTTGAGAATAACCTGATATTATTAGAAATCAGTAACAGCAAATAATTGTTTAGCATTTTAGACTAATATTTGAGTATAAAATATATCAAATTTCGCCCTATAATTTTTAGTATTTGAAATTTCTATTCATTATTGTTTTAAATATATTAAACTTTACATGCTAGATTATTAGTTATACGAACTATCAATGACCAATATTCGTAGGTGCTTAAAAAAAGTTGAGGTAGTGGACTATTGTCGGTATCAGCCTGACATAGAGGAAATCTATCCCCTTTTTGCTTACGCTAGACCAGGGAAATTTATTTGCTGAGGTGGTGCGCTACACCTACCATCAGCACATCATTTTACCGCACCGATCAGATTACCTTATCTGTGCTACTAATATTAAACACTGCGTTGAATTTATTACATTTCCCAGTCAAATATAAGTCTTTCAGCTTAATATTCATGACTGAATTATATATACAGAAAACACCCTCCGGGCGTCGTAAAAATCAATTTTTGAAAGACATTGCTTGAGAGGGTGGTAGTTAAAAATTCAATGTCAGAGGGTTTGTATCATAAGTAAGACAAATCCTCATATTTATTAAAGGATTAAAAAAAAAATAAAAATGAAAACTGAGCCCCGTCCCTCTCAAATAAAATGTTGCGTGCATATAATAATCAAACAATTATTTTGAATATTTTCCACATAAATTTTACACAAAATCGTAGGTATTTATTTATTTGTAAACTTTTTAGTTAACTTCTTGTTACTGTAAAAAAAAGGACGAGAGTAAAAAAACAATTTTTTAAATTGCTTACTCAAATGTTGGGTGTATATAGCATAAGTATATTGTGACGTAAGCTGTGACGTAGAGCTATGACGTAGTTTTTGTTACAGACAGAAATACAAACAATCTCCATTATTAATAGATTAAACTTTCCTGTATAATTATTAATCAATCAAATAAATACATCAATTTTACCTGTATATATATATATTTATCAACACGAGCAGGATATGACACAAGGCCAATTTCTTAAGCGGAAGTCAACACGTTTGAATTCAGAGTTTTCCTTTTCCTAGACCGGTTGCCTAACCAAGGTTAAAGAGCCCAGTCTGCCCTACTATTTATCCATAGCTGGAGGGAGAGTAGGATTCATACCTTTTCCAAGGGTATTAGCGCTAAGTGAAATGCAATTACCACGTCCAGGATTTGAACTCGGGGCGACGAGTCCATTTCCCATGACTTTACACCACTCGCTTCCAATTTTACCTGTATAAGATCATTTAGCATGTCCCCTTTCTTTCCTTATCCCTCTCTTTCTCCCCCCTCTCTCTTTGTCACTGTTTTGCTCCACCCTACTCTTTCTCACTCTTTGTCACTCTCACCCTTTCTCTCTCTCTCTCTCTCTCTCTCTCTCGCGCGCGCGCTTATATTTTTAGTCGAAAGATACGCATCAATGATACATGGGCCTACGCAATTATCAGTAATGATTTTTAGAAGTAAGGATACTTATTACTACAAGGATCGCATTTCACTACGGATCTGTATTTCAAACTTTATATAAGTAAAATAAGAAAAAGAAAAAAGAAGAGAAACTTGTTAACGTACGTGTCCATTCGCCAATTCTGAAATCTACAGGTAAATACATTAAAATCATATTTTAAGATTATTATCGCTTGTTTTTTACTTCTGTTTTACGTTTTATTTTTATTTTATATATGTGTGTTAATTGCAAGATTGTTGTGGTAATATTTTCGTATTGTTCTAACACTCCTGTATGAGGAGGAAATATACTCGACACTTCATTTCAGCTGAAACCTAATTTTGTTGAGAAATAAAATATACAAAATTTTGAACTATGAAAAAATTAAGTAAGAATCACTTCAAAGAGATTATGTATATATATACATAATGTATATATATATATATATATATATATATATATATAATATATATATATATATATATATATATAATATAATAATGGGCGCTACATCATTATATATATATATAATATAATATATATATATATATATATATATACATTCTATATTTTTCTTTTTTTTTCTCTGCTTCTTATGTCTCCATTTTCGTCTACTGCCCCCCCCTCTACCTCCTCGTGTTAACTTTTTAAGTCGCTATAAATCTTGAATTTACATGTCATTCCTTGACTAAGGTACTGATGGTTAAGTCAACCCGAAGCGAAGCGAATTACGGTGAACGATTTAATTTGTTAAATTGAATTTAAAGACTTACTTTCAAAATAATATTTTGTTTCGTATTGGTTCTAAAACTCGTTTAACTTTTAACCATTGTGTATTAGAATGTGGAATTAACACTGTGAATGAATTTTATGGTTTCGATATTCTAAAAGTGGCTGTTAAAGAACTTAATGAACTTTTCCTTCAATTGATGTAGCGCCCATTATTATTATTTTTTTTTTTCTTTTCTTCTCTGCTTCTTATGTCTCCATTTTCGTCTACTGCCCCCCCCTCTACCTCCTCGTGTTAACTTTTTAAGTCGCTATAAATCTTGAATTTACATGTCATTCCTTGACTAAGGTACTGATGGTTAAGTCAACCCGAAGCGAAGCGAATTAAGGTGAACGATTTAATTTGTTAAATTGAATTTAAAGACTTACTTTCAAAATAATATTTTGTTTCGTATTGGTTCTAAAACTCGTTTAACTTTTAACCATTGTGTATTAGAATGTAGAATTAACACTGTGAATGAATTTTATGGTTTCGATATTCTAAAAGTAGCCGTTAATGAACCTTTCCTTGTATTGATGTAGCCACCACTTTTATCCCCCCTCTTTCTCCCCATACTTCTCTCCGCCACTTGCTCCACCTTCGTTAACGCTAATATAGGAGGGACTTGTGGACTTATAGACTTATACTAAGTTAAAACTTACTTCTAACATACTTCTAACTTATTTCTAACTTAACACTTATTTCTATAGCATCTATTCCCCACGATCCCTTTTCCTCGCCTGTCTCCTTTCTCTTTTGTCTTTCTCCTTCTTCCTGCAAAAATTTACATACCCCGAAAGCATGCAAAACCAAACCAAACCATGGGTAGCAGCGTGGTGGATTTGAGATGCGGCGGAAGAGCCTAAATAGGCCAACGGCGTACATCATAAGATGCTGGGCGGAGGAACTCAAAACGGGTCAACGGCCAGGATCAACCAGTTCAGTTAGGCAACTACTGCTCCTCATCTCTAAGACTAGCGCCTATTGATGAGTCAAACAGCTACCGATAGATATCGATAACCTCGACCTAACCGAAACTTTTCATGACATTACACAGAGCTGAGGAAACCTGTAGCAACGTACTTCCTGCTATCAAAAAGAGTACACGTTCTGCTGAGGCTCGATCACCGTTCCTGTTTGGGGTGTTGTGTAGGCCGAATCTATTGTTTTCGTTTCTTCCTATCTGTGCATTCATGTCTCCCCCAATTATCAGTACGTTATGTTTGGGGGGGTGTCTGCATAGGGAGGATAGCCCATTGTAAAATGTTTCAATGTCAGTTTCGTCGCTGACGTTTGTTGGGCTGTAACATGAGACTATAGTCATGCAGGGATTGCCATTAAAACGTAGCACTCAGGATTCTAGGTTGGATTTTTTCTATGCTGTTAAGTGATTTTAGCGCTCGAGGGCTGAGAAGCATTCCTACACCTCCTATAGTTGGTGTGATTTGGGTATGTGGTGTATTTGGAGCCCCGTAATTTATTTATCGAACACTGGGCCAGTGTTCGATAAATAAATTACGGGGCTCCAAATACACCACATACCCAAATCACACCACTCTCACCACAGACAAACAAGACACACACTCTACTGAAGACATAACCCTAACCACAATATCTAATAAGACAGACATAGAACCCAAATTCAATACAAACCTACTAAGATGTAAAAAATCACTCCAGCTAGCAACATATAACGTTAGAACACTAAAAGCGATAGGCCAACTCCCCGAACTCACGGCGTCTGCAGCCGAAAATAATATAGACATCATATGTGTGCAAGAACACAGATTTGACCATGGTGATGTAGAACTAAAATACCATGAATCTGGAAATGGCTGGACGTTTGTGTCAGCATCTGCATGGAAAAACTCCGTCAATGCAACTATAGGAGGTGTAGGAATGCTTCTCAGCACTCGAGCGCTAAAATCACTTAACAGCATAGAAAAAATCCAACCTAGAATCATGAGTGCTACGTTTTAATGGCAATCCCTGCATGACTATAGTCTCATATTACAGCCCAACAAACGTCAGCGACGAAACTGACATTGAAACATTTTACAATGGGCTATCCTCCCTATGCAGACACCCCCCCAAACATAACGTACTGATAATTGGGGGAGACATGAATGCACAGATAGGAAGAAACGAAAACAATAGATTCGGCCTACACAACACCCCAAACAGGAACGGTGATCTCCTAGCCGAGTTCTCCCTTGAGAACAGGCTTGTCTGCCTGAACACTAAATTCCAAAAACGGAAGGGCAAACTATGGACATACACGTACCCAAATAGCACAAAAGCGCAACTAGACTACATCCTAATAAACAAAAAATGGATAAATAGTGCAATGAACTGTGAAGCGTATTCTTCCTTTGAAGGAGTATCCACGATCACAGAATAGTCACAGCAAAATTACGACTTAGCCTACGTAGAAACAAAAAACAAACCAGCCAAGTCTGAACGCATACCGACTGCGTCGACACTTGCCTAACAGCGATATTGGCAATCGCTACGCTGTACCAGTAAGAAAATAAATTCATATCCTCAGGAGACGATCCGAAAGCTCCACACAAACGAGGAATACGAAAACTTTTGTTAGTGCTCACTAGAAGCAGCAGCCGAGTGCCAGTACCAACCAAATGAAAAGCCTGACACCTGTTCCCTGGGAGACAGAAGCCAGTTAGAAAAAAGAAACGATTAAAAAAAGCAGCCCAACCAATAAAAAAAACCCAACTTAACACCAATTTACACAACCTTAGAAAGCCCAATAGAACTAACCAAAAATACAAAAAGAACAAAAGAATATATCAAGCACAAATAATAATATTAGATACATCGGTGAAGAAAGACAGTCGGATTAGCATGGCAAACAGTGAAAGAAATTAGGTAGGAAAGTACCTCTAGATCAAAAACTAAAGGCAACCAGCCAAAAAGAAAGACTCAAAAATGGAAAGACCACTTCCAGAAACTTCTGGGGAACCACCTAAAATCATGAGAAATAACACTCAAAAATCATAGATAGACAATAGAATAAACTAGGGGGATTTCAACAGAAGAACTCCACGAAGTCTTAAAAACTAAAAGGAGAAGGCGCGCGGGCTTGACGAAATACCCCCGAGTATGATGGAAGTCAGCGACATACTCTTAGGCTATGCAAGCCAGTATATAGACAAAAAGAATAGATAAATGGACCAAAGGTGCATGTCCCATTTCCCCAAAAAGAGGAGACCTAGGAATAGCTAAAAACTACAGAGGCATAACCTTACTGCTATCAGCAGCAAGATCTATAATGCCCTTCTTCTTAATCGCATCCGACCCGAAGATAGAGAAAATCTTCAGAAAAACCAAAGGTTCCGAGAAAGTTCCACAACCCTCAATCCTGACTTACGACGACATCATAGAAGGTTCGAGCAAAGAATACTGAGGCAACCTACTATTCGTTAGATTTCTCCAGCATTTGATCTCATACACATAGAGGAAAATGGAACAAATTTACTACTGCATAGCGCTCCAAAGAAACTTGACGCTATAATGATGCCTCTACAAAGATACTAAAGCAATGCGTACGCTCACCCGATTGCGATACACAGATTTCTTGACATTCGGCGGAGTCCTACAAGGGATACATCACCATATATATTTATCATATGCTAGCTATGTACTCCGAACATCTTAGATACCATAAGAAGAAGGTACACTAAAAAGGCAAGAAGCAGGGATATCCCGCACAAAAGTCACAGATGCCGACTAGGCTGATGACCTTGCACTCCTTGCAGATACACACGGCACAGGCGAGCACTACTGCATAGCCAGGAAGGCGCAAAAATCGTCTTCATGTAACTCGTAAAACAGAGTCATGAGTTCAGAAAGAAAGGAGCATCTCCACGTAGACGGTAAGCCCCTTAAGCCAGTAGAACAATTCACTACCTAGGTGGTAATATCCTATCCACAGATAACGATTAAATAACACGAATAGGAAAAGCGTGGATGGCCAAAAACAATTTTCGTATATGGAAGAATCCGATTCTCACTGACAAGCTAAAGCGACATCTCTTCCAGGCGTGTAGTATCAGTGCTGCTGCTAGGTGCACCACTGGACCCTAACGAGGCGCCTTGAAATAAGCTGATGGGAGCTGCACCAAGAATGCTGCTGCAGTCTGAAATGTGGAAGCACACCACACAGGGAAACTAGCTATATGCACCTTCCCCCTATCTCAGCAACTACGAGTGAGACGGACAAGCATGCAGGGCACTGCTGGAGAAGCAAGGATGACTCATAAGTGATGTTCTCCTGTGAAGCCACACACGGACATGCAGTGTGGGCCGCCCAGCAAAGACTAATCTGACACACTAAGAAAGCAGGGCTGGCGCAAGAAGTAACCTCGCTGGATGAAGATAGGAAGGTTGGCGAGAGATTGTCTGGAATCCGCTGCTGTAGCGACATGATGATATATATATATATCTATGTGATTGATGTGATTGTTTTGGTGATTTTAGTGGTGTATTTAAAGGCAGTCAATTATTTTCTTTGGCCATAGTCATTGGTTAAATATATGCAGGCCATTTTCTGTCTGCAAGTTTCACTATGTTTTTCGCTAATAAGTCTAAAAAAACAACTGTCCCGGATTTGAACTTTTTAATCTTTGGATATACTAATTGCTATGAATTTGCATATGCTGACCAAGTAACTTTCTTGTGATCGTAGCATTACTTCATGAGCTATTTTGTCCGCTCACAATGGCGCTTTCACATCTTCTCTCTATATCTATATAGTTCGTCGTATATATTAATTGCTAGGGTTAGTTATTCATTGATTAGATGTATATTCATGCCATAATTATATACTTTTGCTATTACTTATTCAAATTATATAATTATATAGGATTTCTAGATGTGGTGCTATATAAAGTTTTTTTTTTAGTTCTGTTTTTAGGTTAATATGTTTAAGTTTTTAGTCGTTTTTACATTGTAATTGTAGTTGAATCTGATAATGGTAGGCTTATCGTTAAGTATTTTGTTCAAATTTTCATTATTGGTAACAGAGTGTGATTTTTAAGACGTCTTGGGATCTATTGAGCTTTGTCTGTAAAGTGCATTGTAAGCCGTCTGGATAAGGAGTACGTTGTTAACACTTCTTTATATTATATATTATATATAGTTAATAATATATTTAGGCTAAGTCCTTCTAGACGTCAAAAAGGCTTAGATATTATCATATATTGCTATAACATTAGCCGGTATATAATATATATATATATATTATTATATAAAAATCAAAAAAGGCTAGATCAAAAAGTTTCGCAATGGGGCATTTATGCCAAGTAAAATTTAAACTGAGATAAATTTGTAAAAAAATCAGCAAAGCAAAAATTAAGTCGAGAAATCAAATAAGCGATGAAACATCTGTTCGGAATATAAATAAGATTAAACAAACATTAGCCACTAGAAACAAAAGAATGCAACATTTCTAGCGTAAAAAAACTGTTAAATATTCATATTTACCATATTTCCAAAGAGCATAAAATTAGATCATTTTCTAAAACGTGCTCACATGGCAACAACACGTTAAATAAAATATAAACAATATTTTAAAAGAAATAAAAAAAAATTAAGCACACTGTGAAAGTCCTAAATAATGATAATTAAACATCTCTTAGAAAAAATAAAGACAACAATAATATACCATCATATACAACAAATCTAGTAATAAAATCAGCAATAATGCAAATTTCATATATTTAAAAAATAATAACAAAACAATAATAGTATTTACATGTGAAAGTACGTAAATAAAATTATAATAAGCGAATTGCTTCATTTAGACAAAAAGAAAAAAAATAATTATGTTCATGCATCATCTGTTGACAATCCAAAGCGAGTCACGTAAATAAAAATGGATTAAATACAGCGAATTATGCTTTAGAAAAAAGATCAAAAGAATAATAGTATTTCCATATCGGAAATTATGTCTATCAGTAAGTTCGGTCGTTTATAATCCTTTATTAATTAGTACGAAAATTGACCAAATCGCAAACAATCCTTTTGCGCCCCCAAACATAAGGTTAAAATTGAAATGCCTGAAAAAAATGAGAAAGTTTTGAACTAGAGAATAACAATAATGATTATAAGATCCTTATTGATAATAAACACTAAGCCAAAAATAAATCCTATATATTTTTAATAAAACTTTATTTGGTAACAATTTTTTTCGTCAGGAAAAATTTCAAAATTATAATTTTCAATTAAAGAACTGGCTTTTTAGAAAAAATTTTTTTGTAAATGAAGTTTATCCTAAAACGTGCAGATATAGGTCATGCTATGCTTAGCCCCCTACAGAAAATAATTTACCAAAAATCAGGGAATTATCGGATTTTAATGAAACTTTCAGTGTTATTTATCAATGAACGATCTTTATAATGCATTATTTATTTTATTTCAAAACTTTCTCATTTTTTTCAGGTCATTTAATTTTGACCCCACCTTATGTTGGGGGCGTAAATTGTTTTGCGATTTGGTCATTTCGATACTAATTACAGTATAAAGAGATAAAAGACCGAACTTATGAATAGAAACAATAAAAATTTACGCGATATGCGAAATACTATTATTTTTTTCTTTTTCTAAAAAGCAAATTCGCTATTACTCATTTTATTTACGTGACTTGTTGTCACATGATGCGAAATACTATTATTTTTTTCTTTTTTTCTAAAAAGCAAATTCGCTTATTACTCATTTTATTTACGTGACTTGTCACATGATGCGAAATACTATTATTTTTTTATTTTTTCTTAAAAGCAAATTCGCTTATTGCTCATTTTATTTACGTGATTTGTTGTCACATGATGCGAAATACTATATTTTTTTTATTTTTTCTAAAAAGCAAATTCGTTTATTACTCATTTTATTTACGTGACTTGTCACATGATGCGAAATACTATTATTTTTTTATTTTTTCTAAAAAGCAAATTCGCTATTACTCATTTTATTTACGTGACTTGTTGTCACATGATGAGTCCACGTTTTCTTAGAAAATGATTACAATTTTATGCTCTTTGGAAGTAAAATGCACATAAAACATTTTTTGTCGCTAACAACTGTTGCTTCTTCTTCGCTGAGGTGGCCATGTTGTTTACTTATTTATATTCCGAACACACGATTTTCATTCGCTTATTCTGTTTTCGGAGCTACTCCATTTTGCTTCGTATTTTTTACAAAGTAGTCCGTTTAAATTTTACTTTTCGCATAATATGCCACCGATTGCGAAAACTTTTTATTAGCTTTTTTGATTTTTAATTAATAATTACGCTAAAATTATTACCGCTAATTGTTTAGCAACGTAATTCGAAAACTAAGCCCTTTTTGACGTCTGGGACTCTAGCCTAAATGTATCTTTAATAAAAATATATACATTGGTTTACCACAACTACCCTTTCCAGACGGCTTACAATGCACTTTACAGACAATAGCTCAATAGCCCAACATCTAAAATCACACTCTTGTCCCAATAATAAATTCCGGAAAATACTTAACGATAACGCTACCATTATAGAAACACAATCATGTAAACAACGACTAAAAATCTTAGAAGCACTGCATATTAGACACAAAAATCCAAAACTAAACAAAATAAACTTTGATAATAGCACCAACATTCTAAAATGCCTATAATTACTATAAAATTATAATAATAGCAAAAGTAATAAATATGGCAATGATAATAATAACACTAATAATAATAATAACAACAACAATAATAAACACAACCTATATAAATAGAAAATGGAAAAGCCCATTGTTGTACGGTTACAAAATACTCTGAAGATGGCTCACGATAGGGCAGAAAGTACTTGGTCTATGACATATGGCAAATACATCAGCCAATTTTCGCCAGATATTACAAAAATAATCCGGCAATACGAAAAAAACAAAGGACAAAACTTGCAGACAGAAAATGGCTGCATTATTTAACAATATATGCCAACAAGAAAAAATGCTGCCTAAATACACACACACACACACACACACACACACACACACACACACATATATATATCATCATCATCATCATGTCGCGCTATCAGCACGGATATCCATGACAATCTCTCGCCAACCTTTCCTATCGTTCATTTTCCCAGCGAGGTCCTCTGTGCAGCAACCTGCATCTTTGCTTAGTTGGTCAATGTAGGTCTTTGCTGGGCGGCCCACACTAGCATGTCCGTGTGTTGGCTTCCACAGGAGAACATCACTTATGAGCTCATCCTTGCTTCTCCAGCAGTGCCCGGCATGTCTTGTCCGTCTCACTCGAATTGTTTGTGAGATGGGGGCAGGTGGCCATATAGCTGTTTCCTCGTGGGGTGCTGCTTCCACGATTTATTCAGGACTGCACGCAGCATTCTTGTGCAGCTCCCATCCAGCTTATTCTCAAGCGGCCTCGTTAGGTCCATGTGGTGGCATCCGTACAGCAACACTGATACAACCACCGCCTGGAAGGAATTGTCGCTTTAGCTTGTCAGTGAGATCGGATTCCATATTACTGATAAATTTGTTTGTGGCCGACCACGCTTTTCCTATTCGTGTATTTACATCGCTTTCTGTGGATAGGATATTACCACCTAGGTATGTGAATTGTTTCTACTGTGCTTAAGGGCTTACCGTTGAGTGTGGTTATGTCTCCTTTCCTTTTGAAACATATGTACTCTGTTTTATCGGAGTTTACATGAAGGCCAATATTATTTGCAGCCTCTCTAGGCTATGCAGTAGTGACTCGGCCTGTGTGGGTATCTGCAAGGAGTGCAAGGTCATCAGCGTAGTCCCGCATCTGTGATTTTCTGTGCGGATATCGCCTGCTTCTTGCCTTTTTTAGTGTGAAGCCTTCTTCTTTTATGGTATCTAATGATTGTTCGGAGTACATAGTCTAAGCATATGATAAATATATATGGTGCTAGTGTATCTCCTTGTAGGACTCCAGTCTCGATGTCGAAGAAATCTGTGTCGCCATCGGGTGAGCATACCATTGCTTGTGTATCTTTGTAGAGCATCATTATAGCAGCAACAGTTTCTTCTGGTAGCCCGTATGCTAGTAGTATTTGTTCCATTTTTCCTCTGTGTATGGAATCAAATGCCTTGGAAAAATCTACGAATAGTAGCGTTGCCTCTAGATTCTTTGCTCGAATCCCTTCTATGATTCGTCGATAGTCAGGATCTGAGAGGTTGTGGAACGGTTTCTACGGAATCCGTTTTGGTTTTTCCTAAGAATTTTCTCTATTTCGGGTCGGATGCGATTAAGAAGAAGGGCATTATAGATCTTGGCTGCGATAGCCGTAAGAGTTATGCCTCTGTAGTTTTTAGCTATTCCTAGGTCTCCCTTTTTGGGAACGGGAGGATGCAACCTTTTGTCCATTTATCTATTCTATTTTGTCTATATACTGCATTGCATAGCCTAAGCAGTATGTCGCTGAACTTGCCCATTTTCCATACCTCTGGGGGTATTTCGTCAAGACCGCCGCCCTTCTACCTTTTAGTTTATTTAAGACTACGTGGAGTTCTTCTGTTGTAAAATCCCCCAGTTTTATGTCTAGTTGTCTATCTATGATCTTTTGAGTGTTATTTACCATGATTTTAGGTGTGTTCCCCAGAAGTTTCTGGAAGTGGTCTTTCCATTTTTGAGTCTTTCTTTTTTGGCTGTTTGCCTTTAGTTTTGATCTAGAGGTACTTTCCTACCACTAATTTCATTTACTGTTTGCCATGCTAATCGCGACTGTCTGTCTTCTACCGATGATCTAATATTATTTATTGTGCTTGTATATATTCTGTTTGTTCTTTTTTTGTATGTTTTGGTTAGTTCTATTTGGGCTTTCCTAAGGTTGTGTAAATTGGTGTTAGTTGGGTTTTTTTTATTGAGTTGGGCTGCTTTTTTTATATCGTTTTCTTTCCCTAACTGCTTCTGTCTCCCAGGAACAGAGTGTGCGGCTTTTAATTTGGTTGGTATGCACTCGGCTGCTGCTTCTAAGTGAGCACTAACAAAGTTTTCGTATTCCTCGTTTGGTGTGGAGCTTCGGATGTCTCCTGGAGGATATCGAATTTATTTCTTACTGTACAGCGTAGCGATTGCAAATATCGCTGTTGGCAAGTGTCGACCAGTCGTATCGTTCAGACTTGCTGGTTTTGTTTTTTGTTTCTACGTAGGCTAAGTCGTAATTTTTGCGTGACTATTCTGTGATCGGTGGATACTCCTTCAAAGGAAGAATACGCTTCACAGTTCATTGCACTATTTATCCATTTTTTGTTTATTAGGATGTATGCTAGTTGCGTTTTGTGCTATTTGGGTACTGTATGTCCATAGTTTGCCCTTCCGTTTTTGGAATTTAGTGTTCAGGCAGACAAGCCTGTTCTCAAGGGAGAACTCGGCTAGGAGATCACCGTTCCTGTTTGGGGTGTTGTGTAGGCCGAATCTATTGTTTCGTTTCTTCCTATCTGTGCATTCATGTCTCCCCCAATTATCAGTACGTTATGTTTGGGGGGGTGTCTGCATAGGGAGGATAGCCCATTGAAAATGTTTTCAATGTCAGTTTCGTCGCTGACGTTTGTTGGGCTGTAATATGAGACTATAGTCATGCAGGGATTGCCATTAAAACGTAGCACTCATGATTCTAGGTTGGATTTTTTCTATGCTGTTAAGTGATTTTAGCGCTCGAGTCTGAGAGAACATTCCTAACACTCATTAGTTGCATTGACGGAGTTTTCCATGCAGATGCTGACACAAACGTCCAGCCATTTCCAGATTCATGGTATTTTAGTTCTACATCACCATGTCAAATCTGTGTTCTTGCACACATATGATGTCTATATTATTTTCGGCTGCAGACGCCGTGAGTTCGGGAGTTGGCCTATCGCTTTTAGTGTTCTAACTTATATATGTTGCTAGCTGGAGTGATTTTTTACATCTTAGTAGGTTTGTATTGAATTTGGGTTCATGTCTGTCTTATTAGATATTGTGGTTAGGGTTATGTCTTCAGTAGAGTGTGTGTCTTGTTTGTCTGTGGTGAGAGTGGTGATGGGTATGTGGTGTATTTGGAGCCCCGTAATTTATTTATCGAACACTGGCCAGTGTTCGATAAATAAATTACGGGCTCCAAATACACCACATACCCAAATCACACCAACTATAGGAGGTGTAGGAATGCTTCTCAGCCCTCGAGCGCTAAAATCACTTAACAGCATAAAAAAATCCAACCTAGAATCCTGAGTGCTACGTTTTAATGGCAATCCCTGCATGACTATAGTCTCATGTTACAGCCCAACAAACGTCAGCGACGAAACTGACATGAAACATTTTACAATGGGCTATCCTCCCTATGCAGACACCCCCCCAAACATAACGTACTGATAATTGGGGAGACATGAATGCACAGATAGGAAGAAACGAAAACAATAGATTCGGCCTACACAACACCCCAAACAGGAACGGTGATCGAGCCTCAGCAGAACTGTACTCTTTTGATAGCAGGAAGTACGTTGCTACAGGTTTCCTCAGCTCTGTGAATGTCATGAAAAGTTTCGGTTAGGTCGAGGTTATCGATATCTATCGGTAGCTGTTTGACTCATCAATAGGCGCTAGTCTTAGAGATGAAGAGCAAGTAGTTGCCTAACTGAACTGGTTGATCCTGGCCTTGACCCGTTTTGAGTTCCTCCGCCCAGCATCTTATGATGTACGCCGTTGCCTATTTAGGCTCTTCCGCCGCATCTCAAATCACCACGCTGCTACCCATGGTTTGGTTTGGTTTTGCATGCTTTCGGGGTATGTAATTTTTGCAGGAAGAAGGAGAAAGACAAAAGAGAAAGGAGACAGGCGAGGAAAAGGATCGTGGGGAATAGATGCTAAGAAATAAGTGTTAAGTTAGAATAAGTTAGAAGTATGTTAGAAGTAAGTTTTAACTTAGTATAAGTCTATAAGTCCACAAGTCCCCTCCTATATAGCGTTAACGAAGGTGGAGCAAGTGGCGGAGAGAAGTATGGGGAGAAAGAGGGGGATAAAAGTGGGCTACATCAATACAAGAAAGGTCATTAACGGCTACTTTTAGAATATCGAAACCATAAAATCATTCACAGTGTTAATTCTACATTCTAATACACAATGGGTAAAAGTTAAACGAGTTTTAGAACCAATACGAAACAAATATTATTTTGAAAGTAAGTCTTTAAATTCAATTTAACAAATTAAATCGTTCACCTTAATTCGCTTCGCTGCGGTTGACTTAACCATCAGTACCTTAGTCAAGGAATGACATGTAAATTCAAGATTTATAGCGAACTTAAAAAGTTAACACGAGGAGGTAGAGGGGGGGCAGTAGACGAAAATGGAGACATAAGAAGCAGAGAAGAAAAAGAAAAAAAGAAAAATAATAAATAATGGGCCTACATCAATTGAAGGAAAAGTTCATTAAGTTCTTTAACAGCCACTTTTAGAATATCGAAACCATAAAATTCATTCACAGTGTTAATTCCACATTCTAATACACAATGGTTAAAAGTTAAACGAGTTTTAGAACCAATACGAAACAAAATATTATTTTGAAAGTAAGTCTTTAAATTCAATTTAACAAATAAATCGTTCACCGTAATTCGCTTCGCTCGGGTTGACTTAACCATCAGTACCTTAGTCAAGGAATGACATGTAAATTCAAGATTTTATAGCGACTTAAAAAGTTAACACGGAGGAGTAGAGGGGGGGGCAGTAGACGAAAATGGAGACATAAGAAGCAGAGAAAAAAAAGAAAAAATATAGAAGATAATATATATATATATTATATATATATATATATATATATATATATAATATATATAATGATGTAGCGCCCATTATTATTATATATATATATTATATATATATATATATATATTAATATATATATATAAATATATATATACATTATGTATATATATACATAATCTCTTTGAAGTGATTCTTACTTAATTTTTTTCATAGGTTCAAAATTTTGTATATTTTATTTCTCAACAAAATTAGGTTTCAGCTGAAATGAAGTGTCGAGTATATTTCCTCCTCATACAGGAGTGTTAGAACAATACGAAAATATTACCACAACAATCTTGCAATTAACACACATATAAAATAAAAATAAAACGTAAAACAGAAGTAAAAAACAAGCGATAATAATCTTAAAATATGATTTTAATGTATTTACCTGTAGATTTCAGAATTGCGAATGGACACGTACGTTAACAAGTTTCTCTTCTTTTTTCTTTTTCTTATTTTACTTATATAAAGTTTGAAATACAGATCCGTAGTGAAATGCGATCCTTGTAGTAATAAGTATCCTTACTTCTAAAATCATTACTGATAATTGCGTAGGCCCATGTATCATTGATGCGTATCTTTCGACTAAAATATAAGCGCGCGCGCCGAGAGAGAGAGAGAGAGAGAGAGAGAGAAAGGGTGAGAGTGACAAAGAGTGAGAAAGAGTAGGGTGGAGCAAAACAGTGACAAAGAGAGAGGGGAGAAGAGAGGGATAAGGAAAGAAAGGGGACATGCTAAATGATCTTATACAGGAAAATTGGAAGCGAGTGGTGTAAAGTCATGGGAAATGGACTCGTCGCCCCGAGTTCAAATCCTGGACGTGGTAATTGCATTTCACTTAGCGCTAATACCCTGTGAAAAGGTATGAATCCTACTCTCCCTCCAGCTATGGATAAATAGTAGGGCAGACTGGGCTCTTTAACCTTGGTTAGGCAACCGGTCTAGGAAAAGGAAAACTCTGAATTCAAACGTGTTGACTTCCGCTTAAGAAATTGGCCTTGTGTCATATCCTGCTCGTGTTGATAAATATATATATATACAGGTAAAAATTGATGTATTTATTTGATTGATTAATAATTATACAGGAAAGTTTAATCTATTAATAATGGAGATTGTTTGTATTTCTGTCTGTAACAAAAACTACGTCATAGCTCTACGTCACAGCTTACGTCACAATATACTTATGCTATATACACCCAACATTTGAGTAAGAATTTAAAAAATTGTTTTTACTCTCGTCCTTTTTTTACAGTAACAAGAAGTTAACTAAAAAGTTTACAAATAAATAAATACCTACGATTTTGTGTAAAATTTATGTGGAAAATATTCAAAATAATTGTTTGATTATTATATGCAGCGCAACATTTTATTTGAGAGGGACGGGGCTCAGTTTTCATTTTTATTTTTTTTTAATCCTTTAATAAATATGAGGATTTGTCTTACTTATGATACAAACCCTCTGACATTGAATTTTTAACTACCACCCTCTCAAGCAATGTCTTTCAAAATTGATTTTTACGACGCCCGGAGGGTGTTTTCTGTATATATAATTCAGTCATGAATATTAAGCTGAAAGACTTATATTTGACTGGGAAATGTAATAATTCAACGCAGTGTTTAATATTAGTAGCACAGATAAGGTAATCTGATCGGTGCGGTAAAATGATGTGCTGATGGTAGGTGTAGCGCACCACCTCAGCAAATAAATTTCCTGGTCTAGCGTAAGCAAAAAAGATTTCCTCTATGTCAGGCTGATACCGACAATAGTCACTACCTCAACTGTTTTTTAAGCACCTACGAATATTGGTCATTGATAGTTCGTATAACTAATAATCTAGCATGTAAAGTTTAATATATTTAAAACAATAATGAATAGAAATTTCAAATACTAAAAATTATAGGGCGAAATTGATATATTTTATACTCAAATATTAGTCTAAAATGCTAAACAATTATTTGCTGTTACTGATTTCTAATAATATCAGTTTATCTCAAAAGTATTGAAAGCAATTCTATATACGATTTTATTGGGGTAAAAATGGATATGAATCCACAATAGATAGAAAGATGAAAAACAAAAAAGATGAATTTATTATGTTTATATCGACGCGTATAAACCTTCTCAAAACAATATTTCCTCTTTTTTGGAACATTTTGTTTTTTCATATTGCTATATATGATTTTATATCCTTGTGATTGAAATTGTTGCAAATTTACCTCTAGTGCTCAGAGTTTGCTGAAGCTAAATTCTAAATTTTGATTATAATTCTTGTATATTCAAGCTTGTTTAAACTGTTTCTCGTTGTTCAATTCTTGAAGAAGTGGTAAATAGTATAGTTGAAACTAATTTTCGAGCCTACAATTTAATACTAATTCGGATCTTTTATTTAAAATTACAAATAAAATACATTAGAATAAGTGTAATATCTTATGTTCATTTTTATTTAGTTTCGTTAGTCTTTCTCATTTAATATGATATTTTATTACATTAAGAATTAAATAGTGGCGCCCAGAGGGTCATATACTTTGTTAGTTTTTTTAACATACACAGAGTATATATAATTTGCACACACAATGTCTGTGATCTTCAGAAACATTTAACTTCTTTATTTAGGCTACAGTCCCAGACGTCAAAAAGGCTTAGTTTCGAAATTACATGCTACAACAATTAGCGGTAACAATTTATGCGTAATTATTAATTAAAAATCAAAAAAGGCTAATAAAAAGTTTCGTCAATCGTGGCATTATGCGAAAAGGAAAATTTAAACGGACTACTTTGTAAAAAATACGAAGCAAAATGGAGTAGCTCCGAAAACGGAATAACGCAATGAAAATCGTGTGTTCGAAATATGAATAAGTAAAAATGGACACCTCCAGCGAAGAAAGCAACAGTTGTTAGCGACAAAAAATGTTTTATGTGCATTTTACCTTCCAAAAAGCATAACATTTTCTAAGAAAACGTGGACTCATCATGTGACAACAAATCACGTAAATAAAATGCAGTAATAAGCGAATTTGCTTTTTAGAAAAAAAAAAAATAATAGTATTTCGCATCATGTGACAAGTCACGTAAATAAAATGAGTAATAGCGAATTTGCTTTTAGAAAAATAAAAAAAAATAATAGTATTTCGCATCATGTGACAACAAGTCACGTAAAAAAATGAGTAATAAGCGAATTTGCTTTTTAGAAAAAAATAATAGTATTTCGCATCATGTGACAACAAGTCATGTAAATAAATGAGTAATAAGCGAATTTGCTTTTTAGAAAAAATAAAAAAATAATAGTATTTCGCATATCGCGTAAATTTTTGTTGTTTCTATTCATAAGTCGGTCTTTTATCTCTTTATTTATACTGTAATTAGTATCGAAAATGACCAAAACACATTTACGCCCCCAACATAAGGTGGGGTCAAAATTAAGTGACCTGAAAAAAATGAGAAAGTTTTGAAATAAATAAATAATGCATTATAAAGATCGTTCATTGATAAATAACACTGAAAGTTTCATTAAAATCCGATATTCCCTGATTTTTGGTAAATTATTTTCTGTAGGGGGCTAAAGTCATACGCATTTTAGGTTCATTAAAAAAAACTTTTTTTTTCTAAAAAGCCAGTTCTTTAATTGAAAATTATATTTTGAAATTTTCCTGACGAAAAAAATTGTTTACTTTATACTAAAGCATATTATGTTTGTTTAGTACTAAAGCATATATTAGAATTTTTTTTTTTGGGGGGGGGGGTTTGAGGGCCATTCTAAATTAATATTTTTTTATTTCAATAAACACAGAACACCAGCTGATGTTACATTCCATTGGCTAATTGAATTCGGAGCTATTTTCGTTCTATACGTATTTTAAATCACTTAAACTTATTTTATTAATTCTTGCGGCAATAAACTTATGCGCGAAAAAAAAATTGGAATTTTGGGGTGATATCATTTTAATAATAAAGGACAATTTATTCGGCCACTTTTTACATCCGACACAACTGAACGATAATCGGCTTGGGACTGTAGCCTATATCTAGGTTGGAGTGGTTTTTGGCCTATGTGTAGCTATTTTAACATAATGGAGTGGGGTGAGCCATTAGTGAACACTAACAGGCGAAATGTATTCCTACTATGTCTATTCTGTGTGAAATAGCAGTTGCAAGGTGGTCAAAAGTGTCTGAGTTCAACACACAACGCCGCTATAGCCACTTCATGCGCAGAGTCTGTTTAACACTTGTCAACTACCACTCGCGTGCTATGCCTTCTTTCCTTCCTCTTCTTCTTTCTTTCCTTCTTCAAACAGAACACCGTGTCACAAAAGCACGCAAAAATCGCTACACCCTCTCTTGCCCAAAATGGGCCACTTTTATAGTGAAAACAGGAGTTGCAATGCACCATGGGCCATACCCATAGTGCCTTTCAATACCAATAAAAGTGTCTTCTCTCCCCCCTACCAACTTTTCGAACATTCTCCACTCCGACCGGACACCACGACACACCGCCCGACCACATCCTTTCTTCTTCGCTACATCTCTCTTTGCAAGCCATGCACCGGAACCGTTTCGAGTCAGGTAAGTTTGCCTCGTCATTACACCTACATACGTTTGTCTGAGGTTTTCCTTGTGTTCAGCATATCTTTCCACATTCTTCGGATTCATTCCAATCCTCTTTCCTATTATATATATATATATAATATATATATATAAGAATATAGTATATATTAAGGAATATATATATTATATATATAAGGAATATATATCTATAGCTCTGCTGTATAGGCCTAATAGGCCGAAATGTACATACAGAGATGATTTTTCTCGATTGTTTATCCTTAAAATTTAAAAAAATAGGTATTCCCGCTAAGAATAATTATTAATTAATTAATTAACTCTCATAAATAGGTTCGACTTCGTTAAAACACATATTCTTCCATAGTATATATATATATATATAATATATATATTATATATATATATATATATATATATATATAATAAGATAAATATATAGTTTTACATATCTATTTATTGGGTGACAAATATATATGTATATATATATATATGTATTATATATATATAATTATATATTATATATATATATATATATATATATGTATAAATATATATATGTATATATATATACACACACAGAGTTATACATATGTATACAGATACATCATATATACATAAAACACACTCACACATACACACACACACAACACACACACACGAAATATATTATATATATATATATATATAATTATTATTATAATATATATATATATATACTAGCAAAATACCGCGTCCATGACCAGACGAAAAACATTTTTAGAATCACCAAGTTGAGAGAGAAAACAAAACAAGGAGAGAATAAGAGGAAAATAATTTATCAAATAATTTTTTTTTAAATCACCGAAAATTTGGATATATAGTGTTTGTTTATTTTAGGGATTTTTTTTTTGTTGTTACATTGAAAATATTTTTAAAGTTTTAATTTTGTGTGTTTTGAAACAATTATTTTTTCTAATGTTTTTTTATTTAATTTTTCTTTCTTTTTTTACATATGACAAAAATTAAATTCAGTAATTAATTCCATGTTGCATAAGTGAAAATAGATATTCTCATAATTATTTTCTTTATTATCCCTAAAAAAAAACTTATAATTAAAAGGAGCTAAGTATTAAAGTGTGTGTCTTTAAACATTCAAGAAAATTATCAAAGATCAGGAATTATCCACTGTTTTAATGAAATTCCAGTGATGATTATGAATAAATATATTTTTATAATGCTTTAGTTATTTTATCTAAAGATTTTCTTGATTTTTTCAGGTCACTTATACAGAAGTGAAACTAATTACATAAGAGACGAAAAGACCGAAACAGAAAAGACGAGAAGTTATAGAAAACAAAAAGAAAAGGAGAAAAAGAGAAAGAAAAAGAGGAAGAGATAAAAAGAGGAAGCAAAGGGAGAAGACTGCAGTTGAGGAGACAGGAGAATCACATTCAACTGTTCTAACTCTGCCTAGAAAGTGATCCTGCCTGCCACATCCTGCTACGTGTGAGGAGTGGTCAAATGCACTACACATACATGAATAATAAAAATACTGAGAAGATAGAGAAAGAGAGTGTGGAGACACTAGCTATAGAAAAAAAATAAAAAGGGGCGCGATTTTGGTTGAAAAATAAGACCGAAAATCTGAAAATTAAATGTAAAAAAATAAAAAATTTTTTTTACTTTCTTGTATGTGAAACTATAATTTTCTTTTATATTTATCAGTAAAAAAAATCATACATCGATATTGTTTCATTTAAAAGGATGGGGGCTAAATTTCAATTGAGTTTTCTTCCAAAAATTATTAGATTACCATACTAAAGTAGGTTTGTTATTAAATATTTTTTTTTTAGAATGTAAAAATATGTAATTTAAAACTTGAAATTAAACGATTTATATCTTAAATGAATTCAATCTATAATTAGGTATATAAATTGTTGCTACTGAAGCTCATGAAGATGATGCGAATGGAATATTTTAAATTTCGATTTATTTCCATTGAATCAGATTTATTGAAATGATTCAGAAATTTAAAGAAAAAAATCATTGATTAATAATCAACACTGAAAATTTTCATTCAAATCTAAATTTCTGATATTTGGTAATTTTTTGTTATTAATCTTAGCACTTATCGGCCATCGTATTTTTACTGGTTTCTCGCTGAATTATAACACAAAAAAAAAAAAAAAAAAACAAGATTTTTTTTTCATTTGCACCTCTTAGTTTTACTGCGTTTTGAACAAAAGAAGATATTTCATTTAAAACAATTTACAAAAAAAATGTTTTGTATTGATTTCTAAAAAGAAACTGTTATAGGTGTTTTTAAATTGTAATAATGTGTGCTGTGGTAGTAAGCAAACAAACACGTCGGACTTGCAGAAGCTTTATTCACATGAATACAGTGGTGGATTTATTGACAGTTTATATAGAATTAGAAGGGGGGCAGGTAACTCAGTTACCTATTACAGTGTGTGTTTAGTACGTAAATTTACTTCACAGAAATCGCCGATTTTGGTCGAATTTTTTGCTGAA
>CM042137.1:148271357-148274999 GCA_023376005.1 Doryteuthis pealeii
CGGCTGGTCACGTCAAGCCCTTAGCACCTATATGATTTTCCCAACCCTACTCCCTATATGGCATCCCCAATCCCTTTTCATATGGGTGGCTAGAAACGTGTGTGCGGGTCTACATGTCCGGAATGAACGTAAACTCTATTGATGGTGAGGTTTCCAGTTTTGGAGGTTTGGGAATGATGAGCACCCCTCATCACCATTGCCATCCCGTCCACTCTGGCACCCGTGTGGGTAGTACCTGTTAGGCCCACTATGGGTAAACAGAAAATGCTTATTTATAAAAAAAATTGATTATCCATAAAGAATTGATTTATTCAAAACTTTCGGCATTAAATTAACCCACTGAAGTAGATAGCCGCTAAAACAAAACAAATCAAACCATTAAGAAATCAAATCAAACCAATTTCAATGTGTAACGTAGTTGACTAATTTATTATGAGTAGGGTTCGCTTCTCCGTATAGAAACGCCCTTTAAATTAAGATCCCGGTAAACTTTATGCGATTTTAAAAACAAATTAGGCACGCAACATCAATTTTATTACATTTTACATTTTACCTTTTCAATACATTTTACCTTTACATTCTAATTTAACCTTTATATTATATTTTACATTTTACCTTTTAATACATTTTACCTCTTTACATTTTACATTTTACCTTATACATTTACATTTTACCTTTTTATTACATTACCTTACATTACCTTTACCATTGTTTACATTTTACCTTTACATGTTGTACCTTTTTATACATTTACCGTTACCTTTACTTTATACAATTTTACCTTATAATACATTTTACCTTTTACATTTACATTACCTTTATTACATTACCTTTACATTATATACCTTTTACCATTGTTTACATTTTACCTTTTACATTTGACCTTAATATAGACTGTCCAAACTCGTTCTGGTGTCTATATTACACATCACCGTACCTCGCGCACTTCGTACTGAATTCGCGACGTGACATCAGGTGTATACATCTGTAGCGTCACTAATTATCCTATCGATGTTCACACAAGTCACTCATTCACAGTTTCGACCTACATTCTACCGTGAATACATTTTACCCTTTTACATATTACATTTTATTACAATTTTTACATTAAATTTTACCTTTTATTACATTACCTTGTGTTACATTTTACAGTACCTTTAATACATTACCATTACTTTTACATTTTACCTATGTATTTCATTTTACTTACATCTATCCCTTTTATTACATTTTACATTTTTATCTGTTATTTCATTACCTTTAATTACATTTTACATTTCTAATTTACATATTTATATTTTACATATATACCTTTTATACATTTACCTTTAACCATTTTACCTGTTTATTACATTTGACATTATATTAAACCTTTATCTTTATTACATTTACATTTTACCTTTACCTTTGATTACATTTTACCTTTTATCTTTCATACATTTTATGATCTTATCTTTTATTACATACCTTTTTACAGTTTAAATACATTCTTTACATTAATAAAAAAAACATTCTTACAAATAACACAGATAAACAAGCATACTTTGCTTTTTTATGCTTCAGTAAAACTACGCTGACGGTGCTCAGAGACTAATCAATCCAATTAATCTATCACACACCAGGAACTTTAAGAAAAAATACCATATATCACTACATCATACGTCGTCTCTAAACACAGACTACGATCTGACTTAGTTAATTGATAATATCGTACTGTCATATCATCTATCTCTCAAATCCACAATGCTTGCAAAATTCATCATACTCAACAAAACATACCAACATGCATAAATAACCTATTTAAGCCAGCGGTAACTCTACACAATATCACATATAGAATCGCATCTTATCTTTATCTTAAGAAAATCGGCTGACAGCCAATCATGCACCTCATTAACTGGATATAAGGGCTCAGAAAAATATTTTTGAAATCACCAGTATCAACAAAACACCCAACTACCGTCAGCGGCACCACACCACACACCTGAGTGAAGTGGGCGAGCCAATTCTATAATAATATATTCTCATATCTGCTACAACCATATTATATGACTACACGAGACATCAGTTGCATACCTCATACACCACAGTGTAATATCCTGTGAGAGCGTTAGTCGTCGAGTCATATATATAAATCGCCCAGTGCATCCTACGACTACACCGAATCCTCATCCCTAATGTGGGCTACTATCCATAGCCATTACAATATGGCGGATAGAATTTCCCTTCTATACAGAATTTTAGCAGGGCAAAAACTGTAAATTGGTTCATATTTCGATGTTAAACTTGTGAGAATTACCAACCCATACTACAGACTGCGAAATGCGTCATCATTCCTGTTCATTGGATAAATCTAAAAAGACAATGAAACCATCTTATCAACTATCAACAACAGTTCATCATTTTCACCATCACATATTCATATTAGGACCAAATTCACCCAGTTGCCCATTTCCATTGCCAATAATCGCTTTTAGGCTGCATTTATGTAAGATTCAACAAAATGCTCTTGAATAATCATCATTATATCTATCACTTTCTTCTTTTAATAAAGTTTCTCTGTAATGGATTCCTTTGTCTTCGCAAACAAGAAAATAGTGTTTTTAATAATTTCGTCTCCATAATTAACATAATTGCTGGTGAATAAACTGTTTCCTGAGGACTTGTCTTCGCTCAACAGTGAATAAATTGTCCTAATGCGAATAAAAGGAAGACTTTTATCGTGTTGTGCGCTACAATCCTGGTTGATATAATAAGTCGTGTGTGATTATGTTGTATGTTTCTTGAACGGCATAATATCTTATTGTCCACTTCATCCTTGCTGGTGAGGATGCAATGTTATTTCGACATTTTCCGAATTCCTGTTTTTCGTTTTTCAAAGAAATAATTCTTTTGAACCTTTAAAATATAAGAGAATATGTTGCACTTAAATTAAAATTAGTGATAGGCATACTTTTCATTTATTCAACTTTTCGGTGTAAATATTAAAAGCGAAAGTATGGATAAATTAATTAAAAAAGGATATGACTTCTAATCTTCATAATTTAGAGACAAATGTATTTTATTAAGAAATTTAGTTATTATAGGAAATGTACTACCAAAAAAACAATGTAAGCATTTAACCCCCTCCCCCCACACACTTTTAAACTGTGTAGTTAAAGAAAATGCTATATTTTTGTATGCTTTGAAAATAAATTTACAGTTGAAGCGAAGAATATAAAAGACGGTCAAAACGAAATGAATCTTGCCGAATACTGTAAAGCAAAAGCCTCATGTTTATTTTAAACGGTCGAACAGATAACATTGAAAGCATATAGCCAAAGAAGAAATGAAATAAAAAACGACCCCAAAGTCTCAAAAAGGTATGTGGATTTTAATGCAAGGGCAATGTTTCGAACTATAAATTGTATTTTGATAAGAAATTGTTACTTTAAATTAATATTTAGGAAATGTAACTACCAATAAAACCCCAGAGAAATATGATTAAAAGAAAACAAAAAAAATACATAGAGAGAATATCTACCTCAGCATATACATAGGATAGTACATTTTCGACTTTAACAAGTTAAAACTTTGATACCTAACATTGCACCCTCTTTTTTCCCTCCTCTCTCTCTCTCTCCTCTCCCCCTCTATCTCTCT
>CM042137.1:148275009-148300168 GCA_023376005.1 Doryteuthis pealeii
TAGTTAATAACAGATACGACAAAAAGAAGCGGAACCCCCATAATTAATTGTCGAAATATCTATCTATCTTCATTTTTATATCATTTATATTTTTTGTTTGTATCTATCTTTCAGTCTAGTCAATATATCCTTTCATAACAAGAATCGACAAATTACGATAAATAAACAAATTACGGCGAGCTGGAGTGTTAATTTGATTGTCCCGGGCCAGCAATTTGGGCAGGAGGACCGGGACGCAACTTCTCATAAAATTACAAATATTTATTTATATCTAAATGATGGAGGAAAAAGTTTCTACTTTTTATATCTTTTTTATTTGAAAAGAAAAAAAAAAAACGAGGGAAATATAGTGTAAAACTGTAAAGTCGGGAAGGTGAAAAGGTTTTGTATTTATTATAATGGAAATTATGTAACTGTGTCTCTCTGTAACAAAACTACGTCACACTCACGTCACGATTTTTTTCGTTATTTAGTTATAATTTTCCATGATTATGAAAATAGTCATTAATATTCTTGATTTAGGCATCTTTTATAACATGGTTCTATATATGTCTAAGCTGAGTAGATTTGCCGCAAACTGCCATTAATTAAGTATTGCCTTCTCACCTTACTTTGAGGCTTGACACAAGGTTCATTGTATGTGGGCCACCACAAAGCCGAAGCTCGGGTGGTTAGACACAAAAAAATAAGTCGTTCCGTTCGTTCCCCTCGAGGCGCTGGGCAATAAACTCAACCCTGCTCTTTAAAACGGGAGGGGTAGGTGTGGGCCTGGGTGGAGTGATAGCCCCCTGGGTCTACGCTGTTAATTTACATTAACAAAACAGGCCCCGGAAGGCACTTGCTTAATGGTTAAAACCCTAAGTATGTATTGTATATCTCTTATGATTAGGATTACAAGTATATGGTACGATAATTTGCATATTGATTTAACAAATGGGTTAATATATTATTTCGTTCCTAATTCTAATATATCATCTATCTCCAAGTATTAAACAATCGTTTACATAAGTAATAGAGGAAGTAAAAAAACAAATTGTTTTTTATATGGCTTTTAGCCGACATTTTTGGAGGTTTGGTAATTGAAGTCGTACTAATTTTGAAACATTAATTAGTTAATTAATTGGGAAATTTAGGCGGAATATGATTCAATGTAGGCCTAAAACTATCCGAGAAATTCAATCCCTGGAATGTAACATGACCTATTAGGTCTCATCAGCAAAGATTATATAGCCCGGCCTTCCTAAATTATATTAACTAATTATTTTTCAAAATAGGTAAGACTTCAATTAAGACCTATCTCCAAAAATAGTAATATGAAATAAAAATAAAATAAACATAGAATTAAATACTGATATCTTATCATTTTTTTTTGTTTTCATGTAGGTCTTTCTGATTAATAAATACGTACCTTAAAAATTTAAATACTTGCCCCAAGGAACGCATACTTTGCGTGTCAAATATAATTCTATACTTTACATAAGAATCTTTCACATTGTGAAATATATGAGGCGAAAGAAAGATTTATTAAATAAACATAAAAGAATGTCGATGTCATAAACAATTATTAAAATAACGGAGTAATTTTGTAGGATTAGTAAAATCAAATTGGGTATGTATAATTATGTATATATCTAGTTCTTCTAATTTCTGAAGTATCATATACATGGATTAAAAGAAGTCATACAAATTGGAATTAAATGTAACCTAAATAATGACTGCATGAAAATTTCATTTCAATGTTTCATAGTCATTATAATAGGAAAATCAAAAGACCCATGATTGATGGTATCAGAAACACAACTTGTATTGTACGATCATTTTGTAAGTAAAGTAATTGCTGGCAATGATATCGAATTTCTTTACTGGGTTTTGGAGTCAGCATTCTTAATTTTTTTCTTTCTATACTGGCCCAATGTCGGTGCTCATACTAGTAAATATTTTCGCATTATTTAACTTCACGGCCTTATTCTTCATATTAATCCGTACTGCATTTCATCATTCTCTAATTGGATTTAAGGCGCTTCGCAAAAATTAGTTTATATCTGAGTACAACAAAGGGTGGAGTCGAGGAATTTGAGCGAGTTTTCAGCATGACACCAATCCAAAACATCAAGTTGGCATAAAAGATGGGATTTGAAACGAGGGCTTTATTAATTGTATAACACTTCTGTGGGCTGGCATAACCGAACCCTTACAATATGAAGATAGAACTGGCCCTTGAATATAAGACGTGCGGCAAACCACTGAAATTGTTTGCATTCTTTTCGATGTAGCTTCTTGAATTTACAACGGCAAAACCACAGCGAATGGGTCATCTCCGGTCATTGATAAAATCTTTTAAAAGAATGAACCATTTTATCAAATTATCAACATACATTCATCATTCTACCAGACTATTCAGTGTTAGGACAAAATTCAAGTAGGCCCATCCCAGCCATAATCGCTTTTAGGCTGACATTATGTAAGATTCAAAAAAATTTCCTCTGATAATTCATAATATCTATCAATTTCTTCTTTAATAGTTTTTTCCGTTTTAGGGATCATATAGTTTTTGCAAACAAAGGAAAATTCGTTTTTAATATTCTTTCTCCATAATTAACAAATTGCTGGGATTATATTGTTCTCTGAGGATGTTTCGCTGAATATAGTGGAATAATTGTCCTACTGGGCGATCTTAAAGGGGAAAGAACCTTTTTTCTGTGTGAGCACATATTCTGGTTGTTAAGTCGTGTTGGTTATGGTTGTATGTTTCCCGAACGGCTAATATCTTATCCACTTTTGATCCTTTTGGCTGGGGATGCAAGTATTTTGACATCTTCATGTTCTTTGTCTTTCAAAGTAAGAAATATTGACCTGCAAAAATAGTGGAGAATGTCAAGGACGATTAACCAAATATACCAAGTATTTCAAGTATTTTTAGCAACAGTTTGAGAATATTTCGAGCTATATTATAGCGATTAAATTATAAAAGATAAACATGTGCCAGTGTGAATTTGTATACATTTTTGGCAGATATGTAACGATAGCATTAAAAGAATTGATAGTAAAGGAAGATATGAATTTATTTTCAAAGTGTCAGAATATATTAGAATTTCCTCACAGAAGCCGCCATTCAATACAGATATGATAACCACAAAAAAGAAACAATTCTAAAAGTTAATAAAAATAAAGGAAAATTGCCGTATACAATAAAAATTGCACAAATATTCTTTTTAATACTATTAAAAATTAACTATAGCTTTGTATGGAAGAAATTCAATAACCTCAAATTGCAAAAAAAATTGAGAAAAAAAAAATCAGAAATAATTATTTCCCAAACCGCAAGAAAAGGAGTATTTTAAACTTGGCACCCCCATCATGGGACAGTTGGGGCAACAAGGGACCATTTGAAGTGGGCGGACAACACCAAACCAAAGTTCATTTGTGTGGCCAGATTGCATGGATGCATCGTTTTTTGAGGCGCCTCAGAGGACTGGGCCAAACCCAAACCGGGGCCACTTAAATTCAAGGGGGAGCAGGTGTTGCTGGGGTTTGATGGCCCGCTCTGATTTCACGCTATAATGATCTTGACCGGTCAATTGGCCAAAGTTACTGGACACAGGAGGAAACGGGGGTCGGGACAAAGGGTACTTTGCCTCCTCATCCCACTATGAGCGCTGGAAACACAAAGGTCTGTTTTTTACGTGGGGCGCATAAAAATGGCGTCGATCCCGTCGGGCCATTCCCTCCAAGGTTCAAACAACCCAGCCCCTTTGCCCCTTTAATTCAAGGGGGGGTATTGGCCTGGAGGATTACCCCCCTGGATCGATGCTATTAAAATTACGTTACCTGATCCAGTGCCGACAGTTCACTGGGACCCCCGTTCTGGGCGGCCAGGTGGGAAGGAAGGGTTTAAGAAACAGCCAATTAAGTACAACAAATTTATAACAAAGCAATTGGTATTATTTAGCCTTCCAGAATATTCCATAACTTGCTTTCTCATTCCTTGAGTTTTTTCTGATTGGCTGGCTTGGTCTCAGGGTGGGATGTGGGCGCAGATTAATTTTTTAAAAAGAATAATGAAAAATTTAACATCCTTTTGTTTTGTTTTCATATTGGGGAATGTGTTAATATCTATGCATGGATTATTGTTCAACCCCTGGTTTTTCTGAAGGGATTCCCTTTTTTATATTCACGGGCGGGACTTTCCATGGAATATTACAGGAAGGCCCGCGAAATACGTTTAAAGGTCACGTGGGGACCTTGGGTTGGCTTCTCAGGGGTTTTCAGCTGGACGTCAGGGCAGGGTAGGGCTTAATGCTGGGGCTCACTGAAACATGCGCCGCCTGTGGCTAGTTAAAGAAATATGTTTAGTTAAGTAAATAAAGGTTTAAATAAATAATATGTTTTGTGGTTGATGGAATGTCTTGGCCAACCAGACTACTAGAGAAGAGAAATGAATTCAAGGGGACGACCCAACAGCAAGAACAGAGAGGAGAAGTCTCTCCCAGGACGCTTAGAAAGAAAGCACGTAAGTACCAAAGATGGGCCAGGAAGAAGAATAAAAAAGAAGGGTATACACAAAATTCTACTTAATTAATTGGTCTTAGACTGCCACCATTTGTCTCTATTCTAATTTTCTTCCACAGTGGACAATTGGACCATGCTGGGGAAGGGCCCAACTTCATGTGGACATTATATAAAACGAAGGTTTAACTTACGTTCTTCCTGCGGAACTGATGCATAAGTGAACAATTATCAGTGACGCTGGATTGCAATTCGTAATAAAAATAAATAGATTACAAAGTTCCATTATTTAGATTAAAACCCGTTTTAATGCAAACTAGATATTCCATAACTCCTACTAAGTAATATAATGGCACATTGCAGTTTGTCCCTTTATTCAACGATCCCTAAATTCATGTACTTAGCACCTTTACAGAATATCCATAAATAAGTTTGATATTTGGGCTGTCCTTTTGTGTATAAAAACATAACAGAAATCCGATGTGTTATTAAGAATATTATTTATTTTAAAAATAGCCTATAAAATACCCTGGAACTGATTTGGCAGTCCCGATATTACATGGATACAGGATATTTGCATCTTTTGGAAATAACAAAATAAAAATATTAATTATTCTTACTGTTCAATCTTATGAAAGGTTATGCCAACAATTGTATCTCGCAAAAAATAAACCCGGGTATATCTCGTTTTCTTCCGAAAGGGAAAAAAATGTATTTCTGTGTAAATCCATAAAGTGTGTTTTACGTTTTTTACGTGAAGAACTTATTATGCTTAATGGAAAAAAAAGGGGTGGTTGGTGATATATATATACCCTTTTGTCCCACAATGCACCGTCAAGGTTAATTTCTTCCCATTATTCTCAGGAAAACATCTTATCTTAAAACTCAGTTAGTCATATATAATGTATCATTAATATTGGTAAGCTGTTTCGATCACAAACGGAAGTTATCCAGAAGATGTTTCCTTGATTGAGCTATGAAGAATTTACCCTTTTTTGTTACGGTGGGGATGGTGGGAAACAAAAGGTAAAAATAACACACACGGACCCTTCTTTTCATTAGGGCATTTAATAGTTTTTTTCTACGTAAAACGTTAACACACATTTATTTTGATATTTGACAACAGATGGAAACATTTTTTTTTCTTTTTCGGAGGAAAGAAGATTAACCGGGTATTTTTGTATACAGGTTGCATAAATATGTACCTTTCATAAGGATTGACGTAAGATAATTAAAATTTATATTTGTATTCAGAAAAAGATGCAAAAAATTATCTGTATCATGTTTAATCGGACTGCCATCAGCAGGGGGGTTAGTGTATAGGACTTTTTTTATATAAATAATTATTTCTTAATCACCGGAATGTTGCCTGTTATATTGTGTTTATACACATAAGATAGGGGGGAACAAACAGCCCATTCCAAAACTTATTTAAAATGGAATTATTCTGTATGTGCTTAAGTTAATGGATTGGGAAAATCGTTGATTAAAAGGGGGACAAACGTGTTTGCATTGTATGTACTAGGTAAAATGGGGTTTTATGGATATCTTAGTTGCTAAAACTGGTTTTATCTAATAATGTTGAAATGCTTTAATTCTATTTTTATATGTTTTTAAGCATTTCAGGCAGTTCACTGATAATTGTGTTCAACTATGCACATCTAGTTCGCAGGGAAGAAACGTAAGTTAAACCTTTTCGTGTATAAAAGTGTTCACATGAATGTTGGGCCTTACCCAGCCATGGTTCATTGTCATGTGAGAAATTAGATAAGACAAATTGCATCTCTGAAGGACCAATTATTAAAGTAGATTTGTTTTGTATACCTTCTACTTTTATTCTTCTGCATCTTGGACCTTCGTTCTTTCTTCTGGCGTCGGACTTTCCGTCTTTCTCTGTTCTTGCTGGTTTGTCGTCCCCCCCTGATTATTTCTTCTTCAGGGTCCAGTCTGGTTGCCAAGCCATTCATCAAACCACAAAACCATATTATTTATTTAAACTTTATTTTATTAACTAACATCAATTTCTTATAACTAGACACAGCGCGCATGTGCAGTGTAGCCCCAGCTAAAGTGAATCTGGCCTGACGTCCTAGTCGAACTGAGACCAACCAGGCCCACGTGGACTTTACGTATTTCGCGGGCTTCTGTTAATTATTCATGGAAAAAGTCCCGCCCGTGATAAAAAAGGAAATCCCTCAGAAATACAGGGGTTGACATAATCCATGCATAGATTATGTAACACCATTCCAAATAATGGAAAACAAACAAAAAAAAGGAGTATTTTCATTATTTCTTTTCTTAAAAATATCTCAGCGCCAATATCCACTCTGAGACCAAAGCAGCCAATCAGAACTCAAGGATGAGAGATGGCAAGTATGGAATATTCTGGAAGGCTATAAAAATACCAATTGCTATCTGTATAAATATTTTTGTTTGTATATTGTACTTAATTGCTGTTCTTACCCCTTTCCTTCCACCTGGCCCAGACGGGGGTCCAGTGAGCTTCGGCCAACTGGATCAGGTATGTAATTTAATAGCATCGATCCCAGGGGTTAATCCCCCAGGGCAATACCTGCCCCTTGATTTAAAGGGGCAGGGGTGGGGTTTTGTATGAACCTTGAGGGGAATGCCGACGGGATCGACGAACTTTTATGCGCCCACGTAAAAACGGAGACCTTGTGTCCAGCGCTCATAGTGGGATGAGAGGCAAATACCCTGTCTGCCCCGTTTCCTGTGTCCAGTACCTTTGGCCATGGACCGGTAAAGTTTATCAGCGTGATCCAACGGGGGGCCATCAAACCAGGCAACACCTGCTCCCTTGATTTAAGGGCCGGGTTGGGTTTGCCCAGTCTTCTGAGCCTCAAAAAACGATGCGATCCATGCAATCTGGCCACACATGAACTTTGTTTGTGTGTTGTCGCCCACTTCAATGGTCCTTGTGCCCAACTGTCATGATGGGGTTGCCAGTAAATAACTCATTTTCTCTAGCGGTTTGAATAATTATTTTGATTTTTTTTCTCATAATATTTTTTTTGCATTTGAGTTATTTGAATTTCTTCATACAGCTATAGTTAATTTTTATAGTATTTAAAATATTTTGTGCAATTTATTTGTATACGCAATTTCTTTTATTTATTAACTTTTTAAGAATTGTTTCTTGATTTTGGGTTATCACTGATATTGAATGGCGCTTCTGTGAGGATTCTTATATATTCTGACACTTTGAAAATAAATTCATATCTTCTTTAACTATCTTCTTTAATGCTATTCTATACATACTCTGCCAAATAATGTAATACAAATTTTCACACTGGGCACATAAGTTTATTTCTTTTATATTATCGATATATATATAGCTCGAAATATTTACTCAAAACTGTTTTGCTAAAAATACGGGAAATAACCTGTGTTATATTTGTTAAATCAGTCTTTGACATTCTCCACTATTTTGCAGGTTTCAAATAATTTTTCTTACTTTGAAAGACGAAAAGAAGAACTGAAAGAATGTCAAAATAACTTTGCAATCCCCAAGCCAAAAGGATCAAAAGTGGATAAAAGATATTATGCCGTCGGGAAAACATACAAACCATAATTCACACACGGACTTATTAATTCAACCAGAATTGTGCTCACAACACGAAAAGTCTTCCTTTTTTCGCCATTAGGGGAATTTATCACATATTCAGCGAAGACAAGTCCTCAGAAAAACAATATAATCACCAGGCAATTTGTTAATTATGGAGAAAGAAATTATTATAAAACACATTTTTCTGTTGCAAAAACAAATGATCCTAAAACGGAAAAACTGATTAAAGAAGAAAGTGATTAGATATAATGATATATTCAAGAGGATTTTGTTGAATCTTACATAAATGTCAGCCTAAAAAGCGATTATGCATGGAAATGGCACTTGAATTTTGTCCTAACACTGAAATGTGCTGCAGTAGAAAATGATGAAATGTATGTTGATATTGATAAAATGGTTCCATTTCTTTAAAAATTTATCATGAACCGAGATGATGACCATTTCGCTGTTTGTTATGCCGTTGGTAATTCAAGAAGCTCACATCGAAAGATGAAACAATTACAGTGTTGCCGCGCAACGTTCTATATCAAGGGCAGTTTCTATCCTTCATATTGTAATGGTGTCGGTTATGCAGCCCACATAAGTGTTATTAACAAATTATATAAAGCCTCGTTTTTTCAAATCCATCTTTATGCCAACTGATGTTTGGATTGGTGTCATGGCTGAAAAACTTCGACTACAAATTCCTCGACTCAACTCTTTGTTTGTACTCAGAAATATAGAAACTAATTTTGCGAACGCTTACTATCCAATTAGAGAAGTGATGATTGCAGTCACGGATTATCAGAAGAATTAAAGGCCGTGAAGTAAAATAATGCAAAAATATTCTAACTAGTATGAGACGACATTGGGCAAGGTATAGAAAGAAAAAAATTAAGAAAAAAATGCTGACTCCAAAACCCAGTACAGAAATCGAATATCCATTGCCAGCAATTAACTTTACTTACAAAATGATCGTACATTATACAGTTGTTCTGATCCATTCAATCATGGTTTTGATTTTTCTATGTAATAAATTGACTAATAAACATATGAAATGAATTTCAATGCATGTCAGTTATTTAGGTTACATTTTAATTATCCAATTTGTATGAACTCTTTTAATCCATGTATTTATGATACTTCAGAATTAAGAAACTTAGATTATACAATTATGTTTATAACATTACCCAATATAATTGATTTTACTATCTACAAAATTTACTCGTTATTTTAATAAATTGATTTCAATACATCGACTATTCTTATGTTATTTTTAAGTAAATCTTCCTTTCGGCCTAACAATATATTTCACAATGTGAAAAGATTTCTTATGTAAAGTATTAGAAATTTTATTTCGACAAGCAAAAGTATGCGTTCTCTGGCGCAAGTATTTAAGTTTTAAGGTAACGAAATATTATATAAATCAGAAAGACTAACATGACAAAATAAAAATATATAAAAATATCATTATTATTCTAATGTTATTTTAATTTATTTCTATATTACATTATTTTTGAGGATATGTGCTTAATTGAAGTCTTACCTAATTTTGAAAATTAATTAGTTAATAATTAATCAATTTTAGGCGGGCATATATAACCTTGCGTGATGAGACCTAATAGGTCGAAATGTACATTCAGGGATTGAAATTTTCTCGATTAGTTTAGCCTTACATAATTGAACATATATGCCCGCCTAAAATTCATTAATTATTAACTAATTAATTTTCAAAATTAGGTACGACTTCAATTAAGCATATATCCTCCAAAAATTGTCGGCTTAAAGCCATATAAAAAAACACATTTGTTTGTTTACTTAACCTCATATTACATTATGTAAACGATTGCTTTTAATACGTTTGAGAATAGCATGATATTATTAGAAATTAGTAACTGCAAATAATTACTTATTAAACCCAATTTTGTTAAAATCAATATGCAAATTATTCGTACCATATACTATGTAAATCCTTAATTCATAGAGATATACAATACATATCTTAGGGTTTTAAACGCATTAATAGCAAGTGCCTTCCGGGGCCTGTGTTTGTTAATGTAAATTAACAGCGTAGATCCCAGGGGGCTATCAACTCCCCCCACCCCCAGGCAACACCTACCCCCTCGATTTAAAGAGGCAGGGCTGAGTTTATTGCCCAGCGCCTCGAGGGGAAATGCCGACGGAATCGACTTATTTTTTGTGTCTACCACCCATGAGCTTCGGCTTGTGGGTGGGCCCACATAAAAATGACCTTGTGTCAAGCCCTCATAAGTGAGGTGAGAGGCAAATACCTTAATTATATGGACAGTTTTGCGGCAAATCTAACTCAGCTAGACATTAATATAGACATTGTTTATAAATAAGATGCTAATCAAGATTAAATAATGACTATTTCATAATCATTGAGAATATAACTTAAATAACGAAAGAAATCGTGACGTGAGTGGTGACGTAGTTTTGGTTACAGAGAGACAGTTACATAATTTCCATTATAATAAGATACGTAAAAACCTTTTCATCCTTTCACGACTTTAACAGTTTACACGTATTCACTTTTCTCGTTTTTTTTTCTTTTCATAAATAAAAAAAGATATATAAAAGGTAGAAACTTTTTCCATCATCATTATAGATATAGAATATTTGGTAATTTATGAGGAAGTGCGTCCCGGTCTCCTGCCTCAAAAATTGCTGCCCGGTGACAATCAAAATAACAACTCCAGCTCGCCGTAATTCTTGTTTATTTATCGTAATTTGTCGTAATTCTTGTTTAGATATGAAGATGGATATATTTTGGAATAGACTGAGATAGATAGATAAACAAACAAAATAATATAAATAGATATGAACAAATGAAGATAGATAGATATTTTCGACAATTAAATGTATTTGGGGGGGGGTCGCTTTTTTTTGTCGTAATTCTTGTTTATTTAAACTAAAACCAGACATTAAACAAACATAAATAAATAAAAATCTTAGTAAAGTAATATAGATAAATATGAACAAAATGAGATAGATAGATAGATAGATAGATATGAAGATGGATAGTTTTGAATAGACTGAGCTGGGTCGTTATTTTGAAAGTCACCGGGCAGCAATTTTTGAGGCAGGAGACCAGGACACACTTCCTCATAAATTACCGAATATTTCACCTTTTCCCTCAAAAGGGTTAAAAAATATGTCAGTTAAGATACTGAGTAAATTTATCCAGTTTACCAGTACTTGGGACCATATAACCTTTAAGCACCCCATCTGCGATCTCGATTCACAAGGACATGTTTTTCATTTACACCGTCAAAATCTGGTTGTTTAACAGACGATTTAGGGGTTAGGAGTTAGGGTTAGGGTTAGGGGTTATTTTTATAATAAAAAAAAACTCTAAAAATCGTCCGTTAAACAACCGGATTTTGACGGTGTAAATGAAAAACATGTCCTTATGAATCAGGAATGCAGATGGGGTGCTTAAATATTATATGGTCCAGTACTTGTATCAAGCCTAACTTTCATATTAAATGTAAATTTTAAAAAGTCTTATATTTCATCTAATACAGTATTCTAAAGTTGTCGTGAAAATCTACTTAATCTTAATCAAACCTACATTTAGAATTGAACTTAAACCTCAGAATAGATTCGCTTCTAATTCAATTTGAGAGATGATTATCTTAATTGGATATAGATTATGCAGGGATATTTTACAAATATCTTATAATTGTTATATTTAGTTGTATAAAGTAAACATGTTTGAAATGTTTTCCATTGCAAAATTTAACAAAATAAAAATAATATACTAAAATATTGTTTATTTTTCTGGGTAAGTATTTAAAACAAAGATTTCTCCCTTGATTGTAGAAATATTTCTGATAAAAAGCGCCGGTAGAGTAACCCGAAGTTGGAAAAATATGGTCTAAATAAGTTCAGCTTCGAGTTATCCTTGACGGTTGGTTGGCTGGAAGGTCAACCCTTGTTGGGTTATTTTATGCCAAAGACGTTTCGTTCTATTCATTCTTGATAGGTACTCCATTTTTTTTTAACTCAATTTTTTAATCTCATTTTTTAAATTCATTTGTTAAATTTATTTTCTCTATTGAACCCATAGAGGGGACCCTAACATGTACTACCATTACCTGGGTGTAATTAAGATGAAAGGCTACTCCATATTCACCACAGCTCCAGAATTGGAACTTCACAATCAAACAGAGTTTAACGTCATAATCCGGACATTAAGACCCTCAGCCAGCGCCTTCTAGCCCATATATATTAAAAAGGGTTGGAGCTTGCCATAATGGCGTAGAGTGGGAAATATATGTGCTAGGGCTTGATGTGACCAGTTGATTGATCCGATGGGGCACCTTAAGCCACCGTCTAGCCAAAAGAAGGGCAAAAGTGGAGTTGGGAAAATCATATATGTGCTAGGGCTTGATGTGACCAGTTGATTGATCCGATGGGGCACCTTAAGCCACCCGTCTAGCCAAAAGAAGGGCAAAAGTGGAGTTGGGAAAATCATATATGTGCTAGGGCTTGATGTGACCAGTTGATTGATCCGATGGGGCACCTTAAGCCACCCGTCTAGCCAAAAGAAGGGCAAAAGTGGAGTTGGGAAAATCATATATGTGCTAGGGCTTGATGTGACCAGTTGATTGATCCGATGGGGCACCTTAAGCCACCCGTCTAGCCAAAAGAAGGGCAAAAGTGGATTTGGGAAATCATATATGTGCTAGGGCTTGATGTGACCAGTTGATTGATCCGATGGGGCACCTTAAGCCACCCGTCTAGCCAAAAGAAGGGCAAAAGTGGATTTGGGAAAATCATATATGTGCTAGGGCTTGATGTGACCAGTTGATTGATCCGATGGGGCACCTTAAGCCACCCGTCTAGCCAAAGAAGGGCAAAAGTGGAGTTGGGAAAATCATATATGTGCTAGGGCTTGATGTGACCAGTTGATTGATCCGATGGGGCACCTTAAGCCACCCGTCTAGCCAAAAGAAGGGCAAAAGTGGATATTGCTAGGGCTTGATGTGACCAGTTGATTGATCCGATGGGGCACCTTAAGCCACCCGTCTAGCCAAAAGAAGGGCAAAAGTGGAGTTGGGAAAATCATATATGTGCTAGGGCTTGATGTGACCAGTTGATTGATCCGATGGGGCACCTTAAGCCACCCGTCTAGCCAAAAGAAGGGCAAAAGTGGAGTTGGGAAAATCATATATGTGCTAGGGCTTGATGTGACCAGTTGATTGATCCGATGGGGCACCTTAAGCCACCCGTCTAGCCAAAAGAAGGGCAAAAGTGGATTTGGGAAAATCATATATGTGCTAGGGCTTGATGTGACCAGTTGATTGATCCGATGGGGCACCTTAAGCCACCCGTCTAGCCAAAAGAAGGGCAAAAGTGGAGTTGGGAAAATCATATATGTGCTAGGCTTGATGTGACCAGTTGATTGATCCGATGGGGCACCTTAAGCCACCCGTCTAGCCAAAAGAAGGGCAAAAGTGGAGTTGGGAAAATCATATATGTGCTAGGGCTTGATGTGACCAGTTGATTGATCCGATGGGGCACCTTAAGCCACCCGTCTAGCCAAAAGAAGGGCAAAAATGGAGTGTTACATATCATGGACTGCGCAGCCACCAGGGTTCCATCCTTAAGCATCAGGGGTCGCCACCCACAGCCAACAGGTAGCCTCAATTGGGTGGGTCTTACCCTTCTGAGGAGGTGCAATCGTTGTATTCTAAAGACCGAACCGACAGGGGTCCGTCGACAGGTGATGTCTTACATATCTTGTAAACGGAGAAATTAGCTTTTATTTGATTTCTGATACTTGCTTTCCCTACCGGGGTTCCAGTGAGCTTTGATCGCTGGATCAGGTATAGTAAATTAATAGCGTCGATCCCAGGAGCTATCCCCCCAGGTAATACCTGACTCCCCTTGATTTATAGGGGTAGGGCTGGGTTTATTGCCCAGTACCTGATGCGCCCCCCTTGAGGGGAATGCCGACGGGATCGACGCAATTTTTGTGCCCACGTTAAACTAAGACCTTGTGTCCAACCCATACAAGTGGGGTATGCGGTTAATATCCTTGCCTTACACTGTAAGACCGACGTACTTATTTACATAGTTGTATTGATAGGCACGGTAATAATTTATATTAACGATTTGCGAATGAGTGCGTATATATCAGAACAGATTCCAAGATAATCGAGGAACGATTGTTAATTGATAAATTGAACACATGGTTGGCATCCTTCCTTCTACTAAAGACGATGGCGTATAGTCCACTTTTTTTTCCTGCAACTGCGTAAGTGGTTGAGCGGCAAAATTTTGAATGGCAATATCTGGAATCTCTGGTGCAGTGACAACGAACACTTCGGGTGGCCAGGTTGGATGCCTTCGTTAGGTCTGTCAGTGCGGTGCAGAGTGGCATCCGCTCTCCTGGCACCCCTCTTGCAGTTGGTTGCTTGGAAGTCACATTGTGTTCCTGGATAGCTACAAGATGCAAAGTCTTCAGACGCGCCAGTGTAACATGCACAAGAATTGTCAAGCTATGCTGAAGTCGCTCCGATCTCCTTTGTTCCTGTATAAGGGGACAATGGTAGCGCCCCGCTTGTCCTGGAGGGGGGTGTGACCATGTTCCCAGCAACTGCAGAGTCGCTAGTGTAGTGGTTGAAGCAGTGCTGCACAATGCCTTCAAGATATTTGCTGGTACGCCATCACTCCCGTTTGCTTTCTTGTCAGCGAGGCGGTCCTTTCAATTTTGTAGTGGAAAACTACGTAGCCAGGGCAGGTTTTATGGAGCTGTGGCCCTACCAGCAGATCCTCCCTCTCCACACAGCCGTTGTTGTTTAAAGGAAAGGTAGGAACCAATGCGGTTTGGAGCCGCAGGAGTTGCTAGGAAGTACTGAGATTCAGCACCTCCCAACTTAGGGACTCCAGCTCCGGATTTGTTTTCGGGTTTACTCCCTTAGTCTTTCCTTGGAATAAGGTAGAGCCACAAGGCAACGGTGGTTTTATATGACTTTTCCTTGTCCTAGAGGAGCTGCTGACCAAAGCTAAGGTCGCTTCTAACCGGTTTTGTGATTCTTAGAGTTTGAAACCTTAATATACATGAGTGAAGTTACCGGCTAGTTGTATGTCAACCCTTGAGTTACTTCATTCCGAAGTTGTTTTTCTTTATTCATTATTGTTGGGTCTAACCCATAGATGAGAGCTTAACAGGTACTGCCACTTAGGGTCACAATACACCTGGGGAAAATGACAATGTAGGGGTAATCCACACTCCCCATAGCTTCAAAATTGATACAGCACAAATAGATGCATATCCAGAGAGGACTAAAGCCCTCAACAACCGCCTCATAGCACATCTATAATTTTGCAGAATACATAGTTTTTTCCCTTAGGCATAGACTGTGTTGTGGTCTGGTTAGGGGGCAGAATAAAGACACAAGAGAGGAAATGAGTTAAACAAATATTTAGAACAGTAGTAAAAATATATACAAATGAGACGGTACACGCGAGGCTCTCTTATCGGCTATCCACTGAAATATTAATTCTCCCTTAAGAGGATTGTTCCCCATCTCCACAGTCTATTTGCTGTATGCACAGGTAAACCCTTTTAGAACCAAAGATGGTGAGTAATGGTTTATGGTCCATCTCTAATGTAAAATGCCTACCGTAAATGTACCGGTGAAACTTTTTTCCTTCGAAAATAATCCCTAATGACTCCGTCTCAATTTGTGAGTAATTCTTTCCAGCAAGAAGAAGTGTTCTTGACGCGTAAGCAACTGGTTTGTGAGATCCATCTGGCATTTTATGTAGAATTCATGACCCAATACCATACGAGCTGACATCGCTGGCAACTATAATGTCAAGCTCTGGTTATAGTGGGTGAAAACAAGTCTGACGCAAAGGCTTCTATTATTTTGATGAATGTTTCTGGCGTTCAGGTGTCTACTCCAAGTCCTTGTCTTTTATTAGATGCTCGTTTAACGGAGCACATACGTTGTGCATATTAGGTATAAACAAAAAATCGTTTGATACGTTTTTAAAAAAGGAATTAAAATTAATTAAATCTATTATTTAAGAAACTTTGTTTAAATCGATAAGTAGTAACATAATGACCATCATTAAAAAAAAGAAAAATATTATTACATATACAGTTTATTTTTAATACGTTTAAAACGATTTGTTTGGGTCAATTTCGAAGCAATCCGCCATTCTGTATTTTTTTCAATGGTTTTAGGCGCTTGTTTATAATTTTAATGTAACATTCGCGAATGCAAAAAAAAAAAAAAATACAAAAAAATCAGGTAATTATCCGATTTTAATGAAATTTTCAGTATTGATTTATCAATTAATGAATTTTATAATGAATCAGTTATTTTATTTCAAAACTTTAATTCAGTATTTTTGTTATGAAAAATTAATATATAAAATTCATTTAAAATAGGAAAAGCCTGATGTTAAGTTTAAAATGTTATATTTTTTGATTTTAAAAATAAATATCTATTTAATGCAAACCTTATTTTATTACATCAAAGTATACTTTTTGAAGAAAAACTCGATTGAAAATGTACCCCCCACACCTTTTTTAAGCACAAAAATATCGGTGTATAATTTTTTCTTTTATAAGATAATAGCCAATTGAATAATTATCGAAATGAGTAAAAAAGAAATTTCCAAAAAATTAATTATCTATTATTTTTTTACCTTTTATTTGTCGATTTTCGGTACTTATTTTCTCACAGAAAAACCACCGTGATTTTTTTCTATTCATAACTTCGGTCTTTTATCTCTTTATTTATACTGTAATTAGAAAACTATAAGACCAACTTGAAAAAAATGTTACGCCCCCAACATAAGGGGGGGGGGTCAAAATTAAGTGACCTGAAAAAATGAGAAGATTTTGAAATAAAATAAATAATGGATTATAAAGATCATTCATTGATAAATAAACACTGAAAATTTCATAAAAATCCGATAATTCCCTGATTTTTGGTAAATTATTTCTAAGGCTAAAGTCATTTTGTCAAAAATGCAGTTTAGGCTCATTTTGGGTATACCTATTATAAACACCTGGTAGTAGTTTGTCAATCCTGAGGAACTTTGTAATGAAGAGACGTTTTCGGGAGCTGGCATGTCCTTCATTGCGGTAGCCCGTTCAGGATCTTCTCTTCTACCATCTTTGTCTATAATGTGGCCTAAGTATTTAATCTTCTTCAAAAAGAAATCACATTTGGATTCTTTCAATTTGAAACCGTACTCCTGAATTCTTGAGAAGACTCTATGAACATGTTCCTTGTATTGTTTTATATTTTGGCTCTTCATTAATATGTCCTCCAAATTTGCAGCCGCGAAACAGTGTCCATTACTTGTTGGAAAATTGCTGGCGCGACTTTGAATCTGAGCGTTGTTGATTCAGAGCAACTTAAAACATTCTTCCTCGACCGGTATTTGAAGATTCAGAGCAACTTAAAACATTCTTCCTCGACCGGTATTTGAAGATTCAGAGCAACTTAAAACATTCTTCCTCGACCGGTATTTGAAGATTCAGAGCAACTTAAAACATTCTTCCTCGACCGGTATTTGAAGATACGCGTCACCGAGGTCGACATTTGAAAAAATTTTCTTCGATTTAGTTTCGCGAAAAATTCTTCCGGGCTTGGTAAAGGATATGATAGTCTTTGAGTGCCGATATGGTGCTAATGTATCTCCTTGTAGGACTGAAGTCAAAGAAATCCGGCCATCAGGTGAGCGTACCATCTTTAGTGTCTTTGTAGAGCATCATATGTATATATATATATATATATATATATATATATGGAATATTGTCTCCATTATAGTATGGGAAGACAATATTCCATATATATATATATATATATATATATATATATATATATATATATGGAATATTGTCTCCCCAAAGAAACTACTGCCGCTATAATGATGCTCTACAAAGACACTAAAGCAATGGTACGCTCACCTGATGGCGATACGGATTTCTTTGACTTCCTCGCCGGAGTCCTACAAGGAGATACATTAGCACCATATATATTTATATAATATGCCTAGACTATGTACTCCGAACATCATTAGATACCATAAAAGAAAAAGGTCTTACACTAAGAAAGGCAAGAAGCAGGAGATATTCTGCACAAACAGTCACAGATGCAAACTATGCTGATGACCTCACACTTCTGGCAGATACACCGACACAGGCTGAGACACTACTGCATAGCCTGGAGGAGGCAGCAAGAAACATCGGCCTGCATGTGAATTCTGCTAAAACAGAGTTCATGAGCTTCAGAAAGAAAGGAGACATCTCCTCGTTAGACAGTAAGCCCCTTAAGCCAGTAGAACACTTCATACACCTGGGTAGTAATATCTCATCCACAGATAACGATATTAACATACGAATAGGAAAGGCATGGATGGCCACAAACAAATTGTCTGTCATATGGAAATCTGATCTCACTGACAAGCTAAAGCGACATCTCTTCCAGGCTGTAGTCTTATGTGTGCTATGTCAGATTCCTCGATATCTTTCGAATCTTGGCGCACGCTTAGGAGCCTTTGACAATCTTCCGCTATTTGTTGGAGAGTTACGTTTGGTTCCTTTTCAAATTTATTCAGAATTCTACGTCTAATTCCAGCGTCTTTAGCTGAAACTCGTCCCTGAACAACTATCAGACACTTGAAATTATTCGAACTCAATTCTGACAGTTTTCGTCGCAATGCTTGTTCACGACCGTCGCGAATGTAGTGTATTCTTCACTATCCTTTCTGGTTAAATTCATACACTTCCATCTCTTATGAAAGAGTGAAGTTTTAGGACTAAAAAGTTCTGTAAGAGGTTTAACTGTTTCGGTAAATGTCAGTTCGCTTGTTTTGCGTGGTAAGATATAATTCACAAATTTGGTGTGCTCCGTGGTGCCTAGTTTTTGAAGTAGTAGGCGAACCGTTTTAGAGTCTGCCCAATTTGCACAATCTGTGGCGTATAAATCTTCGAATCTTTTGAAATAGAAGGCAAAGTTTATATCTTCGTCTCGAGAATATAAGAAATTGTCTATTGCGTCCCAGAATGCATTTTCGTTTTCATTAATTTGACCCCAATTTGTCAGTTCAAGCACATTTCTTTACTCTTGTTAAGTTTGAAGTAGTATTTCTTCGAGTTTTTGCTGTCGGATTTCCGTTTGTCTTTGTAAAACGAGTCTTTCTTCTTCAATTCGCCCTAGAAATTCAAATCGTTCTTTTTCAAGTTGTTTTTGCTGTAACAATCGTGCATATATATATATATATATATATATATATATATATATATATATATATATATATTAAAAAGAAAAGAAACGGGTGTGTCATGTTGATAACACTTCCCACTAAATATGACACAGAGATTACTATTTTTTTAATTGATTTTTTTTTCCTGTAACTGTGTAATAAAAAACACCATCTCCGGTAGACACATATATATATATATATATATATATATATATATATATATATATATATATATATATATATATATATATTATAATGTTCTCTAACGGAGATGGTGTTTTTTATTACAGCATTGATATGAATACTGCAATAATGATTATCAATGATAATAATATAATTATAAGGATATTTCTAAATATGGAATCTGTATATGGTTTTATCGATTGAATTATTTTTTACAGCGAGTTAAAAAAAATTAGTTGGCTTCGGATAGCCGATTATTTTTTTTCAGATTTTTAACATAAACTCAAATCTTTGTCCATATTCTTTAATTTACACTCACTTTAATTTGAATCATGCATAAAATATTGTAGGAAATTAAAATTTATGGTTTACGGTTACATAAAGAACCCAATTAAATTGTACACGCATTTTAATTTAAAGTATGCATGGAATACTGTAGAAAAATTAAAATTTACGGTTTATGGTTACATTTAAAAAACAACAACAATTAGATTGTACACTTACTTTAATTTAAATTATGCATAAAAAAATTATAGAAAAATTTAATTTGTGGTTTACGGTTACATTTAAATATTATATATATATATATATATATATATATATATATATAATATATATATATATTCTAAATGTAAATAAAAATATCATGAAAATGTTTTAGAATATTCACCAGCAATATAGGAGTTACGTATTTGTATAAATCAAACTAACATTTTCATTCGAATAAAATGACTTTTTATTCTTTAATTTCTTTATTAATTTTTATTGTTAGAGTTTTAAAGGGTTAAAACTAACAATACAATTGACGAATATTGTCCTTAGAAACTGTTGTGGGTCGTTAACTAATTATCTTCTAAAACGGCGATAGGAAATCAACGGTGACTAATACGCACCAAACCTGGAGTTTTAATCTTTAATTGAAGGCACCTACTGGATTTGTGGGCTCAACAATTAGTTGTGAGACAAAATGTATTTCAAGTATTTCCGATAATATCCAGTATTCGAACATTTCAAGAATTTTTGATAATATGTAAGTACGAAAAACAAGTGCAACTCTTCGGTTCTTATGAATTGTCATGTTTAAATATCATAGATTTCATAGGCGAAATTTAAAGATAAAAACTTTAATGAAAATTGTTGTTTTGTAATTAATACTAATGGTATTATTGATTTCTATTAATTTTTGTCGAAAACTCTATTGAAAATTTAGCCCCCAACCCTTAAATGGAACAAATATAATTTTTTTCTTTTATAAGTTAATGGCAAATTAAATAATTATTGAAATCATTTTTAAAAATCTCGAAAAATTATTCTTTTAGTTTTTATTTTCATTTTGTAATTAATACTAATGGTAAAAAAGGTCTTCATTTTTTAGAGAACTAATGAAAACGTTTTAAAACAATGTTTTTAAAAAATACTATCTTGAGTTTAAGCAAACAGATATTGCAATACAAAGAATTTAAATTTTAGATTCTCAGATTCTTTTCATCGTTACATTTTTAGAAGTAAAAAAGGAAAATAAACGAATACATTAAGAACTGGATTTGAATTGTTGTCATGTACAAAAAATTATGGAAAAATTAAAATTGTTTCAAAACAAATTTACGGTTACATTTTCATTCGAAAATGGTGAAATCTTTCAACTACTAATATGGACACAATTTCAATTCTTATTCAATTTGTTATTATTAGAGATTTTTAAAGGGTTAAAAATAAAGATAAAATATAATTGACAAATACGTATTCATAGATTGGTCGAAACACACTGGTGTTTCAAGCAACTAAATATTTTTCTAGGCAAGAACATAGGTATACCCATTTTTTCGCCTGCTTTTCATTTTAAAAACGAATTAAAATTAACTAAATCGATTATTTAAGGTCAAATGTTTGTCTAAGTCGAAAAGTAGTAATATAATGAGCATCAGTAAAAAACAAAGAAAATAAAAGCCAAATAATATTACACATTTTATTTATTTATAATATATTTAAAACGATTTTTTCGATCAGTTTCGGATTTAATTAGGTATTTCTGCTTAAATTGATATACGAAATTCATTTAAAATATGAATATCATGATGTTAAGTTTAAAATGTCATATTATTTGATTCTAAAAACATATTTTTTATTAACTACTTTACTTTAGAATTGATTTCTATCAATTTTTGTCGAAAACTCTATTGAAAATTTATCTCCCCCTTTAAATAGAACAAATATAATTTTTTTATTTGATAAGTTAATAGCAAATTAAATAATTATTGAAATCATTTTTAAAAATCTCGAAAAATTATTCTTTTAGTTTTTATTTTCATTTTATTTTCCAATTTTCTGTACTTATTTTCTACCAGAGTATCATCCTTTTTTTCTTCTATTCACACCTTCGGTCTTTTGTCTTTTTATTCATACAGTAATTAATTTCAAAAGTATATAACCCCACAGATATTTTGCACCCCTAAAATAGTGTGTGTGTGTGTGGGGGGGGGAGTTGTGGCAGTCAAAGTTAAATGGCCTGAAAAAATCAGAAAGTTTTGAAATGAAATAACTGATGCATTATAAAATCCATTCATTGATAAATCAACACTGAAAATTTCATTAAAATCGGATAATTCCCTGATTTTTGGCAAATTTGATGTAAAGGTGGGGTGGGGGGATTGTTTTGTAAAACACGGAATTTTCGACAAATTGGATATACTTACAAGAACGTGTATTACATTAAGTAACAATGTTTTTATTTATCTTATTTTCATTTCCTTACATGTGTCTAATTCGGTTGTAATCTTATCTTCTATATATATAAAAGGAAGTTCGGTATGAATGTGTCAGCGTAAAAGTCCAAAACGGGAAGTCACTCGGATTCGAAATCTTGCATACACATTAATAACCTTTTAATTAAGAAACACGCCAGATTTGGTTATTGATTTTTACTGATTAATGGATATAATTAATTAATTAAACAAAAATCAAATGATTTGCGATAATCGTGGCAGAGCTGTTGCTGCCTGTATCAACAGTAAAATGGCGCCGCTGCTGGTAATTTGAAGTTGACAAATTTGTGCCCTAATCGTTTCGGCTCGGAATTTCTCGCGTATCACCAGTCTAATTTTAGAAATATTTATTTGTTTAGAAAGAAAAGAAAATAATCTTTCTAAATATGTAATTTGTATGTGGTTTTATCCATTGAATCATTTTATTTTCTGCGAAGTAAATAACAATAATAAACGAAAACATTTAATTTAACAATTAATAACTCAACTTTGTTTTTATTATGAATACTTTCATTTTAGAATAAAATATATCCATTTTTAATCAGTATTTAATTTTTCGTATGTACAAAAAGAAGTTTTAGAAAAAAAGAAAAGAAAAAAAAGAAATTGTAATACGAACAATTGTAAGTATTTAATTCTTAGCATTTTATTGTTACATTTTAATACGGTAAACAAAATAGATTTGAAATAAACAAACAAGGAAGCTCACTTAAAAAATAAAATGGTTTTTAAAATGTAAACAAAAAAAAAATTATAATACACTAATTCTTATTCCTATTTTTAGAAATAATATCTTACATGTAAACAAAAATGTAAACTAAAAAAAAAAACAAAAAAAAAAAACATTTCCTACAATAAACAAACATTCTATTTTACAAAATTCTCGTGATTTTTTTTCTTTTAATTTGATAAATCATGTTCCTCTTACTTTTTTCACTTACTCCTGATTTCTCCTCACTCACTATCTGGTGTTCCTAATTTTTTTTTAATCCGGTCATGGACTGGGTACTTTAAGTATATATATTATATATATTATATATATATATATATATATATATATATATATATGGTGATTTTCTTCATAGGTATTCCGGTTGTGAGTCCGCACATGGCTCAGAAGTCGAGCTTTGATTTTACACTCTCTGGCGCCCAATGGACACGTGAGACCCCCGGCTTCCGCTCGTGCGCACAGATGTTTTTCACCTAATTGGCTGTCACCGCAGAACCGTAAACACACACACACACACACACACACACACACACACATACATATATATATATATATATATATATATATATATATATATATATATAAAATAAATAAATAAATAAAATAAACACACTAGAACACACAACTAAAATGAACTTAAACAAACACACTTATACATACACACACAACAATAACAATAACTTTACTACACAAACACATGAACCACATAATGAAATATGCAAATTATGTAATATAACATATATATATTTACGTGTATATGTATACATATATATGCATGTATGTATATATAGTATCCAATTAGCGGTTTAACTTTTCCGTCGCGGTAGCATCAGTAAATAATCCAAAAGTGCTCAATATATTAAAAAGACATACATAATGTTTAGTAAAAGCAGTTATTATTCTAACTAAAATTAAATTGATAGCAATACTGAAGATAGAATTGAGGAATGAGTGCACATGTGGAACGTTACATCATTTGTTCTCAATTTTTACGCGCAAGTCGCACGCAAGTTACACGCAAGGCGCACGCATGTTACACGCAAGGCGCACGCAAGTTACGCGCAAGTCGCACACAAGGATTGAGAAAAATAACATAGCGTTCAACCGTTATTACACAACCATTATAATCAAAAAGTAAGTTACAAAAACACACACAACCTATCAAATATCAGTCATATTCTGCCAAAATATAGTAATTCAATGCCTGAAGTAGATACTAGATCTAAAACATGTGTCGCATATGTAAGTTAATAAAATTTTAAAAAATCATTTTGCAAACCTTTTTTATAAAATATCTATTTTTCTCCCGTTGGACCCATAACAACACTTATATATATTATATATATATATATATATATATATATATATATATTAAATAAATGGATACACTATAAACCTACTCGAGTTTCACCATAAGGATTTTCAGGGTTAAATCCACTGAATTAATCGAGGTACCGATTAATTGCAGCCTATCACACGTGCGTTCATTGAATAAGATGTTACTTTACGTTAACGTAACATCTTATTGTGATTATATAAAAAAAATTCTTCCTAAATGCATGAGGGGAGATATTCAACATCCACCCTGAAAATCAATTCCACAATTGTTTTGCAAAAAAATCTGATATTTCAACAATAAAAAAATGGATTTTCGACAGAGGAACAACACCATCCACCTTTGTATTATGTTGGAAAAAATTTAAAAGACTCTACCATATATATAAAAATGTTTTTTTGAAGACATATACATCCTTTATCAAACGGAATTAATTTAAAAAATTAAAAATAAAAAAAAATTTTCAAAAAAAAAAAAAAAATTCTATTTTTAACGAATAAAGGGAGGTAACTTCGTTTGACATTATTACAAAAAAATGCAAATTTTTGAAAAAAATTAATTTTAGTAAATCCGAACTACAATAGCGTCCGCGGAACTAACCGACGTTATTTGCGGTCCAAAATGTGACATGAGTAAAGATCTTCAACAAAACACCATGGGATTCTGTGCTTCTCAAACAACCTGATGCTTGAACCCCTTTGGCATTGAAACCTGGTCGTTCGCCTGTTTATTAACATGCAACATTGTTCTGCTGAAAACTCCCTGTAAACATTAATATCAAATACGTGTAGCTCTCACAATTTGTGATTGAG
>CM042137.1:148300268-148330268 GCA_023376005.1 Doryteuthis pealeii
CTTTTTTTTCTTTTTGAGTCCTTAATTTCTTTGAATTCTTGCGTTCGTTTATTCTTCCTCTTCTCTTTCTTTTTAAAAAAATCCTTTCTTTCTTTTAGTGTTTAATTTCTTTTGAATCTGGTCATTTAATTCCTTTCTTTCTCTCTGTTCTTTTTTCATTTTTCTTTTCTTTAAAAAAAAATCCTTTCTTTCTTTTTAGTTTAATTTCTTGAATTCTGGTTCGTTTATCCTTAATTTCATGGAATTTGGGTCCTTTCTTTCTTACTTCTTTTTTTTTTTTTTTATTCTTTTATTTTTGTTTTAATTTGTTTCTTTCATTTTGTTTGATTTCTTGAATACGGGTTCGGAGTGTTCACTTTAAAGGTAATTGCTCACCCAACCATTTCCAAGATGTGATTTAGAATCTTCAGGGTCCGGTGTAACTTTAGCATGGAAATCAGGTTTACTCTTGAAAATAGTAAATAATTATATATATATATATATATATATATATATATATATATAATATCGAATTCAAACTTTTGTATAAATATGCGAAACACAAGTAATCTTTGAATGTAAAACTTTAACCATTTGAACTAAAAGGAAAGAATAATTTGCAAATCACGGTGGCTTTGGTGTCATAAACTCAGAAGGAGCCACCTCTTCCATGAACCTTCGTCACAGCTATGATTCCGTCTCTCCCTTTCTCTGCTACTTTGATCCCCACTCATTAACGATAAACTGGGGAAGGGAAGGTTGGAGCTAATACTAAGTTAAAAACTTATACTTACGCCTCCCTCTCCCCCTCTTCATTTCCTTCTCTCCCTTCTACTCTCCCCCTCTCGTACAAAATTCTACATGCCACCCGGCACGTAAAACCAAACCATGGGTAGCAGCATGGGGATGTGAGATGCGGCGGAAGAGCCTAAATAGGCCAACGGTGTATATCATAAGATTGCTGGCGGTGGAACCCTGAAATGGTCAACGGCCAGGATCAACAAGTTCAGTTAGGTACTACGCTCCTCATTCTCTAAGACCGGCGCCTATTGATGAGTCAAACAGCTACCGATAGATATCGATGACCTTGACCCAACGAAACCATTCATGACATTACACAAAGTTCAAAAAAATCATGTAGCAACGTACCCGCTGCTATAAAAAATGGTACGCGATCTGCTGAGGCTCGAGCACCGGCCCCAGTGTTCGATAAATACCTTACGGAGCTCAAAAAACACGACACATTTAAATCACATCACTCTCAGCACAGACAAGCAAGGCATACAACCTAGAGAAGACATACCCTAACCGCACTATCTAATAAGAAAGACACAGAACCAAATCCAATACAAACCTACTTAGATGTAAAAAAACTCTCTCAAGCTAGCACATTTAACGTTAGAACACTAAAAAACGATAGGTCAACTCCCTGAACTCACGGCGTCCGCAGCCGAAAAGAATATAGACATCATATGTGTACAAGAACACAGACTTGACATGGTGATATAGAAATAAAATACCATGAATCTGGAAAATGGCTGGACGTTTGTGTCAGCATCTGCATGGAAAAACTCTGTCAATGCCCACTATAGGAGGTGTAGGAATGCTCTTAGCCCTAGAGCACTAAAATCACTTAAACAAGCATAGAAAATTCAACCTAGAATCATGAGCACTACGTTTAATGGCAATCCCTGCCTGACTATAGTCTCATGTTACAGCCCACAAATGTTAGCGATGAAACAACATCGAAACATTTTACAATGGGTTATCCTCTCTATGTCGGCACCCCCCAACATAATGTATTGATCATTGGGGGAGACATGAATGCACAGGTAGGAAGAAAAACGAAAACAATAGATTCAGCTTACATAACACCCAAACAGGAACGGTGATCTCTAGCGGAGTTCTCCCTTGAGAACAGGCTTGTCTGCCTGAACACAAATTCCAAAAACGGAAGGGCAAACTATGGACATACACGTACCCAAATAGCACAAAAGCGCAACTAGACTACATCCTAATAAACAAAAAATGGATAAATAGCACAATGAACTGCGAAGCGTATTCCTCCTTTGAAGGAGTATCCTCCGATCACAGAATAGTCACAGCAAAATTACGATTAAGCCTACGTAGAGACAAAAAACAAACAATAAACACATACGATACGACTGGTCGACACTTGCTAACAGCGATATAGGCAATCGCTACGCTGTACAGTAAGAAATAAATTCAATACCTCCAGGAGTCATCTGAAAGCTTCACACCAAACGAGGAATACGAAAACTTTGTTAGTGCACACCTAGAAGCAGCAGCCGAGTGCTACCAACCAAACAAAGTGCTAAACACAACTGTTCCTTGGAGACTGAAGCAGTTAGACAAAGGAGAAACGATGAAAAAAAGCACCCAACGCAATAAAATAAAACAACACCAATCTACACAACTTAAGAAAGCCCATATAGAACTAACCAAAATATACAAAAAAGAACAAATAGAATATATCCAAGCACAAATAAGTAATATCAGACAATCAGTGGAAGACAGACAATCGAGATTAGCCTGGCAAACAGTGAACGAAATTAGCGGTAGGAAGGTACCTCTAGATCAAAGCTAAAGGCAACCAGCCAAAAAGATAGACTTCAGAAATGGAAAGACCACTCCAGAAACTTCTGGGAAACCCACCTAAAATCATAGAAAATAACATCCAAAAAATCATAGATAGACAATTAGATATCAAACTAGGGGATTTTCAACAGAAGAACTCAACGAAAGTCCTAAAAAAACTAAAAGGCAGAAAAAAGCTGCAGGACTTGACGAAATACCCCCGATGTATGGAAGTCAGGTAAGTGACATACTTCTTAGGCTATGCAACGCAGTATATAGGCAAAACAGAATAGATAAATGGACGAAAGGATGCATTGTCCCATTCCCCAAAAAAGGAGACCTAGGAATAGCTAAAAAACTACAGAGGCATAACCCTTACTGCCATTGCAGCTAAGATATATAATGCCTTCTTCTTAATCGAATCCGACCCGAGATAGAGAAAGTCCTCAGGAAAAACCAAAATGGTTTCCGCAGAAATAGGTCCACAACCTCTCAAATCCTGATTGTACGACGCATCATAGAAGGGGTTCGAGCAAAGAATTTGGAAGGCAACATACTATTCGTAGATTTCTCCAAAGCATTTGATTCTATACATAGACGGAAAATGGAACAAATACTACTGGCATATGGTCTCCCAAAGAAACTACTGACGCTATACTGATGCTCTACAAAGATACTAAAGCAATGGTACGCTCACCTGATTGCGATACGGATTTCTTTGACATCGTCGCCGGAGTCCTACAAGGTGATACATTGGCACCATATATATTTAACATGCCTAGACTATGTACTCCGAACATCTTTAGATACCATAAAAGAAAAAGGTTTTACACTAAGAAAGGCAAGAAGCAGGAGATATCCTGCACAAAACAGTCACAGATGCAGACTATGCTGATGACCTCGCACTTCTTGCAGATACACCGGCACAGGCTGAGACACTACTGCATAGCCTGGAGGAGGCAGCAAAAAGCATCGTCCTGCATGTGAACTCTGCCAAAACAGAGTTCATGAGCTTCAGAAAGAAAGGAGATCATCTCACGTTAGACGGTAAGCCCTTAAGCCAGTAGAACAATTCACGTACCTGGGTAGTAATATCTCATCCACAGATAACGATATTAACACACGAATAGGAAAGGCATGGATGGCACAAACAAATTGTCTGTCATATGGAAGTCTGATCTCACTGACAAAGCTAAGCGACATCTCTTCCAGGCTGTAGTCATATCAGTACTGCTGTATGGCTGCACTACCTGGACCCTAACGAGGCGCCTCGAGAATAAGCTAGATGGGAGCTGCACAAGAATGCTGCGAGCAGTTCTGAACAGTCGTGGAAACAGCATCCCACAAGGGAGAAGCTGTATGGTCACCTTCCCCCTATCTCACAGACTATCCGAGTGAGACGGACTAGGCATGCAGGCACTGCTGGAGAAGCAAGGATGAACTCATAAGTGATGTTCTCCTTGGAACCAACACATGGACATGCCAGTGTGGGCCGCCAAGCAAGGACTTATATCGACCAGCTATGTAAAGATGCTGGCTGCAGCGAAGAAGAACTCCCTGTGGCGATGAATGATAGGGAAGGTTGGCGAGAGATTGTCTTGGATATCCGTGCTGCCTGCACCATGAGATGATATATATATATATATATATATATATATATATATATATATATATACTTACCAATCCCTCCTCAAGCAGGATTGTCAAACCTTAAAACCTGGTTTAACAGATTTCAATTCAGTGTTTCTTATAGACTGTTACATAGTCAAGGTTAAATAACCTAGTCTGCCCTACTATTTACCCATAGCGATACAAAATAGTTGATGCATTCCTCTCCTAAGTGTTATCAGTGCTATGTGAAATGCAAACAGCCTTGTCCCGGATTTGAACTTTAATCGTTTGATATAGCATAATATGCATAAGAATATTGTGACGTAAGCTGTGACGTAGAGCTATGACGTAGTGTTTGTTAAGATTTTCATTAGCCAAATTATACATGAAACATGATTCTCTCTCTCTCTCTCTCTCTCTCTCTCTCTCTCTCTCTCTCTCTCTTCATATATATATAATATATATATATATATATACATATAATGGAAAGGTGACTTACCGGTGAATATGGTCACGATGGTTAGATGATGCAAATTCAGGAAGGTAAGTCAGCGATATAACAAATAAAGTGCTCAATACGTTAGTAGAGCAAATTTATTACAATATAGTACAATATATATTACAAATTTATTAAATATAGGTACAATATATATATATATTTATGTTGTATTTTAGGTGGTCTCCGTATGCTTCTCTCGGTATATATATTTTTAAAAATGTTTTTTTTTAAATGGGCGTTATTATGAAGCATTAAAAATGTATACATGATGAACTCGATATTATGGAGTATTGGATTCACTTATTTTTTAATTATTTTTTGTTATAAATTTTCAGGTTCGTTAGATACCCTTTGTCAAATGTTATTACTTTTTAACGGCTTCTTGTTTCCTGTTGTTATCGACAGTGGCAGCGTCTGTGAAATATTATAATAACGGAGAATTCCGATGTCTACGATTTAATCCCCTTCTTTATACTATATATATATATATATATATATATATATATATATATTATAATATATATAGTTTAAAATAATCCCAACATACTTAAAGAAAATATTATCATATGCCACCACTGAAGTCCCCTTCTATGACCACAAAGGCTATATATATATAATATATATATTATATATATAGTATATATATATATATATATATATATACAAAAAGACTGGTGTCTATGGGTCAGTTCTTGGGCGCCGCTTTTTAGCCAATTTCATATGGTGTAATCTTGAAAATATACAAATTCAATAGCATAAAAAAACACAAATCTATTTAAGATATGTCGATGATATATAATCCTCTCCAACAATACTCAAGAAATTACCACATTCAAAAAAATTCTGTACTTAACTTCACTATAGAATTAAACAAAAATAATAGAATCCCTTTTTTAAATGTACAATAACAACAATAAATTTACTACCCTCTACGTATAAAAAAACTGTAAATAAAAACTCATCCACTTTAAATTTCCAGAGTTTCCGCATAAATGCAATAATCCAATAATCTAATAACCCGTGCAAAGTTAATCTTCATCCTCAAAACAATATTTTACACAGAATTTAAAAAAACATTAAGCAAACACTGATTAATAATGATTTCCTCAATTGATAATGAAAATCAGACACACCATCAAAAACTACAATCAACAAAAAATAAAGACAACAATAATCCAACCCACTAAACACTTCATATATAAATCGCAACCAAATGCACAAAAATTATAAATAGATGAAAAATATAATAAAAACATTAATTAAAAATAATAATATTCCCTAATGATGCTAGTAAAAAAATTAAACTTATAGTATAACTATAAAAGATTTTAAAACATCAAACCTAATCATTATAAAAATAATCCCCCCCCCTCAATTGCACCGTTACAAAAAAAACAATGTAGTATATCTATTTAAATGTCCATTAGGAGAATTAGGCTACAGTCCCAAGCCGATTTGTTTCAGTTGTGTCGGATGTAAAAAGTGGCCGAATAATTGTCCTTTATTATTAAAATGATATCACCCAAAATTCCAATTTTTTTTCGCATAAGTTTCTTGCCTCAAGAATTAATAAAATAAGTTTTAAGTGATTAAAATACGTATTAGAACGAAAATAGCTCCGAATCAAATTAGCCAATGAGATTTACAGATTTTATCTGGAATGTAAACATCAGTTGATGTTCTGTGTTTATGAAATAAAAAAATATTAATTTAGAATGACCCTCAAAACACCCCCCCCAAAAAAATCCTAATAATATGCTTTAGTAACTAAAGAAACAATAATAATGCTTTAGTAACTAAAGTAAACAATTTTTTTTCGTCAGGAAAAATTTCAAAATATAATTTTCAATTAAAGAACTGGCTTTTTTAGAAAAATTTTTTTAATGAACCTAAAATGCTGTATGACTTTTAGCCCCCCTACAGAAAATAATTTACCAAAAATCAGGAATTATCGGATTTTAATGAAACTTTCAGTGTTTATTTATCAATGAACGATCTTTATAATGCATTATTTATTTTATTTCAAAACTTCTCATTTTTTTCAAGGTCATTTAATTTGACCCCACCTATGTTGGGGGCGTAAATTGTTTTGCGATTTGGTCATTTTCGATACTAATTTACAGTATAAAGAGATAAAAGACCGAACTTTATGAATAGAAACAATAAAAATTTACGCGATATGCGAAATAACTATTATTTTTTTCTTTTTTCTAAAAAAGCAAATTCGCTTATTACTCATTTATTTACGTGACTTGTTGTCACATGATGCGAATACTATTATTTTTTTCTTTTTTCTAAAAAGCAAATTCGCTTATTACTCATTTTATTTACGTGACTTGTCACATGATGCGAAATACTATTATTTTTTTAATTTTTTCTTAAAGCAAATTCGCTTATTGCTCATTTTATTTACGTGATTTGTTGTCACATGATGCGAAATACTATTATTTTTTTTTATTTTTTTCTAAAAAGCAAATTCGTTTATTACTCATTTTATTTTACGTGACTTGTCACATGATGCGAAATACTATTATTTTTTTTATTTTTTTAAAAACAAATTCGCTTATTACTCATTTTATTACGTGACTTGTTGTCACATGATGAGTCCACGTTTTCTTAGAAAATGATACAATTTTATGCTCTTTGGAAGGTAAAATGCACATAAAACAATTTTTTGTCGCTAACAACTGTTGCTTCTTCTTCGCTGGAGGTGGCCCATGTTGTTTACTTATTTACTATCCGAACACACGATTTTTCATTCGCTTATTCTGTTTTCGGAGCTACTCCATTTTTGCTTCGTATTTTTTTTACAAAGTAGTTCCGTTTAAATTTTACTTTTCGCATAATATGCCACCGATTGCGAAAACTTTTTATTAGCCTTTTTTGATTTTTTAATTAATAATTACGCTTAAAATTATTACCGCTAATTGTTTAAGCAACGTAATTCGAAAACTAAGCCCTTTTGACGTCTGGGACTCTAGCCTAAATGTATCTTTAATAAAAATTATATACATTGGTGTTACACAAACTACCCTTTTCCAGACGGCTTACAATGCACTTTACAGACAATAGCTCAATAGCCACATCTAAAATCACACTCTTGCTCCAATAATAATATTCCGGAAAATACTTAAACGATAACGCTACCATTATAGAAACACAATCATGTTAAACAACGACTAAAAATCTTAGAAGCCACTGCATATTAGACACAAAAATCCAAAACTAAACAAAATAAACTTTGATAATAGCACCAACATTCTAAAATGCCTATAATTACTATAAAATTATAATAATAGCAAAAGTAATAATTTTATGGCAATTTGATAATAATAACACTAATAATAAATAATAACAACAAAAATAATTAACACAACCTATATAAATAGAAAATGGAAAAGCCATTGTTGTACGGTTACAAAATACTCTGAAATGGCTCACGATAGGGCAGAAAGTACTTGGTCTATGACATATGGCAAATACATCAGCCAATTTTCGCCAGATATTACAAAAAATAATCCGGCAATACGAAAAACAAGGACAAAACTTGCAGACAGAAAATGGCTGCATTATTTAACAATATATGCAACAAGAAAAAATGCTGCCTAAATACACACACACACACACACACCACAACCACACACACACACAACACATATATATACATCAGCATCAATCATGTCGCGGCTATCAGCACGATATACAACAACCTCTCCCCAAACCTTTCCTATCGTTCATTTTCCCAGCGAGGTCCTCTGTGCAGCAACTGCACTCTCTTGGCCTTAGTGCGTCAATGTAGGTCTAGCTGCGCGGCCCACACTAGCATGCTATAACACGGATGTTGCGCCTTCCACAGGAGAACATCACTTATTGAGCCCATCCTTGCTTCGCAGCAGTGCCCGGCATGTCTTGTCCCGCTCTCACTCGAATTGTCTGCTGAGATGGGGGGCAGAGTGGCCATATAGCTGTATTCACTCGTAGGGTCGCTGCTCCACGATTATTCAGCGACTGCCACCGCAGGCATTCTGTGCAGCTCCCATCCAAGCTTATTCTTCAAGCGCCATCCTTAGGGGTCACATGTGGTGCTCCGAACAGCAAACACTGGATACAACCACCGCCCTGGGAAGAATTGTTCGCTTAAGCTTGTAGTGAGATCGGATTCATATTACTGACAAGCTAAAGCGACAATTCTTCCAGGCGGTGGTTGTATCAGTGTTGCTGTACGGATGCACCACATGGACCCTAACGAGGCGCCTTGAGAATAAGCTGGATGGGAGCTGCACAAGAATGCTGCGTGCAGTCCTGAATAAATCGTGGAAGCAGCACCCCACGAGGAAACAGCTATATGGCCACCTGCCCCCCATCTCACAAACAATTCGAGTGAGACGGACAAGACATGCCGGGCACTGCTGGAGAAGCAAGGATGAGCTCATAAGTGATGTTCTCCTGTGGAAGCCAACACACGGACATGCTAGTGTGGGCCGCCCAGCAAAGACCTACATTGACCAACTAAGCAAAGATGCAGGTTGCTGCACAGAGGACCTCGCTGGGAAAATGAACGATAGGAAAGGTTGGCGAGAGATTGTCATGGATATCCGTGCTGATAGCGCGACATGATGATGATGATGATATATATATGTGTGTGTGTGTGTGTGTGTGTGTGTGTGTGTGTGTGTGTATTTAGGCAGCATTTTTTCTTGTTGGCATATATTGTTAAATAATGCAGCCATTTTCTGTCTGCAAGTTTTGTCCTTTGTTTTTTCGTATTGCCGGATTATTTTTGTAATATCTGGCGAAAATTGGCTGATGTATTTGCCATATGTCATAGACCAAGTACTTTCTGCCCTATCGTGAGCCATCTTCAGAGTATTTTGTAAACCGTACAACAATGGGCTTTTCCATTTTCTATTTATATAGGTTGTGTTTATTATTGTTGTTGTTATTATTATTATTAGTGTTATTATTATCATTGCCATAATTATTACTTTTGCTATTATTATAATTTTATAGTAATTATAGGCATTTTAGAATGTTGGTGCTATTATCAAAGTTTATTTTGTTTAGTTTTGGATTTTTGTGTCTAATATGCAGTGCTTCTAAGATTTTTAGTCGTTGTTTACATGATTGTGTTTCTATAATGGTAGCGTTATCGTTAAGTATTTTCCGGAATTTATTATTGGGACAAGAGTGTGATTTTAGATGTTGGGCTATTGAGCTATTGTCTGTAAAGTGCATTGTAAGCCGTCTGGAAAGGGTAGTTGTGGTAACACCAATGTATATATTTTTATTAAAGATACATTTAGGCTAGAGTCCCAGACGTCAAAAAGGGCTTAGTTTTCGAATTACGTTGCTAAACAATTAGCGGTAATAATTTTAGCGTAATTATTAATTAAAAATCAAAAAAGGCTAATAAAAAGTTTTCGCAATCGGTGGCATATTATGCGAAAAGTAAAATTTAAACGGACTACTTTGTAAAAAAATACGAAGCAAAATGGAGTAGCTCCGAAAACAGAATAAGCGAATGAAAATCGTGTGTTCGGAATATAAATAAGTAAACAACATGGCCACCTCCAGCGAAGAAGAAGCAACAGTTGTTAGCGACAAAAAATGTTTTATGTGCATTTTACCTTCCAAAGAGCATAAAATTGTATCATTTTCTAAGAAAACGTGGACTCATCATGTGACAACAAGTCACGTAAATAAAATGAGTAATAAGCGAATTTGCTTTTTAGAAAAAATAAAAAAAATAATAGTATTTCGCATCATGTGACAAGTCACGTAAATAAAATGAGTAATAAACGAATTTGCTTTTTAGAAAAAATAAAAAAAATAATAGTATTTCGCATCATGTGACAACAAATCACGTAAATAAAATGAGCAATAAGCGAATTTGCTTTTAAGAAAAAATAAAAAAATAATAGTATTTCGCATCATGTGACAAGTCACGTAAATAAAATGAGTAATAAGCGAATTTGCTTTTTAGAAAAAAGAAAAAAATAATAGTATTTCGCATCATGTGACAACAAGTCACGTAAATAAAATGAGTAATAAGCGAATTTGCTTTTTAGAAAAAAGAAAAAAATAATAGTATTTCGCATATCGCGTAAATTTTTATTGTTTCTATTCATAAGTTCGGTCTTTTATCTCTTTATACTGTAATTAGTATCGAAAATGACCAAATCGCAAAACAATTTACGCCCCCAACATAAGGTGGGGTCAAAATTAAATGACCTGAAAAAAATGAGAAAGTTTTGAAATAAAATAAATAATGCATTATAAAGATCGTTCATTGATAAATAAACACTGAAAGTTTCATTAAAATCCGATAATTCCCTGATTTTTGGTAAATTATTTTCTGTAGGGGGGCTAAAGTCATACGCATTTTAGGTTCATTAAAAAAAATTTTTTCTAAAAAGCCAGTTCTTTAATTGAAAATTATATTTTGAAATTTTTCCTGACGAAAAAAAATTGTTTACTTTAGTTACTAAAGCATTATTATTGTTTGCTTTAGTTACTAAAGCATATTATTAGGATTTTTTTTTGGGGGGGGTGTTTTGAGGGTCATTCTAAATTAATATTTTTTTATTTCATAAACACAGAACATCAACTGATGTTTACATTCCAGATAAAATCTGTAATCTCATTGGCTAATTTGATTCGGAGCTATTTTCGTTCTATACGTATTTTAATCACTTAAAACTTATTTTATTAATTCTTGAGGCAAGAAACTTATGCGCGAAAAAAAATTGGAATTTTGGGGTGATATCATTTTAATAATAAAGGACAATTTATTCGGCCACTTTTTACATCCGACACAACTGAACAATAATCGGCTTGGGACTGTAGCCTAATTCTCCTAATGGACATTTAAATAGATATACTACATTGTTTTTGTAACGGTGCAATTGAGGGGGGGGGGGATTATTTTTAATGATTAGGTTTGATGTTTTAAATCTTTTATAGTATACTATAAGTTTAATTTTTTTACTAGCATCATTAGGGAATATATTATTTTTAATTAATGTTTTTTATTATATTTTCATCTATTTTATAATTTTTGTGCATTTGGTTGCGATTTATATATGAGTGTTTAGTGGTTGGATTATTGTTGTCTTTATTTTTTTGTTGATTGTAGTTTTTGATGGTGTGTCTGATTTCATTATCAATTGAGGAATCCATTATTAATCAGTGTTTGCTTAATGTTTTTTTAATTCTGTGTAAAATATTGTTTTTGAGTATGAGATTAACTTTGCACGGGTTATTAGATTATTGATAATTGCTTTTTTATGCCGGAAACTCTGGAAATTTAAAGTGGATGAGTTTTTATTTACAGTTTTTTTATACGTAGAGGTAGTAAATTTATTGTTATTGGTACATTTAAAAAAGGGATTCTATTATTTTTGTTTAATTCTATAGTGAAGTTAAGTACAGAATTTTTTTGAAATGTGGTAATTTCTTGAGTATTGTTGGAGAGGATTAATATATCATCGACATATCTTAAATAGATTTGTGTTTTTTTATGCTATTGAATTTGTTATTTTCAAGATTACACATATGAAATTGGCTAAAAAGCGGCCCAAGAACTGACCCCATAGACACCCCGTCTTTTTGTATATATATATATATATATATATATATATATTATATATATATATATATATATATATATATATAGCCTTTTGTGGTCATAGAAGGGGACTTCAGTGGTGCATATTGATAATATTTTCTTTAAGTATGTTGGGATTAATTTTAAACTATATATATATATATATATATATATATATATATATATATATATATATATATATAAAGAAGGGATTAAACGTAGACATCGGAATTCTCCGTTATTATAAATATTTCACAGACGCTGCCACTGTCGATAACAACAGAAACAAAGAAGCCGTTAAAAAGTAATAACATTTGACAAAGGGTATCTAACGAACCTGAAAATTTATAACAAAAAATAATTAAAAAATAAGTGAATCCAATACTCCATAATATCGAGTTCATTCATTTATACATTTTTAATGCTTCATAATAACGCCCAATTTAAAAAAAAAACATTTTTAAAAATATATATACCGAGAGAAGCATACGGAGACCACCTAAAATACAACATAAATATATATATATATTGTACCTATATTGTAATAAATTTGCTCTACTAACGTATTGAGCACTTTATATTTGTTATATCGCTGACTTACCTTCCTGAATTTTGCATCATCTAACCATCGTGACCATATTCACCGGTAAGTCACCTTTTCCATTATATATATATATATATATATATATATATATTGAAGAGAGAGAGAGAGAGAGAGAGAGAGAGAGAGAGAGAGAGAGAGAGAGAGAATCATGTTTCATGTATAATTTGGCTAATGAAAATCTTAACAAACACTACGTCATAGCTCTACGTCACAGCTTACGTCACAATATTCTTATGCATATTATGCTATATCAAACGATTAAAAGTTCAAATCCGGGACAAGGCTGTTTGCATTTCACATAGCACTGATACACTTAGGAGAGGAATGCATCCAACTATTTTGTATCCAGCTATGGGTAAATAGTAGGGCAGACTAGGTTATTTAACCTTGACTATGTAACCAGTCTATAAGAAAACACTGAATTGAAATCTGTTAAACCAGGTTTAAGGTATTGACAATCCTGCTTGAGGAGGGATTGGTAAGTATATATATATATATATATATATATATATATATATATATATATATATCATCATCATGTCGTGCAGGCAGCACGGATATCCAAGACAATCTCTCGCCAACCTTCCCTATCATTCATCGCCACAGGGAGTTCTTCTTCGCTGCAGCCAGCATCTTTACATAGCTGGTCGATATAAGTCCTTGCTTGGCGGCCCACACTGGCATGTCCATGTGTTGGCTTCCACAGGAGAACATCACTTATGAGTTCATCCTTGCTTCTCCAGCAGTGCCCTGCATGCCTAGTCCGTCTCACTCGGATAGTCTGTGAGATAGGGGGCAGGTGACTATACAGCTTCTCCCTTGTGGGATGCTGTTTCCACGACTTGTTCAGAACTGCTCGCAGCATTCTTGTGCAGCTCCCATCTAGCTTATTCTCGAGGCGCCTCGTTAGGGTCCAGGTAGTGCAGCCATACAGCAGTACTGATATGACTACAGCCTGGAAGAGATGTCGCTTTAGCTTGTCAGTGAGATCAGACTTCCATATGACAGACAATTTGTTTGTGGCCATCCATGCCTTTCCTATTCGTGTGTTAATATCGTTATCTGTGGATGAGATATTACTACCCAGGTACGTGAATTGTTCTACTGGCTTAAGGGGCTTACCGTCTAACGTGGAGATGTCTCCTTTCTTTCTGAAGCTCATGAACTCTGTTTTGGCAGAGTTCACATGCAGGACGATGCTTTTTGCTGCCTCCTCCAGGCTATGCAGTAGTGTCTCAGCCTGTGCCGGTGTATCTGCAAGAAGTGCGAGGTCATCAGCATAGTCTGCATCTGTGACTGTTTGTGCAGGATATCTCCTGCTTCTTGCCTTTCTTAGTGTAAAACCTTTTTCTTTTATGGTATCTAAAGATGTTCGGAGTACATAGTCTAGGCATGTTATAAATATATATGGTGCCAATGTATCACCTTGTAGGACTCCGGCGACGATGTCAAAGAAATCCGTATCGCAATCAGGTGAGCGTACCATTGCTTTAGTATCTTTGTAGAGCATCAGTATAGCGTCAGTAGTTTCTTTGGGGAGACCATATGCCAGTAGTATTTGTTCCATTTTCCGTCTATGTATAGAATCAAATGCTTTGGAGAAATCTACGAATAGTAATGTTGCCTCCAAATTCTTTGCTCGAACCCCTTCTATGATGCGTCGTACAGTCAGGATTTGAGAGGTTGTGGACCTATTTCTGCGGAAACCATTTTGGTTTTTCCTGAGGACTTTCTCTATCTCGGGTCGGATTCGATTAAGAAGAAGGCATTATATATCTTAGCTGCAATGGCAGTAAGGGTTATGCCTCTGTAGTTTTTAGCTATTCCTAGGTCTCCTTTTTTGGGGAATGGGACAATGCATCCTTTCGTCCATTTATCTATTCTGTTTTGCCTATATACTGCGTTGCATAGCCTAAGAAGTATGTCACTTACCTGACTTCCATACATCGGGGGTATTTCGTCAAGTCCTGCAGCTTTTCTGCCTTTTAGTTTTTTTAGGACTTCGTTGAGTTCTTCTGTTGAAAAATCCCTAGTTTGATATCTAATTGTCTATCTATGATTTTTTGGATGTTATTTTCTATGATTTTAGGTGGGTTCCCCAGAAGTTTCTGGAAGTGGTCTTTCCATTTCTGAAGTCTATCTTTTTGGCTGGTTGCCTTTAGCTTTGATCTAGAGGTACCTTTCCTACCGCTAATTTCGTTCACTGTTTGCCAGGCTAATCTCGATTGTCTGTCTTCCACTGATTGTCTGATATTACTTATTTGTGCTTGGATATATTCTATTTGTTCTTTTTTGTATATTTTGGTTAGTTCTATATGGGCTTTCTTAAAGTTGTGTAGATTGGTGTTGGTTTTATTTTATTGCGTTGGGCTGCTTTTTTTTACATCGTTTCTCCTTTGTCTAACTGCTTCAGTCTCCCAAGGAACAGTGTGTTTAGCACTTTGTTTGGTTGGTACGCACTCGGCTGCTGCTTCTAGGTGTGCACTAACAAAGTTTTCGTATTCCTCGTTTGGTGTGAAGCTTTCAGATGACTCCTGGAGGATATTGAATTTATTTCTTACTGCTACAGCGTAGCGATTGCCTATATCGCTGTTAGCAAGTGTCGACCAGTCGTATCGTATGTGTTTACTTGTTTGTTTTTTGTCTCTACGTAGGCTTAATCGTAATTTTGCTGTGACTATTCTGTGATCGGAGGATACTCCTTCAAAGGAGGAATACGCTTCGCAGTTCATTGTGCTATTTATCCATTTTTTGTTTATTAGGATGTAGTCTAGTTGCGCTTTTGTGCTATTTGGGTACGTGTATGTCCATAGTTTGCCCTTCCGTTTTTGGAATTTAGTGTTCAGGCAGACAAGCCTGTTCTCAAGGGAGAACTCGGCTAGGAGATCACCGTTCCTGTTTGGGGTGTTATGTAAGCTGAATCTATTGTTTTCGTTTCTTCCTACCTGTGCATTCATGTCTCCCCCAATGATCAATACATTATGTTTGGGGGTGCCGACATAGAGAGGATAACCCATTGTAAAATGTTTCGATGTTTGTTTCATCGCTAACATTTGTGGGGCTGTAACATGAGACTATAGTCAGGCAGGGATTGCCATTAAACGTAGTGCTCATGATTCTAGGTTGAATTTTTTCTATGCTGTTAAGTGATTTTAGTGCTCTAGGGCTAAGAAGCATTCCTACACCTCCTATAGTGCATTGACAGAGTTTTTCCATGCAGATGCTGACACAAACGTCCAGCCATTTCCAGATTCATGGTATTTTATTTCTATATCACCATGGTCAAGTCTGTGTTCTTGTACACATATGATGTCTATATTCTTTTCGGCTGCGGACGCCGTGAGTTCAGGGAGTTGACCTATCGTTTTTAGTGTTCTAACGTTAAATGTTGCTAGCTTGAGAGATTTTTTACATCTAAGTAGGTTTGTATTGGATTTGGGTTCTGTGTCTTTCTTATTAGATAGTGCGGTTAGGGTTATGTCTTCTCTAGGTTGTATGCCTTGCTTGTCTGTGCTGAGAGTGATGTGATTTAAATGTGTCGTGTTTTTTGAGCTCCGTAAGGTATTTATCGAACACTGGGCCGGTGCTCGAGCCTCAGCAGATCGCGTACCATTTTTTATAGCAGCGGGTACGTTGCTACATGATTTTTGAACTTTGTGTAATGTCATGAATGGTTTCGGTTGGGTCAAGGTCATCGATATCTATCGGTAGCTGTTTGACTCATCAATAGGCGCCGGTCTTAGAGATGAGGAGCAGTAGTTACCTAACTGAACTTGTTGATCCTGGCCGTTGACCCATTCAGGGTTCCACCGCCCAGCATCTTATGATATACACCGTTGGCCTATTTAGGCTCTTCCGCCGCATCTCACATCCACCATGCTGCTACCCATGGTTTGGTTTTACGTGCCGGGTGGCATGTAGAATTTTGTACGAGGGGGGAGAGTAAGAGGGGGAGAGAAGGAAATGAAGAGGGGGAGAGGAGGCGTAAGATATAAGTTTTAACTTAGTATAAGTCCACCTGTCCCCTCCCAGTTTATCGTTAATGAGGTTGGATCAAGTAGCAGAGAAAGGGAGAGACGGAATCATAGCTGTGACGACAGGTTCATGGAAGAGGTGGCTACTTCTGAGATTTATGACACCAAAGCCCACCGTGATTTGCAAATTATTCTTTCCTTTTTAGTTCAAATGGTTAAAGTTTTACATTCAAATTACTTGTGTTTCGCATATTTATACAAAAGTTTGAAATTCTGATATATATATATATATATATATATATATATATATATATATATATATTTATATTTATTACTATTTTCAAGAGTAAACCTGATTTCCATGCTAAGTTACACCGGACCCTGAAGATCTAAATCACATCTTGGAAATGGTTGGGTGAGCAATTACCTTTAAAGTGAACACTCGAACGCCGTATTCAAAGAAATCAAACAAAAATGAAAGAAACAAATTAAACAAAAAAAAAAGAATAAAAAAAAAAAAAAGAAAGTAAGAAAGAAAGGACCCAAATTCCATGAAATTAAGGAATAAACGAACCAGAATTCAAAAAAAAACTAAAAAGAAAGAAAGGATTTTTTTAAAGAAAAAAAGAAAAAGAAAGAGAAAGAAGGAATAAATGAACCAGAATTCAAAGAAATTAAACTAAAAGAAAGAAAGGATTTTTTTTTAAAGAAGAGAGAAAGAAGGAATAAACGAACCAGAATTCAAAGAAATTAAACTAAAAAGAAAAAAAGATTTTTTTAAAAAGAAAGAGAGAAAGAAGGAATAAACGAACAGAATTCAAAGAAATTAAACTAAAAAGAAAGAAAGGATTTTTTTTAAAAGAAAAAGAAGAAGAGAGAAGAAGGAATAAACGAACCAGAATTCAAAGAAATTAAACTAAAAGAAAGAAAGGATTTTTTTTAAAAGAAAGAGAGAAAGAAGGAATAAACGAACCAGAATTCAAAGAAATTTAAACTAAAAAGAAAAAAAGGATTTTTTTAAAAAGAAAGAGAGAAAGAAGGAATAAACGAACCAGAATTCAAAGAAATTAAACTAAAAAGAAAGAAAGGATTTTTTTAAAAAGAAATGAAGAAGAAAGAGAGAAGAAGGAATAAACGAACCAGAATTCAAAGAAATTAAACTAAAAAGAAAGAAAGGATTTTTTTAAAAAGAAAGAGAGAAAGAAGGAATAAACGAACCAGAATTCAAAGAAATTAAACTAAAAGAAGGATTTTTTTAAAAAGAAAGAGAGAAAGAAGGAATAAACGAACCAGAATTCAAAGAAATTAAACTAAAAAGAAAGAAAGGATTTTTTTTAAAAAAAATGAAGAAGAGAGAAAGAAGGAATAAACGAACCAGAATTCAAAGAAATTAAACTAAAAGAAAGAAAGGATTTTTTTAAAGAAATGAAGAAGAAAGAGAGAAGAAGGAATAAACGAACCAGAATTCAAAGAAATTAAACTAAAAAGAAAGAAAGGATTTTTTTTAAAAGAAATGAAGAAGAAGAGAGAAGAAGGAATAAACGAACCAGAATTCAAAGAAATTAAACTAAAAAGAAAGAAAGGATTTTTTTAAAAAGAAAGAGAGAAAGAAGGAATAAACGAACCAGAATTCAAAGAAATTAAACTAAAAAAAAAAAGGATTTTTTTTTTAAAAAGAAAGAGAGAAAGAAGGAATAAACGAACCAGAATTCAAAGAAATTAAACTAAAAAGAAAGAAAGGATTTTTTTTTAAAGAAATGAAGAAGAAAGAGAGAAGAAGGAATAAACGAACCAGAATTCAAAGAAATTAAACTAAAAGAAAGAAAGGATTTTTTAAAAAAGAAATGAAAAGAAAGAGAGAAGAAGGAATAAACGAACCAGAATTCAAAGAAATTAAACTAAAAAGAAAGAAAGGATTTTTAAAAAAAAAGAAATGAAAAAGAAAGAGAGAAAGAAGGAATAAACGAACCAGAATTCAAAGAAATTAAACTCAAAAGAAAGAAAGGATTTTTTTAAAAGAAAAAGAAATGAAAAAGAAAGAGATAAAGAAAGAAAGAAAGAAAGAAAGAGAAAGACCAGAGTGGTGTACATCTTGAAACTACAGGTGTGAATAGACAATGGCTGGTTGTAAGTATACGCCGAAGAGGAACTGGAACCTCAAAAGCCTAATTCCGTTCAGGGTCTTATAAAAGGAGAATGAGCAGAAAGTTCCACCCTATTATGGACTTCCGGGAATTCAACGCGCATGTTGATGCATACACAACCAGCGCTGGCTTCTGTGCCCAAAAGGTGAGAGAATGATAGCAGTGGGATCAAATGAATCTGTGGGGATCCAATGGATCTGTGTAGAAATATGTGGCGTCACTAATTACACTGGTTTACAAAGAAATTGAGGCAAGCACAAAAATAGCTGTTTTAACCTAATTTGGGGGTGCTGAATTCAGATTGGAAATCCATTTTTACTCATCACCTCTAGTTTTTTAAATATGCATACTGTACATTTTGTACACATACTGTACATAAAGGCGTATATGCATTCAGGGTTAATTTCTAATATTGTGTGACTTATGTATTCTTTTTTAGTTATTATGCAATAAATATAAGTGATAGCATTACATTATATATATATATAGCTATATATCAAGATGGATTTTGGCAGTTAAGCGTAGCCAACACGTCTCAATTAACAGCCAGTAGTGCACTGGCAGTCAGCAGATCATCTAAGAAAACACATTTCTAACTGTCTACGGTACTATGAATTGTGTACATTGTGTCATCCAAGTATATTTATTCGGTCAATGTCCTTTATCTATCCTGTTTTATCGGTAATAAGCTGCTGCAACTGTTTGAATAAGCACGTATATACTCTGTATATACTAAAATGAGACTATTTAAAAGACAGAAAACTAGAGGTGATAGAACAAAACTGTTTATAAATTTGTATTCAGCACACCCAAATTAGTAAAAAAAAAACACCTATTCACATTCTTGCCTCAGACAAAAAATATTTTTTTGTAAACCAGTGTAATTATATCAATCACTGCATTAAATATATTAATTAACCTCCATAATGTTTCAGCTTTGCAATTAATATTTATTACTGCATTACCTATATTAAATTTCCCAGTATAATGTTTCGATTTCGGGATAAATATTCTGCAGTGCATTATATGTAATAATCTTTTCTATGTATACTGTTTGTCTTCTTGATTAAATATATCAAGTTTCCCTGTATAATATTTGGCCTTTTCGGATTAATATTGATAATTTCATTAAATATTTTAAATTTCCACGTATAAGGATAGGTTGTAAAATTTTTAAATGCCATCCTTGGCCAGTTGAAAAGGGCTTAAAGAAAGTCCTGAGTTATGGAATCCTTTGGTAAGCGTATAAGTCCTATCCAGCGTATTGTTAAAGGTCCAGTGATTTAATCCTATGTCCGTCGTCCACGAATGTAAAAGTAATTATGTACAGTAGGGTTGGTTTAAGTATTGTATCAACCTCAGAGTACTGTCAGTGATTGGTCAAGAGATAGGTCACATGATTATCGCCGAGTATATAAGTAGGAGCGGGTATCTAGCACACACCTTATATACCAAAAAATTCTCAACATAGGTATTTTGTGATAAATATTTAACACAGGATTAAACATATAAAACTAGAAGAAGCTACTCGGCGTCGCTTTGGTAGAGGGGCATGATATAATGTTAGTCTCACAGATCCATCGATTGTTTTGGTTTTACATAATTGATTTATATTTTATTCATGAACGTCGCCAATGACTTTCCCTTTTCTTAATATTTCTAATCTTATTACTATAGAAATCTTTCCATATATAAACAGAATCTTCATTAGTGTTAGACAAAAATAATACTCTGCTGGCAGTGAATATGGATATATATACATATATTTGTATTGTAGTTAATGGTTTTATTCTCGTAGTTTCTTGCAGATATACATACTCCTATAAAAATATGAACACAACTGTCCTTTATTTATGTATAGATTAATCTATATATTATAGGGCCTTTTTCATTGAAATCCATTACTGCATTAAATATAATACATTTTGTTGTATAAGTTTTGGCCTGTGGGATTAATATCCATTACTGCATTAAATATAATACATTTGGTTGTATAAGTTTTGGCCTGTGGGATTAATATCCATTACTGCATTAAATATAATACATTTTCTTGTATAAGTTTTGTCCTGTTGGATTAATATTCACTACTGCATTAAATATAATACATTTTCTTGTATAAGTTTTGGCCTGTGGGATTAATATCCATTACTGCATTAAATATAATACATTTGGTTGTATAAATTAATATCCATTACTGCATTAAATATAATACATTTGTTGTATAAGTTTTGTCCTGTGGATTAATATTCATTACTGCATTAAATATAATACATTTCTTGTATAAGTTTTGTCCTGTTGGATTAATATTCATTACTGCATTAAATATAATACATTTTCTTGTATAAGTTTTGTCCTGTGGGATTAATATTCATTACTGCATTAAATATAATACATTTTCTTGTATAAGTTTTGTCCTGTTGGATTAATATTCACTACTGCATTAAATATAATACATTCTTGTATAAGTTTTGTCCTGTGGGATTAATATTCATTACTGCATTAAATATAATACATTTTCTGTATAAGTTTGTCCTGTTGGATTAATATTCACTACTGCATTAAATATAATACATTTTCTTGTATAAGTTTTGTCCTGTGGGATTAATATTCATTACTGCATTAAATATAATACATTTTCTTGTATAAGTTTTGTCCTGTGGGATTAATATTCATTACTGCATTAAATATAATACATTTTCTTGTATAAGTTTTGTCCTGTTGGATTAATATTCACTACTGCATTAAATATAATACATTTTCTTGTATAAGTTTTGGCCTGTTGGATTAATATTCACTACTGCATTAAATATAATACATTTTCTTGTATAAGTTTTGTCCTGTGGGATTAATATCCATTACTGTATTAAATATATTAAATTTCCCCTTTTAATATTTTTTGGTTAAATAAAAATGTTCCCCCGTAAAATGATTTCTATAATCGTCTTTTATTCGATTGGCTTCTAAATAATTGGGATTTTATAATCGAAAAAAGTTAAATAAAAAAATTAATCAAAATTTTCCTAGATTACATTTGTGTCTAATAAAAGAAAACTTAGACTTCAGTGACATTTTTTGTATAAACAATTTTAGCATGAATAATGTTCCTTTCATGAGATAGTAAATAATTAAGATATTATATTTGTTATTTCAGAAAGATGCAAAAAATACTACTAGTACACAGGTTAATACCTGGACTGCTAATCAATCATGGTAAATGGTTGTTGAACTATTTTCATGATATGGACTTTTTTCACATTCATTATTCTTAAGACAAATATGGAATTCTATAAATTCATGGAATAATTTTGCTTTAGAAAGAAAACTCCAAAGACATGTAAAAAAACAAAAACAAATGTTGAATACATAATAAACATAGTAAACTGCCTTATGTCATTTATTAGTTAAATTCTAGTACACCACCCTGTCGGCTGGGGCGTTAGAATGCACCGACTGCACCTCTGCAGAGGGGTAAGACTCCCCCAATGGGGCCACCTGTTGGCTGTAGGTGGCGACCTGTGATGATGCTTAAGGATAGAGCCCTGGTGGATGAGCAGTTCATGACATGCAATACTCCACTTTGGCCCTATCTTGGGCTAGACGGGCGGTCGGAGAGGCCCCCTCCGATCAATCGGCTGGTCACGTCAAGCCCTAGCACCTATATTATTGTCCCAACCCAATTGCCCTTATGGCAAGCCCCAACCCTTTTTTATCATATGGGTGCTAGAAGGCTGTGGCTGCGGGTCTACATGTCCTGGGAATGACGTTAAACTCTTTCTGATGGTGAGGTTCCAGTTTTGGAGGTTTGGGGAATGTGGAGCACCCCTTCATCACCATTGCTCCCTGGTCCACTCTGACCGGGAGTGGTAGTACCTGTTAGGGTCCCATCTATGGGTTAAATAGAAAAATGTATTTATAAAAAAATTGTATTATCCATTAAGAATTGATTTATTTCAAAACATTATCGGCATTAAATGACCCACTGAGGTTGATATGCCGTAAAACAAACCAAACCAAACCAAACCAAATTCTAGTAGATTTTATGCCTTGTTTTATCGTCGAGGTGAAATGATACACAGGGGTTATTGAGTGCTTAATATATTTATTCTGCATCAGTATCTGGTGATAAATGATACATACAAAATCACAGACCTAGAAGCAATTTACTTTGACCTGATTTACTCAGGGGTCAATTTTTAAAAGACTATCCCAACTCTCTGTCTCTTGAAACTCTCTATTCTTTCCCCTGTTTTCTTTGTATGTCCCCTTAAAAGACATTCTCTTATATTATTTTTATTCAATTTACATTTACTCTAAGCCATCCATTACATTACAATATAAAAATACTTGTATAGTTTTACAGTATCGACCTTCCGGTGATGAGGATTAATCAGTTTTGAAACATTGAGTTTTTACTATTTCTCTGAATGTTTGAGATGAGGCTTGATAATTAGTATTATCCAATTGTCCAATTGGACACATGGCTTAGTGGATAAGGTAGTTAGGTTAAGACAGTTCTAAGTGACAGTTATCTCTGGATTCCGGGTTCAATCCTGAGTACCGGCAGTAACATAGAAAAATAATTAATACAACTCCTACTCCAGCTATGGTTAGCGGAATGAGAACAGGATACCCCCGTGGACTAAATAAAGGGTTAGGGTCAAAGTTCCGTGATGGCTCCCGATTACGACAAGAAGGTTCCCGAGTTCGAGAAGAAAGTTCTTGAGTAAAAAAAAGAAAGTTCCCGAGTCCGAGAAGGTTCCTGAGTCCGACAAGAAATACCTGAAGAAGGTCGGAGGGCATATCGGCCGAAACGTTGTACAAATAACAATGAAGATGGGGACAATAATCTGAATAACGCAGATGATACTATTGAATTTTTAACTCTTAATTTTTATCCAGATATCACATTATTTTAGCGAAGTCTCATTATCGTAATTTCGTTAAATTAGTGGAAGAATTATTTAGAATGAGAAAATACTTCATCAGATCTTTTAAAGCAATCAACATATTCTTCTTTATTTTAAAGGTTCAAAGAATTCTCACTTCGAAAGACGAAAAGAAGAACTGAAGAATGTCAAAATAACTTTGCATCCCCAGCCAAAAGGATCAAAAGTAGATAAAAGATATTATGCCGTTCATGAAACATACAACCATACTCACACACGACTTATCAATCTACCAGAATTGTGCTCACAACACGAAAAAGTCTTCCTTTTATTCGCCATTAGGACAATTTATTCACATTTTAATCGAAGACACGTCCTCAGAGAACAGTTTATTCACCAGCAATATGTTAATTATGGAGAAGAAATTATTATAAAACACATTTTCTTGTTTGCGAAGACAAAGGATCCAATTACAGAGAAACTTATTAAAGAAGAAAGTGATAGATATAATGATATTATTCAAGAAGATTTTGTTGAATCTTACATAAATGTCAGCCTAAAAGCGATTATGGCATGGAAATGGGCACTTGAATTTTGTCCTAATACTGAATATGTGATGGTAGAAAATGATGAACTGTATGTTGATATTGATAAGATGGTTTCATTTCTTTTTAAAGATTTATCAATGAACAGGAATGATGACCATTTCGCCGTTTGTTATGCCGTTGGTAATTCTCCAAGTTTACATCGACATATGAAACAATTTCAAGTGCTTCCCGCTGGAATTGTATATCAAGGGGATTTCTATCCTCCATATTGCCATGGCTTCGGTTATGTAGCCCACATAAATATTATTAACAAATTATATAAAGCCTCGTTTACAAATCCATCTTTTATGCCAACAGATGTTTGGATTGGGGTCATGGCCGAAAAACTTCGACTTCAAATTCCCAATCTTACCTACTTGTATATAATTGAAAATGTAGAAAAAAATTTTTCTGACCCTTACTATCCTGTTAATGACGTTATGATTGCTGTCACGGATTATCTTACTAATAAAGAAAAGGAAGATAAAATCATGAGTAATATACTTTATAGCATGACGCAACATTGGGCAAGGAATGACGATATTATAAATCTATGGATTCCACTTCACAAACCTGACAATACTTACCAAATTATTATTATAGAATATACATTTTTTTCCATCCTTTCGGTCATGTTGATGATTTTTCTATTTAGAAAATTTAAGAGAATTATTCAATAAATTTCAATATATCTTGTATTACACTGGTTTACAAAGAAATTGAGGCAAGCACAAAAATAGCTGTTTTAACCTAATTTGGGGGTGCTGAATTCAGATTGGAAATCCGTTTTTACTCATCACCTCTAGTTTCTTTTAGATATGCATACTGTACATTTTGTACACATACTGTACATAAAGGCGTATATGCATTCAGGGATAAATTCTAATATTGAGTGACTTATGTTTTCTTTTTTAGTTATTATGCAATAAATATAAGTGATAGCATTACATTATATATATATAGCTATATATCAAGACGGACTTAAGCGTAGCCAACACGTCTCAATTAACAGCCAGTAGTGCACTGGCAGTCAGCAGATCATCTAAAAAAATATATTTCTAACTGTCTGCGGTACTATGAATTGTGTACATTGTGTTATCCAAGTATATTTATGCCGTCAATGTTCTTTATCTATCCTGTTTTATCTGTAATAAGCTGCTGCAACAGTTGAAATAAGCACGTATATACTCTGTATATACTAAAATGAGACTATTTAAAAGACATAAAACTGGAGGTGATAGAGCAAAACTGTTTATAAATTTGAATTCAGCACAGCCAATTTAGTAAAAAACACCTATTCACTTTCTTGCCTCAGACAAAAAATATTTTTTTGTAAACCAGTGTTATTTGAGATATTTTAAAGAATTTTTTTCGTGTGAAACTTATCAATAAACAACATATATTTAGTAAACCTTTTTTCGTAGTTATATATTAGACACATTGTGGGAGTTTAAGCGCACTAATAACATGTGCTGTTTTGAGGTAGCAAGATCTCATCTAGTGAAAGTGATGTCAGCATGCACATTAATTTTAACAGCATATACATTAAGGTTAAGCCTGGACTGTTATTTACAGGTTAAAATACCTTGGTAGCAATATCTCATTTACTGAAAGCAATGTCAAAATATGCATAGGAAAGGCATGGATTGCTATTGACAGGTAGTTAACATATCTTGGTAGTCATATCTTATCTACTGAAAGTAATATCAGCATACACATAGGTTAAGCCTGGGCTGTTATTGACAGGTTAACATAGCTTGGTAGCAATATCTCATCTACTGGAGGCAATGTCAATATACGCATAGGTAGTGTAGCAAGATGGGGATATTATCCTGACTTTTGTCTTCAGGGCTAAGATCCTGAAGAGCATTAAGCGAAACTAAAAGTAGGTTCGTCTGACTCATTAGATGTATCTTTATTATTTGCTCTACTTAGGTATTGAGCCCTTTTTACTTATTAGCTATTCTCCTAGCGGTTATATGAATATATATATATATATCTTATATACATATATACATATAAGTTGTTTTTTTCGTTTGGCCAAATACTGTACTAATAGATTATTTTTTGTTGGTACGACTATCTTGGTCTTTTCTTTTTTTCAAAATTTTTTTTCTCCCCGGTTGATGTTTGGTAGTATATTTTTACAATCAAACTTTCTGCTGGTTTTTTCTCTCCGCAAGGATTTACCAACACGCTTGGTATTATATATATATATATATATATATATATATTATATATAATATATATAATATACCAAGAGTGTTGGTAAATCCTCGCGGTGAAAAAAAAAACAGCAAATAGTTTGATTGTAAAAATATACTACCAAACATCAACCAGGAAGAAAAAAAATTTTGAAAAAAAGAAAGGACCAAGATAGTCGTACCAACAAAAAATAATCTATTGGTACAGTATTTGGCCAAAAGAAAAAACAATTTATATGTATATATATGTATATAAGATATATATATATATATATATATATATATATATTCATATAACCGCTAGGAGAATAGCTAATATGTAAAGAGTGCTCAATACCTAAGTAGAGTCAGATTTTAGCCCTGAAGTGCTTTATGCGAAACTAATAGTAGGTTCGTCTGACTCATTAGATTATCTTTATATATATATATATATATATATATACTAGAAAATACGTGACCCGTTGGGTCACCCATTGTGCTCGGTTTAGATTGCTGGAAAAAATCACATGATAATATTATTTCACTAATTTAAAGTTTTCCCAAACTGTCCAAATAAGTTATTTAAACTGGAGTAAACATTTTCAAATGACCAAAGGAAGAACAAGAGAATGGTCACTTGGTTAGTTAATTTGTAATTAAAGGTAAGTAGGATTTTAATCATGGATATCCATGACAATCTCTAGCCAACCCTACCCTATCAATCATTGTTCTCAAGAGGTCCTCCTCACAGCATCCAATAGCTGCACAGAGTTGGTCAATGTACATCTTTGCTCAACGGTCCACACTGGGGTGCCTGTCTGCTGGTTTCCATACAAAAACATCATGAGTTTGTCCTTGATTCTCCAGCAGTGTCCAGCATTTTACTCAGATTGTTTGTGTGATAAGTGGCAAGTGGCCATACAGCTGCTTTCTCATGGGGTGTTGCTTCCACAACTTTTTTGAAATTACATACTGCATTCTTGTGCAGTTCCCATGTAGCTTATTCTCTAGGTGCTATGTTAGTGTCCAAGTGGTGCAGTTGTACAGTAGCAATGATACAGCCATGGCTGTGAAGAATTGTTGCTTTAACTTGTCAATGAGATCAGATTTCTATATGACTGATAGTCCATGGAAGACCATGCCTTTCACTATGCATTGATTAACATGGCTTTCTTTAGATAAGATATTACTACCTAGCTACGTTAATTGTAACACCAATTTCCAGGGTTTATCATCGAACGTGGAGATGCCTCCTTAATTTTAAAAACACATGAACTTGGTTTTATCGGAGTTCACATAGAGGGTGATGTTCCATGCTGCACTCGGTGCAGAATATTGCCTGCTTCTTGCCTTTTAAAAAATAATTATTTATAACATCTAATGATGTTTACTTATGTAGTCTAGGCATATTATAAATATATATGGTGTTAACATATCTCCAAGAAAATATATTTAGTATTGTAAAATAATGGGTGCAAGAAAAAGAAAACATTTATTGCAAAACACAGACATAAAATGAGGGTTCAATTTATTTTATTGTAGGAATTTATGAGGAAATTGTTCTTCTTTACCCAGGTAGGAAGTTCATAAATAGCACGGTTCGAATTTTCAGAAGGCATCATGTAGCGTTTTTTAGGGCAAGGGGCCAGAACGCATTAATGCGATATGCACCAATATGTTTCGCGCGTTGATCCCCCGTACCAAGATTTATTTTTTTGTGCATAAATAAATTTTACATTTTTCGAAAGACAATTTAATGATGGAACATATGTAAAAAAAGATAATTCACTAATAAATCGGTTTTGGAAATAGGGCATCTTAAACATTGAAACTTAAATCTCTAGGTACCACCAAACCGTTTAGGCCATCTTGAATAAAACGGAAATAGATATTTCCGAACTTTGTTTATCAAAAATCTCGTTAAAAAAAAGTACGTACAGGGCTGTTACAAAGAAAAATAGTTAATACAAAGATCAAATTATCCGATTGGGAAAAATTACATCGTTATCTTAAAAAATAAACACTTCATAAGTAAGTCAGGAAGGATTATGTTAAAGTAGTTTAACCCACCCACCCTATAATTGAACATGTCCAGGTGAATATAGTTCGCCTACAGTTGGACATCTTTTGACGGCGAGTGCCCGGCTTGGGCGATGAACAAAATTTAGTATTGGAATCAGGACTGAGAAGCCGCGAACGTTTCTCGCTTGAGTTCAGGGTCCTGCATTCTCGTCTAAAAAATCAGAACTGGGTTTATTTCCGAATAAGGAATGCCAGTTGAATTTCATGTAATATTTTGGGTACCTAAAAAAAAATATTGTAACTAACCAAGAAAAATAAAATTGGTTCAAAGCACTCAAGAGATTTGGGTAAATGTTTTTTTTTTTTTTTACATATTCTAAATGTAGGTATTATATACAATGCGTATATCGCATAAAATTTGATAATTATAGAAGATAATAATGACAAGTGAATCTCGACAAAGGATTGCTCGGTGTGTAGAACATCGTACAGACTGTTTCAACTTTATTAAGTCTCATCAGCGATGTATACTAACGATTTCCCTCCGACAGAAATCGATTTCTGTCGGAGGGAAATCGTTAGTATACATCGCTGATGAGACAATAATAAAGTTGAAACAGTCTGTACGATGTTATACACAGAATAATTCTTTACCGAAATTCACTTGTCATTATTATCTTCTATAATTATCGAATTTTATGCGATATACGCATTGTAATTGCCTTCAAGCAAATATATATAATATAATATATATATATATATATTATATGTATTTAATATATATATATATATGTATTTATATTAATACAATTATCTGATACCCTATGTCTATAGTATAATTTAAGAGTGACTCATTTCCTTATAAACAATACTTCGTAACTATTAGCACATTTATATTATACTTACCTATGTCATGACTCATCTATTCAGCCAACAGGTACTTACTCGTTGTATGTTACTATCAAACACTTTGACTCTTATTTACTCACTTATAGTAAGTAAAACCGTATACATATGATATAGCCCCAAAACTATTTAACTATATATAATATCTGAGATAGTACTAGTACTTATTAGTAGTCAGCTCTTTCTATACTAAATGTATATGATAATCACTCAGTGTATATCTCATCGTAACTACTCCGTCTTGTATCATACCTATACCTATATATATTTATATATATAAGAGTGTCCCTATATCTATATTTATTTACTCACTAAATACACGAAATGTAACATATCATTCTATAGCCAGGCAATATAGTTCATATTTATATTATAATTCTCACTATATACTCAAAAAATAG
>CM042137.1:148337768-148342768 GCA_023376005.1 Doryteuthis pealeii
TTTTTGTTGAAACACTTCGCGCGGGCCCAGTTTAAAAGTATACATTATTATACAATGATTTTACGCGCTCTATCTAAATAAGTATACGATGGATATGCAATGTCGACTTATATACAAGATTGTGGATGTTCTTGTTCTTTATAATTTTCTCCTTGTTCTTTTTCTCTTTTCTTGTGTGTGTGTGTGTGTGTGTGTGTGTGAGAGAGAGAGAGAGAGAGAGAGAGAGAGAGAGAGAGAGAGAATTTTCTTTAACATATATGTTGAAGAAAATTTTACACACACGCTTTTAATTTCGTCAGTGGGTTAAGCGTGCCTTAAAAGAATAAGACACGTGCTGTTGAAATGAATTAGAGTTGTAGTCTGCTTCGTGTGCGCGCAAGTGTGTGTGTGCGAGCGTAGTTTTATTTTATTTGCGTGTATATAAATAATATATATATATATATATATATATATATATATATATTATATATATATATATAAGTGTGTGTGTGTAAAGTTTATTTTTACCGATTTCTAGTTATTTTCTACCACGCACCCGTTTCTCTTACTTTCATATTACAACATATTATTATCATTATAGCAAGAAAAATTTTTTAAAAATTATTTTTATAGTAAAAAGATAACCAGGGTTTCAGACTTTAGCAAAGCTTTATTTTACTTTACTCTGACTACGATCTAACTGATGTGGTCAGAGGGTTGCTTTTATACAGAGATATTTAAGGGGAGGTAATTACGTTGGATTTATTAGTACATTCTCCCCTACGTATTTATTTACTCATAGTCCTTTAAATATCTTGGTTCTTTATGAGTTCTTTGTGAACGTCTAGGTAGTTCATGGTCTGGCAACGGGTTAATAAAATTAGATGTCTCGTTAGATGTCTCGCCTATTAGAGCTGAAATATTTCGTCCTGAAATAACTCCTTTGTGGATGAGGCCGCTCCGAGTCTGAATACTGGTCATCAGGATCTGTTTCTGGATGGACACGCTTCTGGGGTATTGATCGCTCATCAGGATCATATGGTGTCGTCTACTTCAGATGTTGATTCTTCTGAAAGGTCTGACGGAGGCGTAGCGGTAACTGTATCATCATCTGAGTGTAATTTATCGGGAGCGATTCCGGTATGATAGTCTCCCGGTTGAGTTTCAGCGCTAGAGGGACCAGGTCTCTCCTTTAGGGTAGTTTTTAAATCTTTTACATCTCCGGTTGGAGCCAGGTCTCTGAGAGAAACGGTTGTTCGCCTTCCATCCGGGTGTTGCACAAGTGCGTACTGAGGGTTTGCTTCTATCAATTCCACTTCGTCTACCAATGGGTCATGCTTGGTATAGCGAATGTGGCGTCTTAGGAGAACCGTACCTAGTTGAGAGAGCCAAGAGGGAAGCGAGGTCCCCGCTGAACTCCGTCGCTGGAAAGGTAGAAATCTTTCGTGTGGGATGGCGTTGGTTGCCGTACACAGTAAAGAACGTATGGCGTATAGGGCTGCTGGAAGAAGATTTTCCCAATTATTTATTGAGCAATTGTGGGTTGAAGCAGCCAATTGTATAGTTTTCCATTTACCGTTGTACCACACAAACTGGCCGTTACCCTGTGGGTTGTACGGGGTCGTCCGTCTTATTGCCACTCTCCGTTCCTGTAAGAATTGTCGGAGCTGCTCGGATATGAAGGAAGGCCCTCGATCTGTATGTACATATGCTGGAACTCCAAAGATAGCAAATAGGGAACAGAGGCATTGCATGATCGTTGTTGAGGTCATATCCGGACAAGGAAAGGCAAAGGGGAACCGGGAATATTCATCCACAATAGCATATATCGGTTTCGGATTTTAGAGGGTAGTGGGCCTTTAAAATCTAGGTTGAGCCTTTCAAATGGCTGTGTTGCTTTTATTAAGGTTCCAGGTGTAGGTCTATAGAATTTGGGTTTTATCTCAGCACACGTTCGGTAGGAATTTGTTATTTTTCTAACGTCCTCTACTGAAAAATGTAGGTTCCTACTCTTTACTGCATAAACCATTCGTGTTACTCCAGGGTGGCATAACTCCTTATGTAGTGTCTGGAGTTCTTTCAGGCTTGAAATTAAGCTGCATACTCTCGATAGGGCGTCAGCAGTCACTTTTTCTTTACCTGGTCGGTAGGTGATGTCGAAAGAAAAACACGATAGTTCAATTCGCCACCTTGCTGTTTTTTTGTTTTTTTTTTTTTCGTTTTTGATCTTACTTGTAGACTTTAGGTTGAACATAAACGCGACAGATTTTTGGTCTGTGACTAGTCTAAAGTGGCGTCCAATTAAATAATATCTCCATTTCCTCAACGCCTCAACTATGGCGTAGGCTTCTTTTTCGATTGCAGTATGCCTTTGTTCTGACCGAGAGAGAGTTGCAGGGCGGTCAGCTTGCCTTATTGAAGCGGCGATTGCCCACTCTTACGTGCGACGACAACGATGCATTTGCCATAGTGACTTTTCTTGGTGAGAAAATATAGTTCCACCTGTTAATTTCTACTAGACTCTCTCTAATGTAATTTTCAAAACTGCCGGTGTCTAATAATGCATTGGTGGTTATGCCGTTAATTTTAATTTTTATAATAGTTTTTGATAGGCAGTCAGGGAATACGGCCAAAGTTATCGAAAACGGCATTGAACTGATAGAGGGGGTGGATTAGAGAAGTATTTTTGTACGATTTGCAGACACTCGGAAAATGACCTATTTTTTCACATTTATGGCATTGAATTTCTCTGGTAGGACATGAGTGTCGTGGATGTAATTTTAAACCACAATAATAGCATGTACGTTTTCTTTGGGCTACTGCGAGATATTGTTCTGGAAAATTTGAATGTAGAGCATTTTGGTTAGAGGAATATGATGGACTATCATTGAGAGGGGGGGGCAGTAAGAACAGGTTGTTTTACGGTGGCACCTATAGTATCAGTTTGGAAATAAGTGCCAGACTGCTGAATAGCAAGTTCGCATGTATAAGCTTGTTCGTAAGCTGTTTTTAAAGTGAGATTCCTATTTTCAAGAAGTCATTGTCTTACCTGGACATTGCATTGACCATTTACGAAGGCGTCTAAGATGTGTTCCTCTTGTGTCTCAATTGCAGTCATATGACGAAAATTGCAATCCTTGCTTAACGTTCGAAGGGTTTTTATGAAATGGTCCAATGTTTTGCCCGACTCCTGTCGTCGAGTGGCGAGCACATGCCGAGCGAATAGTTCATTTTTTGGTTTTACGTAGGTTAAGTGTAGCCTTTCTATAGCTTCTTCATAGGACATACAGTCTGTAATAATGTCGTTGACTGAGTGAGACATGGAGTTAGTCAGAAGGGCACGCTTGTTAATGGGCCGACTTGGGTTTTCAAGAAGTAGTGTGTCGGTAAAGTTCGTAAAAGTTTCTAGCCAGTGAGTCCATTGTTTGTCGGCTGCTTCACATTCTGAGTCGTAGGTAAATCGCTCCTGCTGCACAAAGTGTTCCATTGTAAAATAAATTCTAGTAAAAAGATGACCAGGATTTCAGACTACGATCTAACTAATGTGGAAGAGGGCTGCTTTTATACAGAGATATTTAAGGGGATATAATTACGATGGATTTATTAGTACATATTGTATAAAAATATCTCATTAGAAAAATAAAAATTGTTTTTCTCGGGACTATATTTCCAAACTTTGTATTCGGAAAAAAAAGAAAAGAAAATTCCATTTCTATATTTTCAACCGGCAATACTGATATCTCCAGGTAAATACTTTAAAATGACATTTAATATAATTAAGATTTTTTTACCTAATATATAAGAATTAATGTGATTTCTAATCAGTTTTTAAATGCTTCACACAAATTACGTTTAACAGAAAGTGGTCGTTTATTATCTTTTAAATGAAGCAAACCTAATTTTATGTAGTGTTTTTACAATTGCTGTTTTTTTTAATATAAGTAATCATTATATATGGTCTGTTAATGAAAAGAAAGTTTTTATCGTTGAATTGACAATTCCATTTGAAAAAATCTTGATTGGGCCCATCAGCGGAAGTTGGAAAAATATGAAGACCTACGTGAACAATGCGTCAGAAACGGATGGATAACAGATGTATTTCCCATTGAAGTCGGGTGTCAGGGATTTATTACCAACTCAACCTCGGCATTTTTGTCTAAACTTGGACTTTCTCCACCAGACAAGAGGAAATACTTAAAAAAGATTCAGGAGAAAATTCTAACCGCATCAGCGTGGATATGGCAGTCCTATATGGTGACATCAAACCGACAAAGCCTGGTGGTATCGTGAGATACTGCTGGGGCGCTCTGGGTTAGTGGTAATGATGCTTCGGCCCCGAAACCATACCTGAACCCAGGGTCATCATCTGATGAAGGCTTTGTTGGTTGCAATGCTACTGTGTAAACAGCAGTCATTGTATGAAGATTATTGCTATAAATCTTATATATCTTAGATAATTTTATTTTTTTGATAAAGTAATTGAATGAAATTACTTTTGTATTCTTTCGCTGAGCCTTATTTTATATGCCATATTGACCATCATGTAAAAGTTTTGACTATTAGCTACAGTTAATTATATTAATCCCAGAACCCTTTAGTAGGGTTTGTTTCCTTCTGTCCAGACTCACGCTGAACAGGTTCTAAGACTTTCGGGCTGAACTTGCACAAAGGTGACAAAATTAAGATGTTACATAATTTATGCATAGATTATTGTTAACCCCCTGTATTTCTGAAGTGATGGCCCCTTTTCATATCACGGGCGGGACTTTCCATGGAATATTACAGAAAGCCCGCGAAATACGTGAAGTCACGTGGGACCTGGTTGGCTCTCAGTTCCAGCTTGGTTGTCAGGCAGAGAAGATATGTTTGCTTTAGCCTGGGATCACTGCACACACGCGTTGTGTTTAGTTAGAGAAATATGTTTAGTTAAGTAAATAAAAGTTTACATAAATAATATGGTTTTGTGGTTGATGAATGTCTTGGAAACAAGAGGAAGAAATGAATCAGGGACGACCAACCAG
>CM042137.1:148345268-148387768 GCA_023376005.1 Doryteuthis pealeii
GTTTAAAAATCGTGAAAAACAAGTGCCAGATCCAACTAATAATAACAAGTGTTCCCCAGTGTAACCAAAACCGTTTTCTGCAACATTTACTTGTGAGAAATGGGAAAGAATATGTTGTATTTCTTCTTTGTGGAATTATTAACAGAAAATACAAACTGTTGTTTTAAATGAGGTTTTATTTTTGGTTGGAGAAAATTATGCTTTTATATAAAGTTGTACTAAGCTTGGTTGTAACCTCTTAAACCGTCGTGTGGATCCAGGAGCTGATGGCTGAGCTGAAGTTTTACCGGGGACTGTCGTGGAAAAATGGTCTCTCCCTTCTGGGTTCTAGTCGTCTACTCACTTCTTCCACGTGTCCCTTTTAGTGACTCCTTAAAATTACTACTACCTCTACCTTCTATTATTATCTACCTCTTACTGCTACCTCTCCTATTCCCATCTAAAAGAAACGGTCCTTATTTTACCGCCCAAATTTAAATTCTTGGTGCCAGTGTGTCTACATTTTTCTATTTTTAGAACACTAGCCAAACGCCATTGTTTCGACCATTACAAATATTAACGTAACATGCTTAAACCGTATTAGATTTGCTTACAAATACTCATATTATGATATGGGAATAGACAGTTACCTGGACAATTTATGTCATGTTGTCTCTCTGGAATAACTAAGAGAACACAAAGTTGAATGCAAACAAACGTAGAATAACAACACACGAAGACTAGTAGAATTTTCGATTGTAAACTAGTTGCAAACTATCAAGCATCATTAGAACCGTTAGGGGCTTGCTAAAAATACCAAATTCAATGTTATTTTATTAATTTTCGATAGTGTTACACAGTTTTTTGGGTTTTTTAATAACGCGTTTGGAACTAAAAAAAAGCCTTTCAAACACCGATTTCAAAAATTTCCAAAAACTTTTCCAACGTAACAACTATCAGGTAATATCTACGGGTATGGCCCTTAACTGTAAACAACAGTTGGAATGTTAATTTCATAGTTTTAAGGGGTCCGGCAGGCGTTTTTAAGGGTTTTTTTTTTACATGCGTCAAAACAAACTGAAAATTTGCCCTGTTTAGACGTGTTTTTCATTAGTTTTGAAGGCTATATTTTGAGGATATGAATTTAAGCAACATTTTTAAAGTCAACCAAAATGTTCAAAGTTGCAAACTATCATGCATCATTAGACTCGTTTGGGGCTTGCTAAAAATACCAAATTCAATGTTATTTTATTAATTTTCGATAGTGTTCCTATAAAGAATAATAACACCAGCGGCAGTACTCCGAGGTCTGACTGGAGTTAACCGCAAATGTGGCAGACAGGTTAAGAGTTAAAGAAGTAAAACGAACGACAAGATATGAATAAAAGACTTGTATTAGATATAAAACTTGCAAACTTTAGTCTCGTTTGCGCAAATATATATATGTATATAATATTTATATAAATGTATACAATTGTCACTTAGCTGTTTATCCTGGGATATGGGGTATTAACGGAGCCCCTTGCTACGGCCTTCTGATATAGTTCGGATATAGATGGACTTCTGTTTGCGTCCGACTCCGGTTCTGTTGAAGAATAGTGGGAGCGACCTTTTGTACGGTCCGTTCCCTTTCGTTGCTGATTCAGAAGAGCGTGAGTCTCACACTTTTGGGTTTGGCGCCAAAGTATGCTGGCTCATGATTGGTTGGTTTGAAACAGAGGCTCGCAGACAAGGGACGATAACCCCATACCCCAGAATTCTTAATATTACACAGTTTTTTTGTTTTTTTTAATAACGCGTTTGGAAGTAAAAAAAAGGTTTTTCAAACACCGATTGTACAGGATGACAACGTCAGAATGGATTGTCCGGTTATACAAAGAAAAACTTCTTTTTTTAATTCGTGTGGCGACTTCATTTCAATTATCCATGCTTCTCGCGGTATTTGCTGTCGACTTGTCTTTGTCTCCCTAATGAGTCGGTTCTATTCTGCACACTTCAAAACCCCAGGCAGTCGTCATCTTATCTTTTTCTTTCACGTCCGGAGCCGGGGGGTGGGGAATAGGAGGAACATTTTCGTTTCCGTTTCTAATATTTATTAAACCCTTTTGAAGTTTCTGTACTCGGACAGAAAATTTGAAGCTTTTGGTTTTATCAATTAATTTTGTCCTCATTACTAGTAGTCATTTACTCGTGACTAGCTGATATAGAAGTAATTTACTCTGACCAGACTTACTTCGGGGTCAGTTATCAAAAATCTGTCACAACTCGCTGTCTCCAAAAGCGTACTAGTCTTTATCTTTTGTTCATTCTCTTTCCCTGGAAATGATATTCTCTTTTTTTTCTATTCAATTTTGTAACAATGTAAAATCTTCTCAAATAAAAAAAAAATTACTTAATCAATTCTTTGAAAATCAATCAACATATTCTTCTTTATTTTGCAGGTTCAAAGAATTATTACTTTGAAAGACGAAAAGAAGAACTGAAGAATGTCGAAATAACATTGCATCCTCAACCAGAAGGATCAAAAGTAGATAAAAGATATTATGCCGTTCAAGAAACATACAACCATAATCACACACGACTTATCAATCTACCAGAATTGTGCTCACAACACGATAAAGTCTTCCTTTTATTCGCCATTAGGACAATTTATTCACATTTTAATCGAAGACAAGTCCTCAGAGAACAGTTTATTCACCAGCAATATGTTAATTATGGAGAAGAAATTATTATAAAACACATTTTCTTGTTTGCGAAGACAAAGGATCCAATTACAGAGAAACTTATTAAAGAAGAAAGTGATAGATATAATGATATTATTCAAGAAGATTTTGTTGACTCATACATAAATGTCAGCCTAAAAGCGATTATGGCATGGAAATGGGCACTTGAATTTTGTCCTAATACTGAATATGTGATGGTAGAAAATGATGAAGTGTATGTTGATATTGATAAGATGGTTTCATTTCTTTTTAAAGATTTATCAATGAACAGGAATGATGACCATTTCGCCGTTTGTTTTATGGTTGGTAATACGCCAAGTTTACATCGAAATCTGAAACAATTTCAAGTGCTTCCCGCTGGAATTGTATATCAAGGGGATTTCTATCCTCCATATTGCCATGGCTATGGATATGCAGCCCACATAAATATTATTAACAAATTATATAAAGCCTCGATTTCAAATCCATCTTTTATGCCAACAGATGTTTGGATTGGGGTCATGGCCGAAAAACTTCGACTTCAAATTCCTAGACTCAACTATTTGTATGTAATCCAAAATGTACAAGCATATTTTTCTGACCCTTACTATCCAGTTAAAGACGGTATGATTGCTGTAAGCGATGAAGATATAAATAAAGGCCATGAAATTGAAATCCTGGAAAATATTATATTCAGTTTGAGGCGACACTGGGTGAGAAACTATGGCATTCGACAATTGTGGATTCCAATTTCAAAAGCTGACAATAGTCACCGCATTTATTATTATATTATGATTGTTCTTATACTTATAGTTTTAGTGTTAATTTTTCTGTCCGTAATTTGCAAAAAGGAAAGGAAAAGGATGTAACGTTATGGGTTCCAATTAGGGATCTATGTTACGTTACGGGACCACTTCGTAATGTTTAACGTAGCGGCTTCCAATTCGATATATGTTATGTAGCGGCCTTAATTCTTAATATGCAACGTAGCGGGATCAGTTAGTATTTAACGTAGTGCCTTTTCTTCTCGCACTACTATTCGTATCTTTTCGTACATACGGTGTTTGTTTACATACACAGACCCAGGTCTAGCAGTCAGTCTTAGCTAGCCCCAAAAATCCTTCTCCACTTCTTTTGGTCAAGGGGAGATATCACTTTACGTACGGTCGTCGCGTGCCCTCGTTACGGCCAATTTGACTTGTTGACAAGTATACGCGCTAATGGCTTTCATTCATGAGTACGATTTCCTTGGCGTGTAGTAAATAAAGATGTGGACAGTATTTCTTGCTTTACGTAAATTTATTTTCTCAATGAAAGTTTATTGAGAGAGAGAGATGGTCAGCTTCCTTAAATATGTTTCTAGTGATGCTCTTAACTTCGTTCCAATTATCAGGCTTCACGCTTAAAATATGTTTTCAACTTCGTCCAGTGTAAAATATTACATCTCGGGTTTCACACATCAGCGACCTCAGTTCATCAACTGCCAACTGCCACGCACGGCCTCCTGGCTCTAACTGCCTCTGACTCTCGGACCCTCACTGCTCTGATCGCAGACTCCAACTGATCGTGATTCTATTCACGGGTCTCTTAAATAGCATTTCTAAATAATCTTCCAGGAGCTTCCTTCTCTAGAACTTTCGACTTCTTTCTGGACTAAATCGAATATTCGATTCGTTCTATTCTCACTGGTCAACCAGAGTTCACTAACCTAAAATCAAAGGCTTATTGGAGTCACTCCTCCTAACTTTTCGTTAAATCTAGACTTATCGTCTCATTTCTCTCGTTAAAAAGATGTTATCTTTCCTAACTACTTTTTCGGTGATTCCACAAAGACCACCCAGTAATCTAAGATAATCGGTAGTACATTTTTTTCTAAGTCTGGCACAAGGCCACAAATATAGGTGCTGGGCGGCGATTACATAACATATACCTCCCTATCATCACCGATAAAATTATATGTAATATAATTTTCAAAACGAGCCCTAATTATCATTCATTTTTTTTCTTCTTGATTTTGATTTTTTTCTAAAATACACTATCTAACCTCTCTCTCTCTCTCTACATGTTTACAAAATATGAAACAGAAACAAATACATCACAAAACAAATGCAAAGTCAAACAAATACAGCAAATTAAAATGATCAAACAAATTTTAAAAAAAAAATTTCCTTTTCTGTACAACTTCCCAAACCATTTCTTTTTCGCTCTTTCTATATTCTCATATGATCCACTTTTCATTTACTTTCAAATTGGTCATTTTTCTTTAACATAGAAAAAAAAATCTTATAAAACTTGTCCTTTTGGGCACACATTATTATTACCAATAACAACAATAACGGCAATAATAAAAAATAAAATAACAGTATCTAGTGAAAATTCTCACTAGTGACAAAGCAGTGTCTACAATTCTTTTTTTTTTAATCGAATACTGTTTTATTTTAAAAATATTAAACTAGCTGGGTAATTTCTTTAAAATTCGTCCTAGGCAAAAATATCATTGATTGCATCCTTTAATTTCTTTCTTTTCTTCTCTCGGTTTTCAACTTCGTCCAGTGTAAAATATTACATCTCGGGTTTCACACATCAGCGACCTCAGTTCATCAACTGCCAACTGCCACGCACGGCCTCCTGGCTCTAACTGTCTCTGACTCTCTGACCCTCACTGATCTGATCGCAGACTCCAACTGATCGTGATTCTATTCGCGGGTCTTAAATAGCATTTCTAAATAATCTTCCAGAAGCTTCCTTCTCTAGAACTTTCGACTTCTTTCTGGACTAAATCGAATATTCGATTCGTTCTATTCTCACTGGTCAACCAGAGTTCACTAACCTAAAGATCAAAGGCTTATTGGAGTCACTCCTCCTAACTTTTCGTTAAATCTAGACTTATCGTCTCATTTCTCTCGTTAAAAAGATGTTATCTTTCCTAACTACTTTTTCGGTGATTCCACAAAGACCACCCAGTAATCTAAGATAATCGGTAGTACATTTTCTAAGTCTGGCACAAGGCCACAAATATAGGTGCTGGGCGGCGATTACATAACAAGGAAATACTGCTTCATATAGTAAAACATTTGAGATTTTTGGCCAAATTAGTTCACCCCCCCAAAAAAAAACAAGGAAATAATGAGACTGAAAAAGTTGAAAGATTTGTTTGTCAAGCAGATTAAAGAAATACATGGAGTTGATGCTCACTCATATAAAACAGGATATTTAATATATAATGTGACGGTGGTGTTGACGTAGGCTTGGTTTCAGACATTCTCCATTATTTGATTAATCCTGTTCATAAAAAATCTTAATCGGGGATACATATTAAAAGAAATTCTTTAACAATAAGAAATAACTGTAATTTTGTTCTTTACTACCTATTTGAACTATATGGTTCAATTAGGAAATTTTAGCAATTATAGACGGTTGTGATGGGAGAGTAGGCTTCAGTTGTGCTATTTTCTTTATTATACCCACCTGTTTCAAATCTTTTTATCTACATTCTTGTTTAGTTCCATTCGCCTTTCTAATTTAATATAATTTTTTATAACACTTTTATAAAACTTAAATACTTGCACCCACAGGGGGCATATATTTGCAAGTTGTATTAACATATAACTCTACACAATCTATTCAAGTTGCTATATTTTTTTTCAGGGTATCAAATATCATTTTTTGTTATTTTAATGTAAGGTTTCTTTTCAGTTGAAAAATATATTTCACTGAAAATAAAATAAAGATGTATATATTATCTCAAGTATTATAAACTTTTGTACAATTAAAGATGGAACATAAATTTTAATACAAGTATATTTGAACTTGCCAGAAATGTATTGAATTGGTAAATAATTGTCTTCATAATAGAAATAAAATTATTTTTTCAAGCAGTATTGACTCACCTGTAATTTTTCAGCTCTACCACCTGTTAGACACAGCCTACTAATTTTTTTTGTAAATTAACAATTTTAGTTACTTTTAAAATGTGTGCTAGTATGCGGTAGCGAAGTCATTTTTCTAAAATGTCCTTGCTCTAGCAGACAGCCCTCGAGATTACTTATTGTATCCCATGTTCTTCAATGGCCATACATCTAATAACAGATAGTTTCTGGGCAGCTGCTAATTTCAGGTGTATGAATTATTACAAATGGATTAAAATTCAAGTCGACGAATCAATGTGATTTCAAAATTTATGAATCCTTGGTTATTGATTAGTGGAGAATCCTTGTGTTAAGCAGAGTCTTTGGTTGTTGATCCGTTCGTCCGTGTCGAATATGAGCAACTGAAGATCGACGATTAAATACAGGGTTTATTTGTCTCATACCCCACCTGTATGGACTGGGCACAAGGCTCCGTTTTAACGTGGGCCCACCCACAAGCCGAAGCTAATGGGTGGGAGAGAACAAAAATTGCGTCGATCCCATCGGCATTCCCCCTCAAGGGGGGCGCCTCAGGCGCTGGGCAATAAACCCAGCCCTGCCCCCAAAGAGGCAGGTATTGCCTGGAGGGATGGCCCTCTGGGATCGAGGCTATTAATTTAACCCCGTAGGGTCGTAAATACAGGGTGACAAACCCTTTTTTGGGGGGTGGGGGGTCAGCTGGTATATTTACTCTTACTGATGCAGACTACCAGAACCCAAATTCGTTTTTTGTGGGTCCCTCTGTAGTTAACTAACCACATATTCGAGCGTGTTGATTGGCTGGTTTAATCAACGCGCCCACGCAGCGACTATAAGTTGGCTCCAGCACACCTTATATATCAAAATTATTCAAACACTGGGTTCATTGATTCCTTTGGTGACAGTTTCTACGCCAACTACACTGAATTCTATTAACTGACCACATGTCAATTCGTCTAGGGTTATTTTATGCAGAGCTGATTAGTCATTCGAGGAGGAGGAGGAGTTGGAACCAATTAAAGGGTCACTAGAGTCAGACTAGAATTATACAGACTCCAGTTGAATTTACACTTTATATGACCCTATTTAGTCTGAAAGGTTATACAGTGCATATTCCTTATGAATAGATTATTAATAAATCATTGTTTTATATTAATTTGTAGGTAATAACTGCACTAGTCAGAGGTGCCAAAAATGGGCATTCCAGTGCGGGCCGTCCAACAAAGACCAACCTTGAGCAGTTCTGTGCAGTTACTGCGCAGAGGACACCCCGAGGGCAATAAATGATAGGAGCGGTTGGCAAGCGATTGTTATGGATATCAGTGCTACTAATACGACATGATGTTATGGCTAACCCCATGGACCACATTGTGACGTCACGTTACTATTGTGCTGGCCTTCTTTTTTACGATGGTGATAGTCTTACCCTATAGGTTTGCCCAAAATGCCATTTTTCAGCCATTATAAGACTACGTATTTTGATGAATGTGTACGTTATCGATTTTATTGTTTTTTCTCATGGATTCTAATGCCCTTAATTTACTGATGGTGAAAAACCTGGTGAATTAGGAGTTTTAGGTGATTTTCGAGGCTCTATAACCCCCCTGAGAGAGGGCAAAAATGGCAAATTGTGTGTAAAAATAAAGTGCCAAACTATTGTTTTTCTGATAGAGTTCGATGAGGAGTATCACATAGTAAAAGATGGATGGTGGCGCTTGAGTATTAAGGGAGATATGGGGCTTCAAAGGTTTGCCCAAAATGCCATTTTTCAGCCATTATAAGACTACGTATTTTGATGAAAGTGTACGTTATCGATTTTATTGTTTTTTCTCATGGATTCTAATGCCCTGAATTTACTGATGGTGAAAAAACTGGTGAATTAGGAGTTTTAGGTGATTTTCGAGGCTCTATAACCCCCCTGAGAGAGGGCAAAAATGGCAAAACACCTAAGTTTGATTCTACTATTTGGCATTCTGTCCGTCTCCATTCATTTTCTTTGATCTATTAATTTACTATTTAATTATTGGTTTAAAATTTGCGGTAAGATTCGCAAAACGTCGGGTGGAGAAATGGGGCAGGCAAATAACCCATACAGATTTCATTGAGCCCTAACACCACCAAGGCAATATGTTAAACCTTACTGAATCGAGTATATCAAAGGCGAGGAGGTAGTGTTTTTAAAAGGATCTTATTTCGTCGATTGCCTATCTTCTTTTAGGGCGGTTTCTTCCTTTAATTGACCCGGCTCTGATGGGCTCCGGCTGTCTGTGCTCATTTCTTTTGTTTTTAATAATGAATGGTAAACTGATTTATTTTTCTCAGACGTCTTTATCAAAACCGAAGTCCAATTCAATCGCGCGGAGAAGATAGCTTTCGGGGGAATGAAGACCATCACGTCTAGCCCCTTCGACTAACCGCCCAATTCTAAGTATTCTAACTCAGTTCCCTTCACATATTTTGCTTTTAGCCAATGGGAAATCAGTGGCTAGGTCAGAGAAAGATTGAATGTTTGTCAATCACTTCTATAACGGTCAATGTTAACTTTTCATTAACCATACGGCTATTTAAATTTTGATAGACTACAGTCATAATTCGAATGAACAAGGAAGAAATTAAGGCAACAACGAATTTACGAATTATGTAAAAAGAAGAGGCCTCCCTCTTAGTTTACTAAATTGAAGCCGCTGCTGTTGCTGTTGCTGCTGCTGCTGCTGCTGCAGTGCAACACGGAGCGCACAAGTGAACGTCAATTACGAGTTTGTCCTTAATTCTCCAGTAGTGCCCAGCATTTGTTCATTTTACTTGGATTGAGAGATGGGATCAAAGAGGCCGCGCAGCTGTTATTTGGTGTGGTGTTCCTACGATCACTTAAGCAGGAATGAAAAAGAAAAAGAAAAAGTGACAAAATCATAAAAAATAAAATAAAAAGCAATAATGGAACGAAGGAAAGAAAGAAAGTGTAAAGGAAGATAGAAGGAAAAAAAAGCAAGAAAGGTAATTTAATTAAAAGAAAAACAAGCAAACGGGAAAGAAAGAAAGAAAAATGAAAGTAAGGTAATCGAATTAGAAAGAAAAACAAACAGAGAAGAAAGAAAGAAAGAAGGAAAGAAGAGGAAGGAAGAAAGAAGAAAGGAAGAAGAAGGAAGAAAAAAGAAAGAAAGAAAGAAAGAAGAAAGGAAGAAAGAAGAAAGAAAGAAGAAGAAAAAGAAAGAAGAAGAAAGAAGAAAAGAAAGAAAGAAAGAAAGAAGAAAGGAAGAAAAGGAAAGAAAGAAAGGTACTCTATGAGGAAGTTCGTTCCGGTCCCCTGCCTCCAAATTTGCTGTTCGGTGATGTATCAAATTTCAACCCCAACTATAACCGCTAGAGCGGTGTGACTTGAAAGAAAACAACCAACTCAAATAACAATCCCAACTATCGTATCGACGCCTATTTGGGGGGGGGGGGGGGCTTTTTTGTCGTAATTCTAATTTTTCTTTTTTGTCGTAATTCTTATTAAAACATTAAACCGTTTTTTGTCGTAATTCTAATTTTTCTTTTTTTTGTCGTAATTCTTATTATCGTAATTTGTCGTAATTTGTCGTAATTCTAATATCGATATTTTCGACAGACAGATAGATATCGTTGTGATATCTATTATCTATCTATCTATCTATATATCTATATCGTTGTGTATCTATCTATCTATCTATATCGTTGTGTATCTATCTATCTATCTATCTATCTATATCGTTGTGTATCTATCTATCTATCTATCTATCTATCTATATCGTTTGTTTATCTATCTATCTATCTATCTATCTATCTATATCGTTGTGTATCTATCTATCTATCTATCTATCTATCTATCTATCTATCTATCTATCTATCTATCTATCTATCTATATCGTTGTGTATCTATCTATCTATCTATCTATCTATCTATATCGTTGTGTATCTATCTATCTATCTATCTATCTATCTATATCGTTGTGTTTATCTATCTATCTATCTATATCGTTGTGTTTATCTATCTATCTATCTATCTATCTATCTATCTATCTATCTATCTATCTATATCGTTGTGTTATCTATCTATCTATCTATCTATCTATCTATGTGTTTATCTATCTATCTATCTATCTATCTATCTATATCGTTGTGTTTATCTATCTATCTATCTATATGATCTATCTATCTATCTATCTATCTATCTATCTATCTATCTATATCGTTGTGTATCTATCTATCTATATCGTTGTCTATCTATCTATATTCGTTGTGTTTATTATCTATCTATCTATCTATATCGTTGTGTTTATCTATCTATCTATCTAATCGTTGTGTTATCTATCTATCTATTATCTATATCGTTGTGTTTATCTATCTATCTATCTATATCGTTGTGTTTATCTATCTATCTATCTATCTATCTATATCTTGTGTTTATCTATCTATCTATCTATCTATCTATATCGTTTGTGTTCTATCTATCTATCTATCTATATCGTTGTGTCTATCTATTATCTATCTATCTATCTATCTATCTATCTATCGTTGTGTATCTATCTATCTATCTATCTATCTATCTAATCGTTGTGTTTATCTATCTATCTATCTATCTATCTATCTATCTATATGTTGTGTTTATCTGTGTTTATCTATCTATCTGTCGAAAATATCGATATTTACGAATTACGACAAATTACACAAAAAAAGAAAAATTAGAATTAGACAAAAAAGCCCCCCCCCAAATAGGGTCGATACGATAGTTGGGATTGTTATTTGAGTTGGTTGTTTTCTTTCAAGTCACACCGCTCTAGCGGTTATAGTTGGGGTTGAAATTTGATACATCACCGAACAGCAAATTTGGAGGCAGGGGACCGGGACGAACTTCCTCATAGAGTACCGAAAGAAAAATGAAAGTAAGGTAATCGAATTAGAAAGAAAAACAAGCAGAGAAGAAAAGAAAGAAAAAAGAAAAGAAAGAAGGAAAGAAAGAAAAAGGAAGAAAAAGAAAGAAAGAAAGGAAGAAAGGAAAGAAAGAAAAATGAAAGTAAGGTATTCGAATTAGAAAGAAAAACAAGCAGAGGAGAAAGAAAGAAATAAGGGAAGAAAGAAGAAAGAAGAAGAAAGGAAGAAAGAAGGAAGAAAGAAAATGAAAGCAAGGTAATCAATTAGAAAGAAAAACAAGCAGAGGAGAAAGAAAGAAAGAAAGAAGAAAGAAGGAAGAAGAAAAAGAAGAAAGAAGGAAAAGAAGAATAAAGAAGAAGAAAGAAAGAAAGAAAGAAAGAAAGGAAGAAAGAAGGAAAGAAAGAAAAATGAAAGTAAGGTAATCGAATTAGAAAGAAAAACAAGCAGAGGAGAAAGAAAGAAGGAAAGAAAGAAGGAAAGAAAGAATAAAGGAAGAAAGAAAGAAAGAAAGAAAGAAAGAAGAAGGAAGAAAGAAGGAAAAGAAAGAAAAATGAAAGTAAGGTATTCGAATTAGAAAGAAAAACAAGCAGAGAAGAAAGAAAGAAAGAAGGAAAGAAAGAAGGAAAGAAAGAATAAAGGAAGAAAGAAAGAAAGAAAGAAGAAAGGAAGAAAGAAGGAAAGAAAGAAAAATGAAAGCAAGGTAATTCAATTAGAAAGAAAAACAAGCAGAGGAGAAAGAAAGAAAGAAGGGAAGAAAGAAGAAAGAAAGAATAAAGAAGAAAGAAAGAAGAAGAAAGAAAGAAGAAAGAAAGAAAGAAAGAAAGAAGAAAGGAAGAAAGAAGGAAAGAAAAAATGAAAGTAAGGTAATCGAATTAGAAAGAAAAACAAGCAGAGAAGAAAGAAAGAAAGAAGGAAGAAAGAAGAAAGAAAGAATAAAGGAAGAAAGAAAAGAAAGAAAGAAAGAAAGAAGAAAGGAAGAAAGAAGGAAGAAAAAATGAAAGTAAGGTAATCGAATTAGAAAGAAAAACAAGCAGAGGAGAAAGAAAGAAGGAAAGAAAGAAGGAAGAAAGAATAAAGAAGAAAGAAAGAAAGAAAGAAAGAAGAAGGAAGAAAGAAGGAAGAAAGAAAAATGAAAGTAAGGTAATCGAATTAGAAAGAAAAAACAAGCAGAGAAGAAAGAAAGAAAGAGGAAAGAAGAAAGAAAGAAAAGAAGAAAAAAGAAAGAAAGAAAGAAAAAGAAGAAAGGAAGAAAGAAGGAAAGAAAGAAAAAATGAAAGTAAGGTAATCGAATTAGAAAGAAAAACAGAGGAGAAAGAAAGAAGAAGAAAGAAAAAGAAAGAATAAAGGAAGAAGAAAGAAAGAAAGAAGAAAGGAAGAAAGAAGGAAGAAAGAAAAATGAAAGTAAGGTATCGAATTAGAAAGAAAAACAAGCAAGAAGAAAGAAAGAAGAAAGAAGAAAGAAGAAAGAAGAAAGAAGAAAGAAGGAAAGAAAGAATAAAGGAAGAAAGAAAGAAGAAAGGAAGAAAGAAGGAAGAAAGAAAAATGAAAGTAAGGTATTCGAATTAGAAAGAAAAACAAGCAGAGAAGAAAGAAAGAAAGGGAAGAAAAAGAAAGAAAGAAAGGAAGAAAAAAAAAGAAAGAAGAAGGAAGAAAGAAGGAAAGAAAGAAAAATGAAAGTAAGGTAATCGAATTAGAAAGAAAAACAAGCAGAGAAGAAAGAAAGAAAGAAAGAAAGAAAAGAAAGAAAGAAAGAATAAAGGAAGAAAGAAGGAAAGAAAGAAAATTTATTTCTTAGATTAAGTAAATGAATTCCCATAGAAAAGGAAAATTATAAAGTGTTTATAAAGTGTTTACCTGTTTAGAACGATTGTGAACTTTATTCATAGATTGGCTCTTAAAACATTTATATTGCAACTAAGTATGAATTGTTTACCTATTTAAAACAATTGTGAACTATATTAATACACTGCTTTTTTAAACATGTATATTGCAACAAAGTATAAAGTGTTTATCTGTTTAAAACGATCATGAATGTTTTACTACATTGGTTCTTAAGACATTGATATTGCAACTGAACATGAAGTGTTTTCCTGTTTAAGATGATTGTGAATATAGCAGTTAGGAAAATTGCCGAAAAAGAAAATAGACATTTGAAACACCACTGACAGATATGTTTTTGAACAAGAAAAAAAGTTTCATTAATAAATGACGTTTTCTTGTGGATAGACAGTGTGGGTTGTCCAGCAAGGGCCTACATTGATCAACTTTGTGTGGATTCTGGATGCTGTACAGGGGACCTCCTGGGGGCAATGATTGATATGGATGGGTGGAAAGAGACAGTCATGTATATCTGTGCTGGCAGCATGACAGGTTTGTTACATAATTATTAGATATCTAATATTTATGTGCAATAGTGTAGAAAGCACGATGGCGTTTTAAGTGCAGCTGACGGCCTTGAGGATTGAGTGACAAGCTTGACCTCAGTCGTAACACTATCTTCCGGGGATAGCCGTGAGATCCGGTAGAGAGGACCCTCTCTTCCGGTTTAGATAGTAAGTTTCAGCAGTTAGAGACTAGCAGCCAAGTTCGACGGAAGGGTAAGTCGCGTTACATGCGCTCCCGTCTTAATCTGCGCAGATGTCTCGTTGGGGATTTAAAAATAAAGTAAAATCAAAGCAAATCGGAGTCTTATGTTATTACCTCTAAAAACTAACAATGACACAGGGCTTCTGATAAAGAGAAATCCCCAATAGAAGACCAGACCCGAAGTCCCCAAGAAAGTCCAGACCTTAGAAGATTCCAGACCAAGACAAGATGTTATAAGATTCCAAAGACGGACAGAAGAATAGAGTAAGACAGAAGTAAGTAAAGAAGTATTGAGAAGGGTATGCAACAGGATGATGATGATATATATATATATATATATATATATATATATATATATATATATATATATATATATCCCAATGGCATAGTGCCACAACCATAGAATATATGTGATGGCACTGTGATTTGCTAAAATATTGCACTTTAATATTTATGAAACCATTTCTGATTTGCAAAATCTAATTGATGTTGTAGCTTTGGTTCTGAGCAAAAATATCAATGATTCGATGGTTAGTCAAAATCTGAGAAGTCGTTTGGTTTGGTTTGGTTTTGTTTTGTTTTACGGCATATCAACCTCAGTGGGTCATTTAATGCCGATAAAGTTTTGAAATAAATCAATTCTTAATGGATAATACAATTTTGTTTATTAACTCGTTTTTCTATTTAACCCATAGAGGTACTACCACTCCGGGTCAGAGTGGACCAGGGAACAATGGCGATGAAGGGTTGCTCCACATTCCCCAAACCTCCAAAACTGGAACCTCACCATCAGATAGAGTTTAACGTCATTCCCAGGACATGTAGACCCTCAGTCACCGCCTTCTAGCACCCATATGATAAAAAGGGGTTGGGGCTTGCCATAAAGGCAATAGGGTTGGGGGCAATCATATAGGTGCTAGGGCATGACGTGACCAGCCGATTGATCGGCAAGGGCCTCTCCGACCTCCCGTCTAGCCCAAGAAAGGGCCAAAGTGCTGTTTTGCATGCCATGAACTGCTCATCCACCTGGGTTCTATTCTTAAACATCACGGGTAAAACCCACGACCAATAGGTGGCCCCATTGGGGGAGTCTTACCCCTCTGCAGAGGTGCAATCGGTGCATTCTAACGCCCAGCCGACAGGGCGGTGAGAAGTCGTGGATCGATTTTTGCGTTAATAAGTTAATGGTCTGAAAAGTTGAGACACTGACAGTTAAAAAATAAAGTTATGATTAACGTTTTAAGAGAGATCGTAGACAAAATATCTGGAGAAAAAAAATTAAAACACTGAAAAAATATCTGTAACATAATTCATGCATAGTCCAAGAATTATGTACGTACTGTAGTAACAATATTTTGAGTAAGGTTTCATTAGATTCAGAATAACGGGGGTCCATTGAAAAGTTACCTTAACAGTTACTGACGGGTAATAACCTTTTTACTTGACCCCTTGAAAAATGCGCTATTTCAGGCGCGGGAGATTAGTTTAGGTTTTAGTTTAGATACGAATAGTCATTTACTAAAAGCGGACGCTGTTGTTGGCTCTCTAGATGTCACTCCCGACCCGTGTAGAATCTTTATAGGCTTAACAGAAAAACAACGAGTTTGGTTTATTGATTAATTTAAACAAGAAATCTTAACTCTTAATGTCCTATACCACCTCATTCTACCCGGCCGGAAGTCACATTCATTTTCCTAATCTACCAAAAACGATAGCCTTTGGTTAAATGGAATATTATATATATTTAGAAGTCTTTGATTTAAGGGAAATAACAGGTAACTTTAGATGCAAAAGCCATTTTTAACCATTTTTTCATAAATCCTTACAGGAATGGGGCTCTGAACATAGAAAATTCTTAACAGGATATTAAGAGTTAAAGAAGGAGAATCTACCCGAAGAAATCAATCCGTGAAAACACCCTAACAAGAGGATATGGCTGGTAATGAGTTAGAAGCAGAACAAGTATCTATATATATCTATTGCCGTCGGTATACAAGTATATGTGTGTATATAATAGGGTTACCCAAAATGAGACTAAATTGCATTTTTGACAAAATGACTTTAGAGAAAATAATTTACCAAAAATCAGGGAATTATCGGATTTTTATGAAATTTTCAGTGTTTATTTATCAATAAATGATCTTTATAATGCATTACTTATTTTATTCCAAAACTTTCTCATTTTTTTCAGGTCACTTAATTTTGTCCCCCAACCCCTTATGTTGGGGGCGTAACATTTTTGCGAGTTGGTCATTTTCGATATTAATTACAGTATAAATAATCAGATAAAATACCGAAGTTATGAATAGAAACAAAAAAAATTCATGTTGGCTGTTCTATGAGAAAATAAGTACCGAAAATCGAAAAATAGAATGTAAAAAAATAATAAATTATTAATTTTTTGGAGATTGCTTTCTTACTTATTTCGATAATTATTTAATTGGCTATTATCTCATGAAATAAAAAAAATATACATCGATATTTTTTCTGCTTAAAAAGGGGGGGGGGTACATTTTCAATTGAGTTTTTCTTCAAAAACTATACTTTTTTCGATAAAAAATAATGTTTGCATTAAATAGATATTTATTACTAGAATCTAAAAATATAACATTTTAAACTTAAAATAAGGCTTTTCATATTTTAAAACAATTAAATTTAAAAACGGATTTTACTTGGTTAAAAGATAAAACTAGTGAGTAAAATGTCTGTAATATTTAATAAATATGTATTTAAAGTAACGCCTTACTTATTCCTACAAAGAAATGTGTATAAGTATTTTAAAACTATTTTTAAACCATTATTGAACACGATAAACCAAAATAAATTCGAGTTAACTTTTCCTAGAAATTTGGACGAATTTTAATGTATAAATTGTATTAAAAATAAATTGCATATGTAATGATATTTTTCTTTTTTTAATGATGGTCAGTATGTTACTACTTATCGATTTAGACAAAGTTTGACCTTAAATAATAGATTTAATTATGTTTAATTCGTTTTTAAAACTATTAGCAGACGACAAAAATGGGCAACCCTAGTATATAACATCTAAGAAATAAGGACCTATGTCTTTTATCATAAAGATCGACTTGTGTTATACGATGTACGTCAGAAAATATCCTGGTTGACCGCATTCTACGATGTGAAAAGTATCGTCCACTGCGAGTTCTTGCAATAGTGCCAGATGATTAGCCAGCATGTCTACAAAGAGATACTGCGCTGATTTCTTCGTTCAGTGCGCAAATAATAAAACAGCATGTGCAGCTATTTTAAATTAAAAGAAATTGTAAGAAAAGCCCTCCCAAATGAAAGTTCCATTTTTTCAGCTGAAACCCGTGCAATAGATCTAGCACTTGACATAATCTATGAAAATAACCACAAAAATAAATCATCTTCTCAGACTCGCTCTCTGTCCAACTATCATTAAGAAATATAAAAAAAAAACAGGAAGACCCTCTCATCATTAAGCTCCTGAATAGATTAGACTTGATGTCTAACTCTAAGGAGATTATGATATGCTGGATACCAAGTCATATAGGAGTGAGGGGGATGAAAGAGCAGACTCCGCAGCCAAATCGGCTCTAGATTTGATCCCCGATAATTTCAAGATACCATATACTGATTTGAAACCTAAAATCGATAGATTCCTTCATACAAAATGGCAACAACACGGACATAACAACATCCACAATAAACTCTTCCTAATCAAACCAACTTTGGGAGGCTAGACACCAACTTTATCGCCCCGATAGATGTGACAGGAGAAGTTGTGGGTGCCTCACTATGAAAACGCATCTGCCCAAACTGCCCTGAGTATCCGAGAGTTCCTTGACCATAAGAACATCACTGCGCTGAAGCAACCTCCCCACTCGCCCGACCTGGCTCTGTGTGATTTTTTCCTCTACTCCACGATTAAGGGGTCATGAGTGGAACCCGTTTTGAATATGTGCACGACATCAAATAGACCGTGACGACAGATCTACACTATTCATTTTGTAAATAACCAGTTTGTTAGGTGGAGCACTCTGATGAATTAAAAGATTTTAAACTGATTGTGACTGTTTATTCCAACTCACGTTATGCACTGATTTTTTTTTATTTGTCAGAATGATTTGCCTTTTAATTCGTTTGCTTGAGTCGGTTTTTGTTTCAAAGTCAAAGAATGTCTTACGTCAGCTCGGTCGATTATAGTAATTTCAGTTCAACAAAACGCCTACACAATAATTTTTTTTATTTATCACTCTCTAACAATCTTTACGCAACGATTTGTCACAGCTAACCTCTTTCTGATAACGAACAATCCTTTTTTTCTTTTTCAATGACTTTTCATTGTCTATCCTCTAATAATATTATGAAAAGTCACGCATTAAGAACTTTAATGTTGTGAACTTTAATGTTGTGAACTTTAAGTTTGATAAGGTGCGTGTATACTTTCCACTATCTGTAAATAAAAAAAAGAGTGAGGCCTAGTGTAATAAGTAATTGAGAGTTATCTTCCCTATTTTATGATTATCTCCCTTTTGGAGAATTCTCTAATGAATACTTCACTATATATATATATATATATATATATATATATATATATATATATATATATACCAACCCCTCCACACGAGCAGGATGCGACTCAAAGTAAATTTCTTAAGCGGAGTTTAACAGGTTTGAATTCAGAGTTTTCCTTCTCCTAGACCGGTTGCCTAACCCAGTTTAAAGAGCCCAGTCTGCCCTACTATTTGCCCATAGCTGGAAGGAGAGTAGGATTCATGCCTTTCCCAAGGGTATTAGCGCTAAGTGAAATGCAATTACCACGTCCAGGATTTTAACTCAGGGCGACGAGTCTATTTCCCATGACTTTAGCCATTACACCACGCGCTTCCTAGATACTAGACTATATAAACTCTCAATAAGTGTACCAATTATTTTAAATCGAATAAAGCTTTCTAAAGTATATAGGTGTTATCGGTTGTCATTACACTTGTATTCTTGATTGAAGGTGAAGTTATAAGCTGGGTTGGATGGGCAGGATTTGGCTTTTGTGTAGTATTGCATGGCTGGTTTTACCCATCTTAGAAAAATCAATAAAACCTTTTGGTCTCCAAATGGAACCCATCATCAAAGAATCTAAAATTCCTCTCACAAATATTCACAAAACCATTGTACCAAAAACACCACCTTGGATCATTAAAAAACCTAAAGTGATCCTTGAGCTAAGTGAACTTCCCAAAACAAAAACCCATCCTAGCACTTACCAAGATAAATTCTACAATATTCTAGAACGCTACCCCAACCACCTCTACATCTTTACAGATGGCTCTAAGGACAATGACAAAACAGCATGTGCAGCTATTTTAAATAAAATAATTGGAAGAAAAGCTCTCCCAAATGAAAGTTCCATTTTTTTCAGCTGAAACCCGTGCAATAGATCTAGCACTTGACATAATCCATGAAAATAACCACAAAAATAAATAATCTTCTCAGACTCGCTCTCTGTCCAACTATCATTAAGAAATATAAAAAAAACCCTGGAAAACCCTCTCATCATTAAGCTCCTGAATAGATTAGACTTGATGTCTAACTCTAAGGAGATTATGATATGCTGGATACCAAGTCATATAGGAGTGAGGGGGATGAAAGAGCAGACTCCGCAGCCAAATCGGCTCTAGATTTGATCCCCGATAATTTCAAGATACCATATACTGATTTGAAACCTAAAATCAATATAGATTCCTTCATACAAAATGGCAACAACACGGAATAACAACATCCACAATAAACTCTTCCTAATCAAACCCACTTTGGGAGGCTGGAGACCAACTAAGGAAGTCTAAAAAGGAACAACTCATTGTATCCCGATTACGCATTGGTCATACAAGACTAACACACTCCTATATACTTAAACAAGAACAGCAACAACAATGTGGAACATGTCAAACACCTTTGACAGTTAAACACTTATTCATGGAATGTAGGTTTCTTTCTCACATCAGAAACCGTTATTTTAAAGCAACCAATGTGAAAGATCTGTTTGAAAATGTCAACATGGAGGATATTCTTCTTTTTTGAGGGAAATAAAATTATAACATAGAATGTAGACATGAAACAAATCAATACCATACAACAAATCCCCAATAATGCTAACACATTTTTAAAACATATTACTAAAAAGTATAAATATAAATACACAATATGTATAACATCCTAACCCTTAGGCATGACATAACCCTAGACGGGTTGATATGCCGTTAAAATCAATAAACAAACAACTTTTTTTTCTAGATTGACGTTAATGAAGAGTTCCATTATGACTATTAAATTTATATGCAAGTATTTTTCACAATACCTTTTAAATAATTCTAGCAAATATATGCACCCCGGTGCAAGTATTTAACTTTTAAAGTAAAATATTATATTAAATTAGAAAGGCTAATGAAACTAAATAAGAATACAGATATAAACATTTGACACACAGGTATAATCGGTAAAAAGAACAACTGAAACTTACTCTTCCATCACTCCCGTCTTCCATTGTCATTTTTTTCTAATTTGACTATTTAGTTGAATAAGAAGTAAATAATAAAATTACAGTTATTTCTTCTTGTTAATGGATTTCTTTTAAGATTCATTTCTGAGAATTTGGTACATATTCATTAGGATAAATCCAAACAATTAAAAATCAATAATACTAAGCACATATTCATTAAAATCGTCTTTTTAATATCAATATGCAAATAAGCCTTCCCGTTCACACTGTAAACCGCTATTTTGTTGTATATATAAATACAATTGCATGTTATTAATATGTAGATATGGTCAACAGTATAAATAAAGTAAAACAATTTATATATATATATATATATATATATATATATATATATATATATATATATATATTTTGGAATAAAAAGGCCTTAAATACCATGGGTATCGTGGTTATGGACCATTTCCAATCAGTGGTCTGAAGAAGCTCGTGAGCATACTCGCGAGTGGAAATGGTCCATAACCACGATACCCATGGTATTTAAGGCCTTTTTATTCCCAAATAACTTTGCTTTGTTTACAATAATTAAACATTGAGCTCTTATACGGAACCTGAACTCTCCACCAACCTATGGTAGAGAATTAGGACCCACCTAGAATCACCTTGTACCAAGAAACTTGGTACCGCACCAAATATATATATATATATATATATATTAGACAAAAAGTGACCCGTTGGGTCACCCGTTAAGCTCTCGCTAGATGATTGGGATTAGGAAAAAGAGTAGGATCTGCCAAAATATCATCTGCTTTTCATTTTAAAAATGAATTAAAATTCATTAAAACGATTTAAGGTCAAGTTTTCAGTCGAAAAAGTAACATAATGAGCATAAGCAAAAAAGCAAAATAATATTACACATTTAATTTATTTTTGATACATTTAAAACGATGTTTTCGTTCAATATCGATCATCTTGATCTGCCAAGATGCTACTTAAAATTCGTTTTTACAAAATAAATTGTAACCTTTGCGCTTGAAAAAAATTCACACTGGATTGTCCAATTAGACACATAACCTAATAGATAAAGGAATTAGGTTAAGACAGTTCTAAATGACTGTTATCTCTAGACTGCAGGTTCAATCCTGGTCAGGGGCAGCAGTAACATAGAAAAATAATTAACATAGCTTAACGCCAGTACCTCAGTTATTGTTAGTGGAATGAGAACAGGATACCCCTGTGGGCTGAATAAAGAGTTAGGTTCAAAGTTCTGTGATGGCTCCCTATTACAAGAATGTTCCTGTGTTCGACAAGAAATACCTGAAGAAGGCCGGAGGGCACATCGGCCGAAACGCTGTACAGATAACAATGAAGATGAGGACAATAGACTGAATAATACAAATAATGGTAATCTTTGCAGAGTTCCGTCCTGCCCCCCTGCCTCAAAAACTGCCTGCCGCAGACTGTTGAAAAAACAACACCAGCTATGATTGAAGTCCGTAGCCGAAGCGGTATCACTTAAAAAAAAAAAAATTAGGGCGTTTTTCCTGAAAACCCAACCCCAACCCCCTCTAGTTAAAATTGAGCTTTATTACAAAATTTGTGGTTCTATTTTTCCTGGGTCACCCAAATTATTTATTTATTTTCCATCAAACTAACCCTAACACCAACCGAAACCCTAGCCTTAAACCCTAACTCTATTTTTTACACCGCTTCGGCTACGGATTTTAATCGTAGCTGGTGTTTGTTTTTTTTTTGTTTTTTTGTTTTTCAGCAGTCACTGGCTACGATTTTTTGAGGCAGGATTCCAGGAGAGAACTCCGCAAATATTACCCAAATAATACTCCAAAAATTATTTTTTAGTTTTCATTTTCATTTTATTTTTCGATTTTCGGTACTTATTTACTACTCGAACAGATTCTTAAAAAAAAAAATGGTACTTTCACGGAGAACCGCCCGCCTCAAAAAACGCTAGCCGATGGCTGCTGAAAAAAAACAAACACCAGCTACGATTGAAGTCCGTAGACGAAGCGGTGTCACTTGCAAAACAAACAAACAAAAAAAAACAACCAACTTAGGGCGTTTTTCCCGTAAGTTTTATTACAAAAGTTATAAAAAACAGCGAGTTTTTTTTTATTCAAGTTTCAATCGTAACAGCAGCCAAAGCATTTTTTTTCCGCAAAGAGTACAAAAAATTGGTTCTGTCTAGTCATCGCCAAGTTTAAGTGACTTGCAAAAAATCAGAAAGTTTTAAAATTAAATTAAATTGCTAAATCAACACTGAAAATTTAATTAAAATCGAAAACTTCCACAAACAAAAAAACATGGATTTTTCAATGAATTGACCTAGACAATTAGAAAATGTAAGACAGGCAACTCTAGAGTTATAGGATGTTCTGACCTTTGTAGTAATATTACTTGTGATCAATTTCATCACACAGGGAAGAGTCAAGATTTGACTTAATTGCCCGACTAATTAACCAATTAAAGTGATGTTTTTTTAAACTTGAGCTAAAACTAAGGAATAATTAGAGACAGATTTCGTGTGATCAAGGTCACAAACAAGAAAGCCTTTATGGATTGAACGAAATCTCCAGAAATTATTTACGTATAACATATCAATGAAATGAAAATTGGTCTAAATATAAGATGTTGTACATATATATATATATATATATATATATATAATATATATAATCCTTTTGAACATTACAATTTGGGAATATATATATATATATATATATATATATATATATATATTCCCAAATTGTAATGTTCAAAAGGATATATATATATATATGTAAATATATATAATATATATATATATATATATATATATATATATATTATATTATTATTATTATTATGGAGATTGTGAGTTTGTCTGTCTGTAACCGAAACTACACAAGTCACAATTCCCTTTGTTATTTACACACATTCTCCATGATTTTATTTTTTATTTAAACCTCAATTATTAGTAAAAGTGTTTTACACCATTAAGAGTGTTAACAATATCTACATACTAATAACATGCAATTGTATTTATATATTCAACGAAATAGAGGTTTACAGTGTGAATGGGAAGGCCAATTTGCATATTGATCTTAAAAAATTTGATTTTAATAAATATATGCTTAGTATTATTGATTTTTAATTGTTTGGTTTTATCTTAATAAATATGAGCAAAAATCTCGGGGATAAATCTCAACAGAAATCTATTAACATAAAGAAATAACTGTAATATTATTCTTTACTTCCTATTTTAACTAAATAGTTAAATCAGGGAAATTTACCACTGAAAGACGGGAGTAAGGGAAAATGGTGGAACAGTTAGTTTCAAAGTTGTTCTATTTTCCGATTATACCCCCTCTGTTCCTAATATTTTTATCTGAATTCTTATTCAGTTTCATTAGCCTTTCTAATTTAACATGATATTTTATTATATTAAAACTTAAATACTTGCACCCGGAGGGTGCATATATTTGCTAGTATATATAAACAAACAAACAGTGTAGTGTTGTGTCTTCTCTTGACGAGGCAAGGAAAATAATGTGTTCTGTTAAATAAATATTATTTTTACTAGCAAATATATGCACCCTCCGGGTGCAAGTATTTAAGTTTTAATGTAATAAAATATTGTATTAAATTAGAAAGGCTAATGAAACTAAATAAGAATACAGATAAAAAGATTTGAAACAGAGGGGGGGTATAATAAAAGATTTGAAACAGAGGGAGTATAATAAAAAATGGAACAACTGAAACTTACTCTTCCATCACTCTCGTCTTTCATTGTTATTTTTTTTCTAATTTAAGTATTTAGATATAAGAGGAAGTAAAGAATAGAATGACAGTTATTTTATCTTGTTAATGGATTTCATTTAAGATTCATTGAAGAGATGTTTGCTTATATTCATTAAAATAAACCAAACAGTTAGAAATCAATAATACTAAGCACATATTTATTAAATTCGATTTTTTTATATTAATATGCAAATTAGCCTTCCCGTTCACACTGTAAACCGCTATTTTGTTGTATATATAAATATAATTGCATGTTGTCAGTATGTAGACATAGTTAACAGTATTAATAATGTAAGACAATTTTATTAATAATTGAGGTTTAGATAAAAATAAAATCATGAAGAATGTGATGTCAATAACTAAGAGAATTGTGACTTGAGTAGGAATATAGTTTCGGTTACAGACAGAAAAACACACAATCTCCATTATAATAAGATTTTCAGAGATACATTTTTTGAGCGCAAGATATCATTTTTTTTCTTATTTGGATTTATCTAAAAAAAAGATTAAAAAACCCCACCAGACTGACTCATTTTGTGCGAATCTATCGAACATATTTCGTATTGTTCTGTTGTAAAAACGGTAAAATCTGATATCTATATCATTTTTTAAATGAACAACTTTCAATTTCCTTCATCCATCTTCATCATTGTTGCTGCAATTTGGGAAAACCAATCCAATTTGCTCAGCCATTCTCGCAATGGCTGTGCAAATTCTTTTGCTGTTGTTAGCACCTTTCCATCCACTAACGATGATGTCCCCACCCCCAAAAGTTTTTATTTTTATCTGAAATGAGCAGGCTAACCCTTGAGTGACGGTATTTGGTGCATTGACTGCACAGAAACTGATTCTTGCTGGGGCTGTTGTTGTCTCTTTTTTTCTTTCTGGCACTCCTTGCTGTGGAGGCTACTCTCCTCTCCGCGTCTTGTTTAACACTGTCACTTTTACAACCGTGGCAAAAGCATCCATTGTGCCTCATGTTACCAAGATATTGCAAAACTTTTGACTCAACCTAGTAATTATGGGGAGGGTGTAGTTCCTGTGGTGCAGTGGCTAACATACTGGACTGCGATATCATAGTGAGTTTGAACTCCAGTCAAGCTATTGCATTCACTTTTGGTCTACTACCTTTGGGAAAAGTTTAAATCCCACCCTTTTTTAAAATAAAACTCATTAAACTTAACCAAGATATGTTATCATAGTGAGTTTGAACTCCAGTCAAGCTATTCCTCACGTGTAGGTAATTGAAAATCCTTCTTCGAGTATTTCTTTATTGGAATTTCGTTCCTTAGTTATTCGTTTGGGTACGTAAATCGCGCTCACCCATTCCATCTTATTATTTTTATCCCCCATACCTTTATTGTATTTGTTACATAATTATTGGATCTCTAATGCTTTTATAAGGTATTGTTGAAATCATAATGGCAATTAGTACAGCTGATGGCCTTGAGGGTGAGTGACGGCGCTTGACCTCCCTCTCACCTTGCCTTGCGGGGATGGATCGTGAGAACCGGAATCTCCATAGAAGACCCTCTTCCGGTTTAAGGATATAGTAAGTTTAAGTCAGTTAGAAGTTAGAAGCCGAGTTAGCAAGATGTAAGGATCTGCGCAGATTGTCTGGTTTGGGGATTTATAAATAAAGTAACATCAACGTAAATCGAAGTCTTATGTTTATTACCTAAAAACTAACAATGACACAGGGCTTCTGATAAAGAGCAATCCCCAACAGAAACCAGACCCGAAGTCCTCAACAGAAGACCAGACCTTAGAAGATATACCAGACCAAGGTGTTAGAAGATAGACGATCAGAATAGCAAAGCCGGCCAGAAGAAAATACGACCAGAGTAAGAAGTAAGAAAAGGGTATACAACGTTATATAGATTTGGTACTGTGAAAACCCCAGTATATAATAGTATTGTCATCGGCCGGAAAACGAAGCTTCCGGAAAAAAGACAAAGAGAAATATAAAAATATATATTTAAAAAAAGGGGGAAAACGAAAGCGAGGCTTTCCGGTCAAGGAAGCAGGGTGAAGGTAAAGAAATATATAACAAACGTCCGTTGTAAGATCAAAAGATAAAGATGCGTAAGCGTGTCGTCAATACAAAAAGCCAGAGGGTCGAGCCGACAGCAGTCAGACCCAGAGACGCCAGCGGACAGCCGAAAGGACACTTCACGTCTCCCGTAAGCAACCACCCCTCGTGCACTCATTGTAAGCTCTGTGCCTTCACCACCCACACACCGAAGAAAATAACGAAGGGTCCTCTATTTGTAGATACGTATCTGTTGTTATTGAAGTCCAGTAGTCGTAGTAGCTGACAACTAATATACATCGCTTTGGGTATTGTGACCATACCCGCTACGTATACAGATACGCGATTTAGGAACGTGAAAAAGAAGCCGCTATATAACATATAGAATTTGATGCCAGTATGCAACACCTTCTCTATTCTCTCAAGTTCTGTTTTGACCTTGTTATGCTTTAGGGTTAGTCGATTTTAGAACTGTAACCTCTCAAAAGGTACGATACCCAGCCCATATTCATCGGCAGCAGATCGAGACAGACTCAGGGCGAGCGAACTACAGGTCCACTCACTCTGAAATCTGTGCTGCATCTGACTAACTAATTATATCACACCTAATCGGGCGTTTTTCAATGGTCAAGTAAAAAAAGTTACTAACCACCAATAACTGTCGGGTAAATTTTCATAGGATCCTGTTATTCTAAATCTAACGGACCCTAATCAAAATATTCTAACTACAGGTACATACATAAACCATAAGCTGCTAATGAAATTATGTAACAACCTGTTCTCAGACTAATTTGTATAATTTCTAAATTGAAAAAAAATATTAGCAATAAAAAAAAATTTTCTACACCCACTCATCTATTACTTTGGAAAAAAATTAATATAAAAGACCTGCAATCCAAAAATTAGGTGCTATCTGAAGATCCTGTCTCCCAGTAACATGAAACTCAAAGTCATTGGATTTTACAAGGTATTTCTCTTTGCAATATTTCTATATATTAACATTGAATTAGTCAATAAACAGCTAATAGGAAAATTTCTTACTATTACAAACAATGAAACAGTAACTCTTGTGCGGAATTAAAATGAAACTAAAATAAAATAAAATAAAAAAATAATTAATTAACAATGAATTTAATGATAGTCACTTGTTTATCCAAATGAGGTTTAAGTGGTTTTGAGTGTTTTACAGTAACAAAAGTTACCACACAAAAGATTTTTCTTCAAAACTTACTCCTCATTTGACGAAATGAATTTTAAAAACATAAAATAATCGTAATCCTACATAATCATTATTTCATTGTTAGACGAAAAGATACGTTGTTCAAATTAATTCCGGGTCTTGAGGAAAACAAATGTAGAAAATATGTTTAATAATAGATTTTTTTTTAACATTGCAATATCCACAATTTTCTCAATAAATCTAAAAATTAAACACTGTAAAATATCTTATTTCTCTGAATGTTTGAGATGAGGCTTGATGATTAGTATTATCTGCGTTATTCGGACTATTGTCCTCATCTTCATTGTTATCTGTACAATGTTTCGGCCGATATGCCCTCCGGCCTTCTTCAAGTATTTCTTGTTGGACACATGGCCTAGTGGATAAGGTAGTTAGGTTAAGACAGTTCTAAGTGACAGTTATATCTGGATTCAGGTTCAATCCTGACCGGTAGCAGTAACATAGAAAAATAATTAACATAACTCCTACCCCAGCTACGCTTAGCGGAATGAGAACAGGATACTCCCGTGGACTGAATAAAGGGTTAGGTTCAAAGTTCCGTGATGGCTCCCGATTACGACAAGAAGTTTCGCGACTACGACAAGAAAGTTCCCGAGTTCGAAAAGAAGGTTCCCGAGTCCGACAAGAAATACCTGAAGAAGGCCGGGGGGCATATCAGCCGAAACTTGTACAGATAACAATGAAGATGAGGACAATAGTCCGAATAACGCAAATAATGTAAAATATTTCATCTAAAATACAAATAATTATGAATGTACTCTTATTTTTATCAAGCTATTTATGATTTACCTTTTACTTGTATCTTTATATCAAAATAGACTTAATTATTGAAAAAAATACTTTCATAATCACTGTTTTTATTTTTAAAGTTATTATCTTTCATTCGATGTAGTGTTTATGTGCTAGTAAATTGAATTTATTCTGTTGGTGTTTAGGTAATTTATATTTTCTATCATACTTTTAAAAGTTTTATGTTAAATTTCAATTTGGAAATGTCATTTTATTTATGCGATTTCTGATAACATTATACAATAGATTTTCTTTCGTTTGAAATCAAAAGGGAGGACAAGTTTCATAACCAGCATCTGTTTATTTTCAATATGATCAAAAGCAACAACGACTTAAAATCCAACAGATTACATTGAAAATCTTTCAGCTTTTGCTCTACTGCCTGAGAATATTTTGTACTCAATGATGAAGTCTGAGGAAGTGGAAGTGAGGGAAGAAGCTATAAAAAATCGACCATTACGTAAGTAAACATTTATTCATATAAAACTAATTAAACTCCGGAAGTTGATTGATAGAATTATTTCAAAGTTCTGTTCTAATTTCATTATAAAGATAAAATCAAGTACGATTGCATTTTTAAGTTAACTGAATAAATTATTTTTGATATTCTTTTAGGAGTTGAGAACCAGCCAAGAAAAGATAGAGAAAAAATAACCACAATCAATTTTGGAGCCACGCATTGGTCATTCTTGATTAAACTTTCGGAAAGTGGATTTTGCGAACCGGTATGTTTCAGAAAATTAAATTCTGGAGTTCTCAATGACTGGCACATAGCTGGAGTTGCCAGATTTTCCCTCACATTCCAAAAGTGTAGAAAGGTCAGTTAAGTTAACAACAGAAGCTTTCCAGTCATGGGCTTGAAGCAGGACTCAGACACATCTTATTATAATGGAGATTGTGTGTTTTTCTGTCTGTAACCGAAACTATATTACTACTCAAGTCACAATTCCCTTTGTTATTGACATCACAATCTCAATGATTTTATTTTTATTTAAATCTCAATTATTAATAAAATTGTTTTACATTATTAATGCTGTTGACCATATCCACATATTAATAACATGCAATTATATTTATATGTACAACAAAATAACGGTTTACAGTGTGAACGGGAAGGCTAATTTGCATATTGATATTTAAAATGTAATTTTAATAAATATGTGTTTAGTACTATTGATTTCTAATTGTTTGGTTTTATTTTAATGAATATAAGCAAAAATCTCTTCAATAAATCTTAAATGAAATCCATTAACAAGAAGAAATAACTGTAATTTTATTCTTTACTTCCTCTTTTAACTAAATACTTAAATTAGAAAAAATAACAATGAAAGACGAGAGTGATGGAAGTGTAAGTTTCAGTTGTTCTATTTTTCGATTATACCCTCCTGTTTCAAATCTTTTTATCTGCATTCTTATTTAGTTTCATTAGTCTTTCTAATTTAATACAATATTTTATTACATTCAAACTTAAATACTTGCACCCGGAGGGTGCATATATTTGCTAGTACTTATAAAAGTTTTGTGTAATGCGGTAAGACTATCGTTTAAGGGGTCATTTTATTAGGAACATTCATCGAAAAATCTGTATTATTAAATAACCACAATACATAAACCCTGGCCAATCAAAATACTTTCCATTACTCTCCTCTTTCCGTCCCTAACGTACGAAAAGCAAAGTATAGATAGCTTTGAACGTTTTATTCCATTTTACTCAATAAAAGAAAGTTCAAAACCAGAACACTAGTATGTTTTTTTTTTTTTAACTCGGTATTGTATATAATGTTTTCTATTGATAGTGCAAAGTAAATAAAGTGTTCTGTTAAAGAATGCTCATTTTTATTTTCAGAGATATTTTCACAGCGCAAGATTCCTTTTTTTTTATTACTTGAAAGGAACGTCTACACCGACTTATTTTGTGCGACCGACAGTTTGACACCAGAAGGTAGGACTTTATTTTACTTTTCTTGCTTCAAAAACACCCGGTAGTGGAGCTAAATAAAGAAATTAGTACCCCGAGGGAGGAGACAAAAAAAAAAAAAAAAAAAAAAAACGAAAATAAATCCTGAAAGACGAAAAAGACATAAAAACAAGAGAGAACTTTTGAAAACTTGGCATGCTACTCCCTGTCACCAAAGGATAATTTTTGTTAATGTTGTTAATAAAAAAATTAATAAAGAAAAATAAAGAATAAAAACAGATATAACGAATAAAGAATAAAGAATATTCAATAATAAATGAATAAACAAATAACATAAATAAAAAATAGTAAAGTAAATAAAAAGCAATAATAAAAATAATATTCAATAATAAATGTATACATAAATAACATAAATAGAAAATAATAAAACAAATAAAAATCAATAATAAAAATAATATTCGATAATAAATGAATAAATAACATATATAAAATAAAAATGAATAAAGAATAAATAATCTAATCAATGAATAATTAATAAAGCTTTTAATGTTGCGTTCTATTGTAAATTTTAGCAGAGTTTTTTTTTTTTTTCGAGAGTGTATTTTAGTTTGTTTGTTTGTTTTGTTTTACGGCATATCAACCTCAGTGGGTCATTTAATGCCGATAAAGTTTTAAAATAAATCAATTCTTAATGGATAATACAATTTTGTTTATAAACTCATGTTTTTCTATTCAACCCATAGATGGGACCCTAACAGGTACTACCACTCCGGGTCAGAGTGAACCAGGGAGCAATGGTGATGAAAGGGTGCTCCACATTCCCCAAACCTCCAAAACTGGAACCTCACCATCAGATAGAGTTTAACGTCATTCCCAGGACATGTAGACCCGCAGCCACCGCCTTCTAGCACCCATATGATAAAAAGGGGCTGGGGCTTGCCATATGTATTTTAGAGGGTTTTTTTTCATCAGGGGATTGTGTGGTTATAATGATATCGTCGACATAACGTACGTATATGTAAGGTTTAGTTATTTGATGGTTATATAATTTGTTTTCAATGTAGGACTTGTAGTATTAGATATGGTGGGCCCAAGGGGGAGACCCCATTAAAATATTGTCCTTTTGTATATATATTTTCTATAATGGATCGTGGAACGGAACTTGTGTGGTACAGGTGAGCCGAAGTTTTTCTAGGACTTTTGATTTTATAGATGTGGGAGGTAGTGATGGGTGGTTGTAAACATTGATTTATATTTGTATTGTTTCTAGTACGAAGACATTGGTAAATAGGTGTAATATATATATATATAATTATATATGAAGGTAAAAATGGATATTGAATCCGACAATATGTGAGAAAGTTTTATAGAAAAAACAACAAGATGTTAAACAATTTAGCTGACAATATCTGTTTCGACATTATGAATATGTCTTTTCAAAGCAACATTGAAGCGGAAAAACGAAATGAATATATTAGTAATTCCAAGGCAACGAACGCTCACGATCAGTTACACCGGAAAATTTTTAAAAATTTTTAAAAAATACATATTTGTAGTTAAAAATAAAATAAATTTTATTTTTAAAATGTTTAAGCATTTTTATCATGAAAACTCAAAAGAGTTTGTAATAAAATGTAAATGAATATCAAAAAAGTTCAGGAAATGTTCCGGTTACAAATGAAAGTTTAAAAATGTAAAAAGTCCAGCAACATGAATTTGCAATGATGTTAAACTCGCAGAGTTGGGATCCTTATTACATCCGAAAATATGAGCCTCCGGTGATAGATTTGCGTAATTCCAAAATTTTTTTTCTATGGACAGTATGAAGTAAAAATGGATATTGAATCCGACAATATGTGAGAAAGTTTTATAGAAAAAACAACAAGATGTTAAACAATTTAGCTGACAGATATCTGTTTCGACATTATGAATATGTTTTTCAAAGCAACATTGTAAGCGGAAAAACGAAATGAATATATTAGTATCCAAGGAACGAACCTATAAAACTTCTATAAAATTTCTCACATATAATATATATATATATATATATATAAAGAGAGAGAGAGGGGGGGTAGATAGATATATAGATTAAGTGAGCTACAAATTTACCCAACTTGTAAAAGTTGGTTGGTTTGGATTTGTTTTGTTTTGTTTTGTGGCTTATCAACTTCGGTTGATAATTTTATGCCGATACATTTTGAAATAAATTCATACTTAATGGATACACAATTCTTTTATAAACACACTTTTCTATTTAACCCATAGATGGGACCCTAACAGGTACTACCACTCCGGGTCAGAGTATACTAAGGAGCAATTGTGATGAAGGGGTGCTCCACATTCTCCAAACCTCCAGAACTGGAACCCCACCACCGGATAGAGTTTAACGCCATTCCCAGGATATGAAGACTTTCAACCATCGCCTTCTAGCACCCATATGATAAAAAGGGATTGGCCTTGCCATGAGGGCAATAGGGTTGGGTCAATCATATAGGTGCTAGGGCTTGATGTGACTAGCCGATTGATCGGAAGGGGCCTCTCCGACCGCCCGTCTAGCCTAAGTGAGGACCAAAATATTGCATGTCATGGACTGCTCAACCACCTGGGTTCTAACTATCATCATCACGGGTCGCCACCCACGGCAGTCAGTTGGCCCCATTAGGGAAGTCTTACCCCTCTGCAGAGATGCAGTTGGAGTATTCTAATGCCTCAGCAGACAGGGCGGTGGTTGGTTCGTTCGGATTTACGGCATGTCAACCCATTGAGTCATTTTATGCCGAAGATGTTGTTTTTTTTAATCTTCGTTGGGTATTCAATTGTTTTTTACTCATTTTTAAATTTTAAAACCTATTGTCTTTGAATTTTTCTATTCAACCCATAGCCGTGACTCTACCAGGTAGCACCACTCCGGATCAGAGTGGATCTGGGAGTAATGGTGATGGAGTACTACTCTACATTCCCCCGAGCTACTGGAACCTCGCCATCAGATAGAGTTTAATGCACAAGACATTAAGACCCTCAGCCACCGCCTTCTAGCACATATATGATAAAAAGGATTGGGGTTTGCCATAAGGGCAATAGGGTTAGGAAAATCATATAGGTGCAAGGACTTGACGTGGCCATTGATCAGGATGTCCTCTCCGACCCCCTCCATCTAGCCTAAGTAAGTATCAAAGTAGAGTGTTGCATGTCATGGATAGCTTAGCCATTCGTGTTCGTTAAATATCACGGGGCGCTACCTACAGCCAATAGATAGCCGCATTGGCGGGTCCTACCCCTCTGCAGAGTTGCAGTCGATGTATTCTGAAGCTCAAACTGGAATTTCTGGAATGTATAATACCCCTTATTGTAATATTATCTGCGTTGTTCGGACTATTGTCCCCATCTTTATTGTTATTTGTACAACGTTTTGGCCGATATGCCCTACGGTCTTCTTCAGGTATTTCACATGGCCTAGTGGATAAGGTAGTTAGGTTAAAATAGTTCTAAGTGACATTTATCTCTGGATTCCGGGTTCAATCCTAAGTAGAGGCAGTAACATAGAAAAATAATTAACACTACTCCTACCCCAGCTATGGTTAGCGGAATGAGAACAGGATACCCCCGTGGACTAAATAAAGGGTTAGGTTCGAAGTTCCATGATGGCTCCCGATTACGACAAGAAGGTTCCCGACTACGACAAGAAGGTTCCCGAAGCCGAAAAGAAGGTTCCCGAGTCCGAGAAGGTTCCCGAATCCGACAAGAAATACCTGAAGAAGGCCGGAGGGCATATCGGCCGAAACGTTGTACAAATAACAATAAAGAAGGGGACAATAGTCTGAATAACGCAGATAATACTAATCATCAAGCCTCATCTCAAACATTCAGAGAAATACCCTTATTGTAACTTATTAATTGTTATTTAAAATCCCTTTTTACCATTATTTTATGGTGGTCAGAAGTGCAATAAAATCGCTGTTCATTCAAACATCAGTCGTGACTTGTGGCTTGATCTTTTTCACCAGACAAAGTATCAAGAAGCTGTTACATGCTAATCAATGCACATTTTTGCTCATAAACCCATAAAAAATATTAATTAAGCTAAGATAATGATTATTTCATAACCATTGAGAATATAACGTAAATAACTAAGGGAATTGTAACCTTGGTAGTGCGGTCATTTCGGTTACAGAGGGACACACGATAACCATTATAATAAATTACTGTTGACCACACAACCTAGTGGCTATTGACAGACACGTGTGGTGATTGCCTTTCGTGTTGCCTAGCGTTAAATATGAGAACCGTGGCAAGTAAGTAATGTAATCCCTACAATAGTCCACCTGGTCTATTTGTCTATTTAGTATCGCTCTTATAGGCACCAAGAAAATACGAATCAATACATGTTGTTACCCATAAACCCATGAAAATTAACAGTGACTCATATCAGTTAAGCAAAAAGAATACTTAAATGAAGAGGTAGGTGAATGGGCAGACGTCGTCATTGTGGAACACTCCCAAAGTTCGTGGGATTTTTGCAATGTATTACTTTCAAAATAGAATAAAAATGAAAATAGATTGTAGCAAACAAATTCGTAGAGACATTTAGACACTAATAAATAAATAAATAAATAAATAAATAGAACTAACAAGAATATCCCCCCTGGGGGCGTAAGTATTTAAGTTTCAATGTAATTAAATATATAAAATTGGAAAGACTAACGAAAATGCAAACGAACACATTTACAAACATTAGGCTTATTTTGATCATATTTCAATTGCTTTCTATATAAAACCATTCATAGAATTGATTTATTATTAAAACAATAATACCGCCCTGTCGGCTGGGGCGCTAGAATGCACCGACTGTACCTCTGCAGAGGGGTAAGACTCCCCCAATGGGGCCACCTGTTAGCCGTGGGTGGCGACCTGTGATGCTTAAGGATAGAACCCAGTTGGATGAGCAGTTCATGACTTGCAATACTCCACTTTGGCCCAATCTTGTGCTAGACGGGCGGTCGGAGAGCCCCCCCCCCGATCAATCAGCTGGTCACGTCAAGCCCTAGCACCTATATGATTGCCCCAACCTTATTGCCCTTATGGCAAGCCCCAACCCCTTTTTATCATATGGGTGCTAGAAGGCCGTGGCTGCGGGTCTACATATCCTGCGAATGACGTTAAACTCTATCTGATGGTGAGGTTCCAGTTTTGGAGGTTTGGGGAATGTGGAGCACCCCTTCATCACCATTGCCTCCTGGTCCATTCTGGCCCGGAGTGGTAGTACCTGTTAGGGTCCCATCTATGGGTTAAATAGAAAAATGTATTTATAAAAAAATGTATTATCCATTGAAAATTGATTTATTTCAAAACTTTATCGGCATTAAATAACCCACTGAGGTTGATATGCCGTAAAACAAAACAAAACAAACAAATTATTTCAAAACTTTATCGGCATTAAATGACCCGCCGAGGTTGATATGTCGTAAAACAAAACAAAACAAAAACAAAACAATAATAACAACCAGTAATTATTTATGAAGCCCGTATTTGTTAAAACCGGTAAGTAAATTAACCCACACCATATATTATGTAAACCTTTATTTCCTAGTGATATATGAGACACATTGCAGGATTTTAAACAAAATAATATTGAGAAATCCTTAAATGTCGATGACATAGTTAGTTGAGAGTTGGTGACGTAGTCAGCTGAGAGTTGGCAGTTCCGTGTATTAGTCATGGGTGGCGACCCATCAAGTTTAACGATGGGACACTGGTGCCTGAACAGTCCATGACATGCAACACTCCAATTTGGCCATTACTTAGGCTAGACGGGCGGTCGGAGAGCTATTCAGGTCAAACCCTAGTACCTTTATGATTGTCTAAAACCCTATTGCCCTTATGCAAGCCCTTGCCCTTTTTATCATATATGTGCCAGAAGGCGGGGCTGGGGTCTTAATATCCTGGGTATGACGTTACATTATCTGATGGGGAAGTTTCAGTTCTGGAGCTCTAGGGAATGAATAATGCCCCTTTATCACCATTACTTCCAGGTCCACTCTGGTCTGAAGTAGTAGTAATTGTTAGGATCCCATAAATGAGTTAAATAGGAAAAATGAGTTTTCAGAAATGTGTTTAAAAATTTAGTTTGAAAGAAAATTAAGTACCCATGAAGAATGAATAAGACAAAAACGTTTTGTGCATAAAATAACCCAACGATTTGGCATGCCATAAACCCAACCAACCAACCAACCAACCAATACTTGTGTAGCCTGAACGTGAAATTAAAGCTATTTTAAAGTACCGCACTAAATTATTAACCTCCTGTGCATGGATACACATTCGTTATAAATAAAACTGTTTACCTTTCTCGTCGAATAGAATACAATGCAACAGAACTCCGATGTCCATCCGTATTAAATATTGACCGGTAAAATAAAAACAACGAAGTAGTAGTTGTTACAGTATTAGCGCTCAGTTGCTTTTCCATATCAAGCGTGATTACGAGTTCCCTGGCCTCTAGACTCATATATCATCGGAGGGGGTCACTTGTATGGTTTAGTGTATCCTGTTGAAGACCCGATTATTTAATGGCACGGTCCATTTTTACTCTACATGCCCTTTCTTCTCGCTGACAACGGGATTGATTGATGCGACCAATGGCAGGTTTACCTCCAAATCGGTATGTTGAAGATTTTCCTTTCATTTTAGTCTGTTAGATATAAAGGTGGTTTGTTTGTTTTGTTTTGTTTTACGGCATATCAACCTCAGTGGGTCATTTAATGCCGATAAAGTTTTGAAATAAATCAATTCTTAATGGATAATACAATTTTTTTATAAATACATTTTTCTATTTATCCCATAGATGTGACCCTAACAGGTACTACCACTCCGGGTCAGAGTGGACCAGGGAGCAATGGTGATGAAGGGGTGCTCTACATTCCCCAAACCTCCTGAACTGGAACCTCACCATCAGATAGAGTTTAACGTCATTCCCAGGACATGTAGACCCGCAGCCACCACCTTTTAGCACCCATATGATAAAAAGAGGTTGGGGCTTGCCATAAGGGCAATAGGGTTGGGAAAATCATATAGGTGCTAGGGCTTGACGTGACCAGCTGATTGATCGGAGGGGGCCTCTCCGACCGCCCGTCTAGCCCAAGATAGGGCCAAAGTGGAGAATTGCATGTCATGAAATGCTCATCCACCTGGGCTCTATCCTAAAGCATCACGGGTCGTCACCCACGGCCAACAGGTGGCCACCTTGGGGGAGCCTTACCCCTCTGCCGAGGTGCAATTGGTGCATTCTAACGCCCCAGCCGACAGGGCGGTGTTTAGGATATCCTCTTCTGAATTTTAAAAACTCCTTTTTTCAACACATGTTTGTTTTTTATTGGTGGTAGTATGCAAACCAGATCTAAAAAAAAGAATGCGGAGGAAAAATAATTCATATTTTATCTTTGCTAAATGGTATTATAATTATTGATGTAATGAATATGTAAATACATAGGCACCCCCTCACTATAATCTGACTAGATAGTGCCCTCTATAAATGTTCGATACTGTGGTGGTACAAGCGCCTACTAGCCTACTAGTAAGAATACAACGACGACTGCTCGGAAGATGTACTGCTATTACTGCTACTCGACGCACCAGCTACTACTGCGATAATATACCTTATTACAACTTCATAATATATCCCTTAACCCGGATATATCAATCATATTCAGAAATACAACAATTAAACGGTACATTACATGAAAATAAACACCCAAGTTTAGAATTACATTTCTTACTGCTTCTTCTGTGAATAAAATCTCAACCTAAAAGGTGAATCCCAAACGATATTCTGTGCTCAAACACAAATAAAAAAATTTAAAAAACTCAAATAAGGTAAGTATTATCTGCGTTATTCGGACTATTGTCCCCATCTTTATTGTTATTCGTACAACCTTTCGGCCGATATGCCCTCCGGCCTTCTTCAGGTATTTCTTGTCGGACTCAGGAACCTTCTCGGACTCAGGAACCTTATTTTCGGACACGGGAACGTTCTTTTCAAACTTGGGAACTTTCTTGTCGTAGTCGGGAGCCATCATGGAACTTTGAATCAAATAAGCTAACTTCCTCTTAGCAATTGTGCAGCCGGACTGATGTCTCTAGAATTGCTGTGTTAGTGATCCTGTCCCTCCTGGTGATTCCCTCTATACGTCTGACATTCTTTACGCAGAGCTTACGTCTGGTAAAAGACAGATTGGTCGCCCCCAGCTGTGATTCAAGGATGAATTGCCCCTTCCAGCTCGGAAAATTTGGCTCAGAACCGCCCTCGGTGGCATCAGAATCTCCGTAGAGGACTGTTCGCGTCAGAAGTCACCCTGACACAACACCATGAAGCTAAGAGGTCTAGAAGAAAGCAGCGGCAACAAAGCATCGGCACATCAACATGTTCAGGGACAGTCTTCAAATGTGAAATCTGTGGTCGAGAATGTTTTTCAAACATCGGACTTCACAGTCACAGGAGGCGCTGTAACTTCAGCGGCACATAAAAACGTTATCATAGTCTTCCGAGACTGAAATGCCAATGAATAGACAGTAAACAACAATTATCTGCTGAGCTATTATTTAGTGGTCGACCTTTAACAACCACTTTACCCAGCCAGGTGGAACCAAGAAAGGAGAAACACTGTGAACGGCTTGAGGAGCGGCTAACAAATACGAAGATAAATCCAGATCCCAACAACCTGTTGTAACCTGACAAGGGTTACAATATGAGAAATAACCAAACAGAGGTTGGGTAATTTATGAGGAAGTGCGTCCCGGTCTCCTGCCTCAGAAATTGCTACCCGGTGACTATTAAAATAACGTCCCCAGCTATGTCGTCTCAGATTTTCTTTTATTCATGTTTGTTTAATGTCTTGTTTTTAGTTTAAATAAACAAGAATTACGACAAAAAAGAAGCGACACCCCACAAATACATTTACTTGTAGAAAATATCTATCTATCTCCATTTGTTCATATCTATCTATATTATTTTGTTTATCTATCTCAGTCTATTCCAAACTATATATCCATCTTCATATCTAAACAAGAATTACGACAAATTACGATAAATAAACAAGAATTACGACAAATTTCTATAAATTAACAAGAATTACGACAAATTTCTATAAATGAACAAGAATTACGACAAATTTCTATAAAAAATTAGAATTACATAAAAAAAGAGACCCCCCCTCTAAAATACATTTAACATGTTTCAAGTAACACCGACATAGCTGGGGACGTTATTTTAATAGTCACCGGGTAGCTATTTCTGAGGCAGGAGACCGGGATGCACTTCCTCATAAATTACCGGAGGTTGAAAAGGAAATGCAATCTTTATGATATTAACAAAATACAATACTCGCTAGTGCAGTGAAGAAAGTAAAATACTGCTAGTGGTATAAGACTACTCAGTCAGCATAATACGTCCCAGATTTATGAGGATTGGGACTTACCCATTAATGTTCATAGGTAGGGTATATAACACAATCACAACAAGGAATTACCTCTACTCGACCCTGGCCAGTGTGTGCGAATGCTAATCAGGTTCGACAACAAATGGCCCCTTGGAATCTTCGTCTAGATGGATAAATACGCAAGTGTCTATATTGTGGAAATAGCCAATTCGATTTGACTCAGCAGTAACCTCACCCACATAACGAGATATTAAAATATAAAAATAGGGTCAAGGGCAGATAACCAAACCCTACTTCATAAAACCAATGCTAAAACAAGAAAAGAAATAAACCAAGGGTCGCGCTAAATTAAATCAATCAGAATTAAAAGGATATACTACATATACAAGAACCTGACCTGAATGACTTAGCCTCTTGCTCACGCACGAGAAAACAACAAGAATAACTTTACCCCGACATATACACACCTATACAGAGAAACTTTACACATACATAAAAGCACTGATATTGATATATATCTCTATAGTATTCCCCTCCTTCGCATGAATACACAGCTGAATAAAAAACATAACTACAGGTTACCATAGCCTATAGCACTTCAGGTAACAAGAAAAATCCACAGCTCCGACTAGAATATTTTTTTCTCATTCGTTGCGTCTCTATCAACTACGTCAGCCTATTAGGCTTAGTCCGGGTAACAACTACGATGCTGCTGTTAAAAATCCTTTGTGCAAACAGGTAAGAATAAATTCAATATATTATGATTTTGCTTTGTATACACAGAGATATCGACTTTTAGATAATATTTTTACATTAACCTTACATTAGTCTAAAACAATTTTAGTTTATCTTTATCTTTTATCACATTAACTACTGTGATGTAAAATAAAAATATTTTAAGGGCATAATACGTATTTGAACGTATCACTCATAATTCTTGTTTGGGTTGTTTCTATGCTGTTTAGTGATTTTTCTTTTCAGGGTGACATCGTCACAAACGTCCAAGTAGTCCCAGATTCGTGGTATTTTAATTCTACTTTGCTAAAGTCAAGTCTATGTTCTTGTAGACATATGATCGTTATATGTTTAGCGGCTGAGGACGCCGATAACTCGGGTATCTGGCTTATCGTTTTTAGCGTACTGTCGTTGAAGTTTGTTAAATTAAAAATGATCTTTTCGTATATACTAACTTCGATGAATTGGCTGGTCACGTCAAGCCCTTGTACGTGTGATTGTCCTATTACTCCTATGGCAGACCCCAACCTATTTTATCATATATGTGTTAGACGGCGGTGGCTGAGCGTCTTAGTGTCATGCGTATGACATTAAACTTTATCTGACGGTGAGGTTCCAGTTTGAAGCTCTGGGGAATGTGGAGTACCCATTGATCACCATTAATTCCAACTCCCCTCTGACCCGTGGTGGTAGTACGTGTTAGGGTCCCATATATGGGTTAAATAGTAAAAAAAATGGGCTTATGAACAAATCGAGTACTTATCAAGAATTAATCTATTTCAAAACCTTGTCGGCAATAAATAACCCAACGAGATAGATAGGTGTAAAAAAAAAAACAAATTAACTTTTGCCATCGGGTATGAAGAAGCTACGTGCAGTGCAAGTCAACATTAACCAACTTTTTTCTTACCTTTCTTTCTTTATAATAAAACAGAATGATCCTTTAGTTAGCTGAGGTAACGACAAGAAATAATAATTCGGCAGATAAGCAACACCAAATAATCAAGAATTGCTTTTTTGAATTTCAATTTGGGCGATTTGTATAGTCCCATTTTAACCAGAGAATGTTACAAGATGATAACAGTCGGAAGATTATGGAACAAGAGTATTAATCATTAATAACGTTTAATTTTGACAAAGTCCAAGAACGAAATAGCACCAATATGATTAAACCCACCCTATTTCCCTTATGGAAAGCCCCAACCCTTTTTATCAATGGAGTGCTAGAAGGCGGTGGCTGAGGGTTTTCATGGCCTGGGAATGATGTTAAACTCTATCTGATCGTAAGGTTCAAGTTTTGGAGGTTTGGCGAATTTAGAGCACCCCTTCATCACCATTGCTACCTGGTTCACTCTGACCCGGAGTGGTAGTTCCTGTTAGGTTCCCATCTATGGGTTAAATAGGAAAATGTGTTTCCCAAAAAAATTGAGTATCCATTAAGAATGAATTTATATCAAAATTTATCGGCATTAAATGACCCACTGAGGTTGATATGCGCTAAAACAAAACAAACCAAACTAAAGCAAGTACTAAAATTACAAAGTTACTCTCCAAACTTTTAGAAGCTTAGTTTCTTTTTTTTAATGGCATATTAACTTTCGTGGGTTATTTAATGCCAAATACATCCTTGTAGAAGAAGATTTAGTGGTACTATTTAACCCATAGCTAAGGGATAATAGGATTCATGTCTTTCCTAAGAGTATTAGTCCGAAAGTTATCCTTTTAGCATGGCTGGACATCAAACTTACTTTCTAGGATGTCACATCCCAGCACGTTGGACATAACACCAAAAAGACTCCACACATAACTTTTCACAAGATTAATTATTATTTATTACTTATCATTTATCCTAAGATTACTTATAAAACATAAATTCAATTGCGTAATCATATACACTGAACATCGATTTATATATTTTATGCGTGCAAATAAAGCTTATTTGTAAATATATAGGATAGAATCTCTATTGTAAATACTTTACCCGATATTCCCTTTTATACATACATGCACGCACACACATATATGTTTATTATGA
>CM042137.1:148392768-148424683 GCA_023376005.1 Doryteuthis pealeii
AATTCCAGTCACTTTCGGACTAATATCGTTGGGAAAAGGCATGAACTTTCTCATCCGCTCAGCTGTTGTTCTATAAGGGTGTCTTTGGCATTAAATAACCATGATGGCTGATATACCATTAAAACAAAAACAGAACACCTGAAAGAACCTGAATGCATTTGCCAAGAGGTTCTCAATTTACTCCACACAAAAGTCGTCGGGATGGCCTAAAGTCGGTATCAGCCAAACAGCGAGGGAATCTATAATTACAGTTAAATTACTTAGTTAAACTTACTTAGACCAAGGAGATTATTTTAGCGTCAGAGGTGAGGCGCCACACCTACCATCAGCTCCTTTCTTTACCGCACAGATCCCTGTGCTACTCATACGCTGAGTTAGCGAGGGCGAGTATCGAACTCGGAACCTTGTGGTTTCTAGCCGAACGCTCTACTGACCGATCTAACTGGCACTTTGATGAATAGTGTACGTCAATACCCCCAACCTACGTGGAAAAAAAACACAAATATATCAAATTTAAAACCGTCATCATGATTTGAGGTAAATTGTTTGTGGTTGACATTTGAAATATGTTTGGCAGGTTGTTGTAACCCAACATTTCTCATATTTCGCAAAATCATTTCACCATATATATATATATATATATATATATATATATATATATATATATATGTCTGTGTCTGTGTCTGTGTGAGTGTGTTTGTAAAGAGATGGAAGTGAATCCGACGGTATGTAGTATATTAAGACATATGAAAAAAACACACGATCTAAATAAATTGAGTGGTAAGTTTATTAGCCGGCTCTGCAGTGTTTCGATCTATTAATTAGATCTTCCTCATGGCATTTGTTGATATAAGGAAAGGTAATAAAAAAATTTATCAAAGAATAACGAGAAAAACTGCGATAGTCCTTGTTTATCAGTCTGTCCAAAATTTGAATTTTGAAGAAAGAACGCTTGAAAGGTGGACGATTTGAAATATGACGTTAAATCTTTTTTTATGGTGTGAGTATGAGTGTGTGAGTGAGTGTGTGTGTGTGTGTGTGAGTGTATGTATCGAAAAAATACATTGAGCATTTTTTAGTTGTTTTGTGTGTATGGTTGTGCGTGTGTGTGTATATATTCTTACTTTAAACGACATCGAAACAAACCTCAAAGTTATATATATGTGTGTGTGTGTGTGTGTGTGTGTGTGTGTGTGTGTGCGAGCGTGAATGTATGTTCATTGAGGAGAATATTTGTTTCAAGTAAAGGGCGAGAAAATATTCTTTTAACTTTTGATTTGCTGTGTGGGTTTATTAATTTAGGGGTGTTAGGAGGAAAGATATCTACGTGTGTGTGTGTGTCTCTCTCTCTCTCTCTCTCTCTCTATATATATATATATATATATATATATATATATATATATATATATATATATACGTTTGTGTATTAAGTAAGTGAAAAGAAAAAAGGGTTGTATGGGGGGGCTAAAATTTATAGTAGGAGTTGTGTAGTTAAATTTTTAAAAAATTATTGTTGTTTTATTATTATTATTATATAATGATTTATTATTATTAATATTACAATTATAATGATTTATTATTTACTCCTTTTGAGTTTTCACATCAGCGTCAGCTGATGGACTTTCACTGGAGTCTGAGTGACAGCAAGTCTCCTCAGGTCTCCAGGACTCTTCTGAGTATTCTGGCAGATTGCAGCAGTGCAGTGTTCTGAATGGTTTCAATCCTTCCTCTGATTTCCAAACTTTCAAACCCCTTTTCCAATCCTTTTGGGACCGTTCCAAGTGCACCAACTACAATTAGTATCACTTTCAGTTTCATATTCCATAACTTTTTCAATTCTCTGGCACGGTCCAGATATTTGTCCATTTTTTCAGTTTCCTTTAGCTTCACCCTGTGATCTGCTGGCACTGCAAAATCCACCAGATGACAAGTTCTTTCTTTTTTGTTTATCAACACTAGATCTGGTCTTCTTGCTGGGATAAGGTGATCCGTTTTTATTTCAAAGTCCCAGAGAATTTTATGTGTTTCGTTCTCAAGAACAGATTCTGGTTCATGCATAAACCATTTTGTTGTATGGTCAAAATTAAATTTTTTTGCATAGTTCCCAGTGGATCACCTTCCCAACCCAGTGGTGTCTAGTTTTGTATTCACTTTGTGCTAGTTTGCTACATTCGCAGAGAACATGGTTTACAATCTCATCTCTATTACCGCAAAGTCTACATTTACTATTTTGTTGGGTCTTATCAATTTTCGCTTTGATATAGTTTGTCCTTATGGTATTATTCTATGCCGCAATTATTAGTGATACAGTTTCTCTTTTAAGGCTTCCTTTTCGTAATCATGTCCAAGTCTTTTCCTGTGCAACCTCTTCGATTTGTCGTTTGAAGTGTCCATATAATTGTTTTTCTTCCCATTTTTGTTTTCTAGTCTATGTTGTTTTTCTGTTTGTCCTTCTGTCACTTCTACTATTGTTGGCCGCCATAAGTAATTTGTCTTTCTTGTGTAATCTTTAAGTTGTTGGATTGTGGTTTCTACGCAGTCCTCTATGTTGGCAAGACTCTTCCTCCTTCCTTTCTTGACACATATAATCTATCTCTATCGTCTCTAGGGTGGAGAGCTTTGTGCATGGTCATTAACTTTCTCATCCTTTAGTCAATCCGTCTGAGTTCTTCTTTTGTCCATTTTAAGAATGGTCCCGAGTATTATTATTATTATTATTATTATTATTATTATTATTATACAAACAATTTCAGGGTATTTATAATTATTTATATAAAAATGATTATTGGTTAATAAAAATTGTGTGTTTATAATTACTATTTTTGTTAGAAGTTATATTATAATTGTGCATATATTGATTGTTTAATATGCATTTACACAAAAATCCACATACACGGGTATCCATGTACATGTGCATATATAATACATAAGGGGTGAGATTCCTTATGGGGGCTTTTCATGGAAAAATATGAATGTATGTGGGTGATGAGAAAGGTGAATGGTGTCAGTTGGGAGTATATGTGTGTGGGGGATTTTGAGGGAAATGTTTTTATATATTATTATAATTAAAAATATATTATTATTGTTGAATAGGTTGGTTTAATTGATAAAGTGCAATAATTTATTGTGTGTTGAAAGATCAAAGGAAAATATCGTATTACTAGATGAGTGTGTGTGTTGAGAAAAATTGTTGGTGGTGATTCAGTTATAATTAAAGGGGAGTTAATATATAGAAAATAAAATGAGACATTGTTAGATGTAGGGAACTTTATGATTCTTGAGAATAATCTTGGACAGGTAAGGCGATAAAAGAAAAATTCCGGGTCTTTGTTTAATTGTATTGAAAATGGAGATGGTGCTAGATTCTACGATTTTTCTTTCGTTTTTGTTGTTAATTCTAACTAACAATTTGGATTCTTTAAAATTGAACGAATGGTTAGTTCTGAGCTGTGTTTTGTAAGTACACGTTTATTTGGCCATTTCTGATATCTCGCTTGTGTTCTCGGATTCGCTGGTCAATATGTCTGGACGTCTCTCCTATGTATTTTTTTGTTACAATCCAAACATTGGATGGTATATACACCAGCATCAGACCTTGTGTGAGTATTGTTACTTTTATTATTAATAGTATTTTCTTTATTGTTTTGGAGGAGTTTGATACCGTTTTTATTCCTAAATTATTTAGTTTTTTTTCGATAATGGTTGTAGCTGTGTTGTTGGGTAGAATGATGTATCTATTTAGAGGGTTGTTGGTGGGCGTATTGTTTGTTGGATTGGAAGGGAGGTGTTTACGGTTATGGATTTTGATGGCTTTCTTTCTGGCACGTTGGATGAAAGGTGAGGGTATTGTAACTGTGTAAAAGATTTATCTATATATTCAAATTCTTCATTTAGAAATTTCTTGGTACAGATTCTAAGGACTCTTAAATAGAAATCTATAACTAAACCACTTTTAATTTTGGTGTTGTGATGTGAGTAGAAATGGATATTGTCATTTTTATTAGTGGGTTAGTGGTAGACTTTGAATTCTAAGCGATTGTTGTTATTTATTAACAATACATCTAGGATAGGTAAAGTGTTTTTATGTTCTAATTCGTGTGTGAAATTAATAGTTGGTTCAATTTTATTTAAACGGTCTATTATTTGTGTTAAGTTAGGATTACGTGGCTATATAAATAGGATGTCGTTGATATAACGGAAGTAATTAGAATCTGTAGGTAGAATGTATTTGAAAGGTCCAGATTCTAGGAATTCGATGAAAAGACATGCAAGGACGCCGCTAAGGGGCGATCCCATGGGTAAACCAAACTTTTGTCTATAAAAAGTGCCGTTATACCGGAAAAAACAATTTTGGGTACATAATTTACAGATTTTTATAATGGGTTGAGTAGGTAGGGATAAGTTGTTGTTAGATTTTTTTAGATGATTCTCTAGACGTGTGATGCATTTATCAACAGGAATATTAGTATATAAAGATTTGATTTCAAGACTACTTAAAAGTTTATTATGCATGTTTACGTTGTTGATTTTGTTTATTAGATCGTTAGTTTTTTTTATATGGGAATTGCTAATGGTGCCTAAAAGTGGGCTTAATAATTTGGTTAAAGTTTTCGCTATGTTGAGGGAAGCCATTCCGATACCAGAAATGATTGGTCTTAGTGGAAATCCAGGTTTGTGTGACCATAGATTGTGGTGATTGTGGGGTGGTATTCACTTAGTGAGGACCAGGATTTGTTAGCATATTTTACTAGTATTTTTTTGTAAGATTTGTTGAAAATGTTCGTGTTTTGTGTGATGGTTTGTAGGGAGATTTGCTTGTAGGTGTTTTGGTCCCACAGTAGTTCTAACATTTTGTCGTTGTATTGTGTGGAGTTCATGATGACAACATCCCCACCTTTGTCTGATGATGTGATGAGAATTTCTTGGTTGTTCGATAGGCTTTTTATGTTGGTAATGTACCTCCGGGGAAGGACTGGATCATCGATATCACAAATGGTAGATGCAGTGATTAATCCTTGCACGAAGACTTTATGGAAATCCGAATCACTATGTCTGTAGTTCATGTTGATTAATCCTAACACCCCTTACTTAATAAACCCACACAGTAACCCAAAAGTTAAAAGAATATTTTCTCGCCACTTACTTGAAACAAACATTTTTCTTAATGAACATACATTTACGCTCGCACACACACACACACACACACACAGACACACACACACAACTTTGAGGTTTGTTTCGATGTCGTTTATCGTAAAAAATATATACACACACGCGCAACCACACACACAAAACAGCTAAAAAAATGCACAATGTCTTTTTTCGATATATACACTCACACACTCTCATACTCACACCATAAAAGAAGAATATTTGACGTCATATTTCAAACTGTTCACCTTTCCAGCGTTCTTTCTTCAAACTTCAAATTTTGAACAGACTGATAAACAAGGACTATCGCAGTTTTTTTTGGTTATTCTGTGATAATTTTTATTACCTTTCCTTATATCAACAAATGCCCTGAAGAAGATCTAATTAATAGATCGAAACACTGCAGCGTTGGTTATTAACCAACTTACCACTCAATTTATTTAAATCGTGTGTTTTTTCAAATGCATTAATATACTACATACCGTCGGATTCACTTCCCTCTCTTCACACACCTATATATATATATATATATATATATATATATATCTTCCGGTGTGGTTGATGACGGGAGCGACGAGGTTATGCGTTCGGTTGCTCGCTGGGGACTGACTGACACCCTTCGTCCGCTAGCCTTTATATACAATAAACATGACCACGCATTTTTATCTGTTGAGGACCTCTCTTCCGTTCTCCCTTTTTTTATATAAATTTTTATCTTTCTCTTTTTGCCGGAAGCTTCCTCTTCCGTTGCACGATATGCAACAAATTCTGCATACATCTTTATTCGAATTTTATATTTCAAAATTAAATAAATTGGACGCTTTATTCCCATTGCCTTAGCAATGAGTCCCATGTTAAATTGCTCTTTTAAGGTAACGCATTTTTTGATCTTTTGCCGGGACTGTGGATCGGAAAGGTTTGGCCTTAGTTAAAAAAATGTTTTATCTATATATTATTACTCTAGTTCCTTAATCTTCTGATCTTTATTATCTTGCTACGCCCTCTGTTTAAAAATGAGATCGTCTAAGATGTAATGCAAAAATGTAAACCCTCATTATCTATTGTCACTTATCCACTTAATTCTTATTTCTTATGGGTGTCCTCATCTCCGCTAAATAAATGATCTTTCCATTTTTATCATAACGAAAGAAAGAAGGATAAGCTACACAGAAAAATATAATAGAAAAGAAAGAAAGAAAGAAAGAAAGAAAGAAAGAAAGAAAGAGAGTAGGAGAAAGATAGAGAAAGGGGGAAAGCTAATCTGTTTCAATCAAACATAATGAAAAGGAGGAAAGAAAGAAAAAAACAGTGCGAGAGAGTTAAATGAAGATTATTATTATACTTTTTACATATTGAACTATTGTGTAACTGCTCATAAGTAAATATATCAAACGTTGTAATAATCAAATTATCATACTTTGGTATATCCACGGGTTCTGCTAGTTATTTAAAGTTAAATATAGTTTGAATTATCTGACGAGAAAAACTCATTACTGTCGGATTTGTCAAGTATTCATCTCTGTTACAAGCTGACTATAAAACTATCTCTAGAGTGTCGGCAGGTGGTTTATATGCAGCTTGATGTTATTCCATTATGAACTCTGGCAAGTCCATATCCTTGGTTTTGATTGGCTTTTGGTATTCAGGGTGAGTAGAGATAGGATAAGTACCCCCTCTTCAGCCCTCAGTCTGCAATGTGCCAGCGGCATGAAAGGACTGTATTTAAGTTACAGCTTGCCTGTTGTTCTTGTCTGCTAACTCGACGGTAGTTAGAATCCCACTGCGACGGTGAGTATTATATTATATCTATGTTATCTGGGGGATAACTTCTACAATTACATTTTGACTTATTGAGATATTCTTACCGCATTTCTATTCGTGTCAGATTTTCCATTATTATTGCAATTAGCACTTTATTAAGAACGAACTTTTGTTAACTTTCAGAATGTTGCTGTATCCTGTTCTGTTGGTGCTATTTTTTAACAGCGGTGAGTTTATTTGATTCGCTTTTTCGAGATATTTTGTATTACAGAAAATTTCATCTTGTGATAAGGCTATTGAGAAATGCATGATTTTTTCTAACTACAGCTATATATAAATGGTAGTGCATACTCGACTTTCTTACTTTCCTAGGGCAACTAGTTAAGGGAAAGGAAGACCTGTGAATTCGAAAGAAGAGTGCTCTTCTGAGAATCAATAAGGGAGTGCTCCACGCTTCTTCTATTTTCAGCTCTTCTTAAAAATCACATCTGTCGTAATTTTACACTTACCTGTATTAATACTCGATATGAGGGGGTGAGGTAATGGAATCCATGCTTTTATGTGGTGGTCGTCGAACCATGAAACGGGGAATTTTATTTTTCCTCAATAACACTTTTTATTGATGTGGATCACATTTTTTCTTGGGTGCGACTGTATTTTCCTGATATAGTAAGTAAAGGAAAGTGTTTAACACCCTTTCGCGTTGTTAGCAGTTATCATTGAATTTCGTATTTTTAACATTCTCCAATGGGTTTAACAATGCCTGATAATTTGTAACTTTGAACATTTTGGTTAACTTTGAAAATGTTGCTTAAATTCGGATGCCTTAAAATCTACGTCCAAATCGACCTGTTTTCACTAAAAATGTAAAAAAAGGAAACACTTGTAGAACGCCTTAAAACTATAAAATTAACGTTCCAACTGTTGTTTCTAGCAAGGATCTATGGCCTTACACCATACCTGATAGTTGGTACGGTCGAAACATTAGGGAAAATTTTAGAAATCACACTTTGAAAGCTTTACTTACTCAAGTTAAACTGTTTTTATTTTACAATCTTTATTTCCTTTCTATTTTTTATGTTTTTCTCAATTTTATTTTCCCCAAACATTTTTTTTCTTTCTTTCTTTTTTTTCTTTCTGTTTGCTAATTATTACTGTACATTCATCTTTTTCCTTTTTAAAATGCAAGTTGCTTAATCTCTTCTTTCTTTCTTTTTTAATCTTTTATTTTCCTTTTCGTTCCTTTTGCTTATGTACCTTCGTGCTGAAGTACGTACTCCTAACAGGGCCGGTTTAGCTCAGTCGGTAGAGCGTACATCAAGAATCACAAGGTTCCTTGTTTGATACCGGCTCTCGCCAACTCAGCGTATGAGTTGCGCAGAAATCCGTGCGGTAAAATGAGGAGCAGATGGTAGGTGTGGCGCTTCCCCACAGATGTTAAAATAATCTCCTTGTCTAGCGCTAGTAAAAAGGGGATAGACTCTCTCGCCCACCCTCTGTTAACTCCTAACAACGCGAATAAGGATTTTTCTGTCTTTTTTTACCCGAGGAAAAAATGTCGATTCCTTAACCAAGCCCCCATAATTACTTGAGATCATTAATTATTTTACAGTTATAAATCTAAGGAAAACTGCATTAACTTGTGTAGAAGCTTCAGTGGTAGGGTAGGCCGATTTTTTACTTTTTTAAAATATCAACTTATCCCTCTATGCGAAAGTTGTGTGTTAGTATACTGTGTTGTGTGTTAGTATACTGTGTTGTGTGTTAGTATACTGATTACTAAAAATGGTATCAAAAATCGTTTACTAAAATGCACTAAAATCCTCGTTTTGGCAAAATTTATTCTTTAGAAATCTCCATTAAAATCTCCATATTTAAATTAATACTATATATGTGTATTTATGCAGTATCAAAATGAAAATGTTGAATAATCTTGTGGTAAACTTAAAAAAAAACCAAAAAAAAACCTGCTATCTGTACCTCTTATTCTCTAAATAATGGGTTACAGCTTAGAGATACATACAATTTGAGTACAGAATCAGAAAGAACATATAATTTTACATAAAAATTGAGATCCCTACTTTTTATTCCCCAAATAATGGGTTCTAGCATGGAGATACATAGAATTCAAGTGCAGAATCAGAAAGAACCTACAATTTTACATAAGAATGCAAAGTTTTATCAAAATTGCTCCAAAAATAAAGAATTGTGAAGAAATTACTGAATTTCTTGTTTTGAATTGGTCCGTGATTTGACATTTTTTTAACAAAATCATATCCACTTTTGTACCCCCAATTTCAGGGTTTTAAATTTTCATAACTTTTGAACCACTGGAGATATTAGTCCATTTTAGTAAACGAACTTTGATGCTATTTCCTCAAACAATGGTACAAGTAAAGATCTAATTTTTGGTATGAATATTCAGTATACTAACACACAACTTTGACATAGATAGGCAATTTGATATTTTAAAAATGGGCAAATTGCCCTACCCTATCCAGTGGTCGTATCACTTTGTTAACCACGTGCATTTTCCATGTATTCTGCTGGGGCTTTAGAATACACCGACTGCACTTCTGCAGCGGGGTCACCTTTTGGCCGTAGGTGGCAAGCCGTGATGTGATGCTTAAGGACAATCCTGGTGGATGAGCAGTCGATGGCATGCAGCTCTCCACTTAGACCCTTACTTAGGCTAGACGGGCGGTCGGAGAGGCCCTAGCACCTATATAATTGCCCTAAACCTATTGCCTGTAGGGCAAGCCCGAATTTTATCATATGGATACCAGTAGGTGGTGACTGAAGGTGTTCATGAGAATGACGTTAAACTCTATCTTATGGTGCGGTTCTAGTCTTTGAGGTCTGGGGAATGTATAGCGCCCTTTTATCACCATTGATCCCTGGTCCTCTCTGGCCCGGAGTGGTAGTACATATTAGGGTCCTATCAATGGGGTAAGTAGAAAAATTTGAAGTATCCATTTAGAATGAATCTATTACAAAACTTTGCTGGTATTAAATGACCCACTGAGGTTCATATGTCGTAAACAAACCAAGCCAAACGAAATCCCCGTTGCGTTGCACGGGAGTTGATGCTATTTGGCTGAAACGTCTTTGTGACGGGACAGGGGATTATTGGAAATGAGTTGCCCTTGGTTTACCAAATCAAGGAACTAAACAGGTCATCGTCAACATTAACAGGGATTTGTTGTAATATGGTTATGCAATCATATGTAATAGAAAGGAATACGTCATTTCTTCTAGTAGCAAAGATTTCTACTGGCAGTAATTGGAAGTATCCTTCGAAATCTCCCGTCTGTATCTCTCGACTCGATGTATAACAGCTTCAGAGTTCATATATTATAGAAGAAATTTGTGGAACAAATCAGTTCTGAAATGAATTATAACTAGATGTTGTTAAGACCCTATTTTCTATATTCTATAGGTTCTACCAATGATTCATTTTTTGGGAAACACTTGAGAATACCGGGAGAGCTGGCCATTCGGTGATTGGGCGGAAGTGAATTCCATTGGTGGTTAGAACTAAAAGAGGGCGGTACTTTTGCCAGAGTAGGGTGTCCAAAAGAGAATCGCTAAGATCTTCACGCCAGCCGGAAACTAGACGGTTCCGGGTTGAAACATTATTTAACGAGGCCTTTTTCTCGAGAAAGAGCAGACGAGCTGAGCGGACCAGCAACTGAAGATTGAGGCTGTTTTTAAAGCGGACGCAAATACCGAGAGCCAACAGACAGACTTCAGCCAAGACTATTGAAAAACTTAGTCACATTTACAAACTGTTTGAGCATTATCTTTGCAGATCCCTTGATTATATTTTGATCAGAGATTATTAATTAAAGGTCCGTCGCTCCCACAGCCTTGAGAAAGAATTACTTTGTATTCTCTTATCGGGTATAAATGTTCGTCGAATTTTAAAAAAATAAGAGTCGTTGATTCTTTATGAGACCAATAGGCTGTCGATAACCGTGGAATATGAGTTTCTATAGCAGATTTCTGGTCGTTTGAGATCTGAACACAACTTAGGCATTCGATCAGACTTTCGGCAAGTGCAAAAACTCTAACCCATGGTTGATGGAGAAGATCCGATCTTGATGGACATTTTCGGAAATTCAATGAGATCTTCAGCTCAGTAGCGGCCGACGGGTTATACTAGGACTTTTGACAGTTTAAAAAAAACATCAATATGGTAGCTGCAGTGACCTTTGATTTAATCTCTAAACCCAGTCGGAAGAATTAAGCGTTAATCAATATTTCGGTCCGAATATCTTTTTCATTTTAAACGAAATCCCTCCTTCTGACTTGCTAAAAGAAAACTATTTTCCTTTTCTATTTGATAAATTGTAAATGACAGCAGAAACAATCGTCATGTTAAAAATCTAAAATAATGTTTTTTTCTTTCTGATTCTATAGGTTCAACCGATGATTCCTTCTTTCTTGAAAGAAAACGGATGCTGCAACAAACGAAAGCGACTTTTTATCCTCAAGTGAGAGGATCTAAAATAGATAAACGACATTACGCCAATTCGCCAGAAATACATTACAACAGTAAACTTATCTTAAACGAAGAAGGTATATGTTCTCAACATGAACGAGTATTTCTCTTGGTCCTTGTGAGAAGTTATTATCAGCATTTCCAGTGGAGAGATATACTCAGGGAACAATTAACTCATAGAAGCTCATTAATGGATCGCCTAGGTCTCGTCGTTAAATACGTTTTCTTATTTGGCGCATCTAATGATCTTTCGGTTATGAAACTAATTAAAGAAGAAAGCAATACATATCACGACATTGTACAAGAAGATTTTCAAGAATCATACGTTAATCTGAGTAGAAAAGTAATCTTGGGATATAAATGGGTAGTTAGATATTGTCCAAATGCTGAATATATAATGGTTGGTAATGATGAACTATCTTATGACCTTACTAAACTAGTATCATTTCTTTTACAAGACTTTTCAATGGGGCGCAAAGATGATCACTTTGCAGTCTGCTATCCGATTGGAAATACGAAAGCATTGCATAGAAATATGCCAAACTTTAATAGACTTGATAAAAAATACCTGTACAAAGGCGCCTTCTATCCTTATTATTGTCATGGATATGGTTATGTTGCTCACATATATGTTATCAACAAACTTTACCAGGCGACATTTATAACGCCTGCTTTCATGCCAACTGATGTATGGATTGGTGTAATGTCAGAAAAACTACGGCTTCAAATTCCAAACCATAAACAACTTTTTATTCTGGAAGATATAGAAAATTACTATGCCAATCCTTATTACCCAGTTATTCCAGGTGCAATAGCAGTTGCTGATTTTGAGGCTTATAAGGGACATGAATTAGAAACTTTACAGAAAATAATGATAAGTTTAAGATCTCACTGGGAGAATGATCAATATCTCAAAAATACTACACATCAGGAAACTGCTATTGATAAAAGTGTATTTGTCTATATAATAATTATTCCTATTGTAATTTTTATTATATTCAAGAAATGTATAAATAATCCTTGCCAATTATGCAACAAGTTATTTTATTGTAGAACTAACCGAGGGTATTAATTACAGTTTAATTTTAATATGTTTAGAAAATGAATCCATTTAATTAATTAATGTGTAAGTCTATTTACTAAGCATAGCTTAATCGAATACATCAGTCTCAGATTAAGTAGATAATTTTTTGGCGGACCTGAACTTTCAGACCCCCCCCCCATCTAAAGTTTTTGTTTTAAATTTTTTTTCTCCTTTCAATGGATTATTATCGATTGCTCACCAATCTATCAGACTGTGAAAAAAAATCGGATAGACTGGTGTGCAATCGATAATAATCCGTTGAAAAAACAACAAAAAAAACAAATTTTAGACGGAGGGGGGGTCTGAAAGTTCAGGTCCGCCCATTTTATCTTTAAATATACTGAACATGATCATTAGTACTTGGGTGAAGTGAACTATTCTCTGTATTTAAATATTTCATATAAAAGTGTGGCATTCCATCATAGTTATAGCCATGTCATAGGCATGCCACTATACCACATCTGGTGGTGGACCTCTAGTAGCCGATCTCTGGATAATTCTGAGTACATTTTCATTGCCATTACTTCCAGGTCTACAATGACTCAGAGTGGTAGTACCTGTTTGGAGTAACATCTATACGCCAAATAGATATATTTGAAAAGTATTGTTATTGCATAGGAATGCTGGAATTCATATCAGTGAAAACACATTATTTGTATCACAGAACGTGGAAATATACGCGATGAAATTGTAAATAAAATCGAAAGAAAAACAATGTTTGTATTTTTTCAATGCTCATAATTTAATGGCTATCAATAAATGTTACAAAAATATTTGGCATTAAATGATCCACAAGTTAATATAATTTGTCCTTGTTACTTTGTTGTGAAGTGAGTGGGAATATGTGTGTGTCCATTGACCTCATTATAACCTACAATTGCCTGGAGGCATAGTGGCAAGGGTCACGAAAGTGAAGTTAGGTTGTAACAGTTTACACTGAATCGAAGAGTTAGTATCTGTTAGGCTGACATCTATAGGCCAAATAGATATGTTTTAAAAGTATGAGTATTGGACAGGAATGCTGGAACTCGTATCATTGATTACAATTTTGTATATTAGATAGGAATACTTGAAACCTTATTACTGCGTGAAAAGAAATTGATATTATCATTATTGTCATTATTATTATCAGATCCTGAAATTACAATGTAACCCACTGAAGATGTGTATTTGGGGAGGGTGGGATTTACGTATTTTACATTAAAGTTTTATATTAAATCTCAGTTAAAATCATGTTTAAAAGATACAGAGTTAGAAAATAACCTTAATGTGAATGTCGACCCTGAATTAAAATCTTCCAAACACATAGAAATTCAAGTAAATAAAGTAAACAAGATATTAGGATTATTACAAAGGTCATATGAATACATGGATAAAGAAATGCTGAAAAATGTATCAATTGCATTGGTAAGACCTCATTTGGAATATGATAATGTGGTTTGGAGTCCAAGACTCATCAAGGACATAAAACTCATTGAGAGAATTCAGAGGAGAGCTACTAAAGTAATGAATGATTTAAAAAGCCTTTCGTATGAAGAAAGACTTGGGATATTGACTTACCGAACTTTAATACAATAAATTCTAATAGGAAGTGTCAATGAAAACAGTGCTCCAAACTGTAGGTATAAAATAATTCTAGACAGGTTGAAGTGCCATTAAAACCAATCAATAAATGCATTTGGTTAGTGATTTTCAAAGCAGGCGAGCCATTTCGTTTGGATGAATCGCACAAAGCAATTAAGATTATGAAGAAATGTACTTCATAACTAGTGTATACTCTAGAGAAAAAAAACTTTCTCCAATGAAAGAGAAATACTAAAAGATGCAGAGTTAAAGAAAAAGACCTTGGTGTAAAAGTGAACCATGAATTGAACATTTTCAAACACATAGAAATTCAAGTAAATAAAGTAAACAAGATATTAGGATTATTACAAAGGTCATATGAATACATGGATAAAGAAATGCTGAAAAATGTATCAATTGCATTGGTAAGACCTCATTTGGAATTGGCTAATGTGGTTTGGAGTCCAAGACTAATGAAGGACATAAAATTCATTAAGGGAATTCAAAGGAGAGCTACTAAAGTAATGAATGATTAAAAAAAACATTTCGTATGTAGAAAGACTTATGAAGATTGACTTACCAAGTTTAGTTTATCGACGAACAAAGAGGGGATATGATTGAAGTCGTTTAACGCAAAAAGCACACACGTGTAATCGACAGCAATTAATCAATATCTTGATTAATCCAGTGGATTTAACCCTGAAGAAACTCGAGTAGGTTATCACTTGTACCTGTATTATAATATATATATATATATATATATATATATATATATATATATATATGTGTGTGTGTGTGTGTGTGTGTGTGTGTGTGTGTGTGTGTGTGTGTGTAATTGGTAATTTGCTTGAAGCATTGTTAAGTATGTTATAATATATTAATGATTTGAAGGCAATTACAATGCGTATAAAAATAAAAACAAAAAGGCGTTATTTTTGTCTTATCGATTTCAAAGTATAAACTTCATCTTCAGAGGTAAATATCAGAAATGTACGTGCTTAAGTTTTTTTTTTGTGTGGTTATAATTTTTTTCTTATTTTTTTTCCTCTTCTTTTTTTTTCCTTTCTTTTTTCTTTATGTTATGAATGAAATGGGCGAATAACTGTAATTTCTTTTTTTTAAATGTCTGTTGAGAACGAATGTTTGAACCCTGCCTTGTATATGTATCCAATATTGTCTGTTTGTCTTCCGGTGAATATTGCTACAATGTAGCCATGTCGAATTCAGAATAAAAACCGTCACGTAGAAAAATTCATATTCTTAGCTTTTATTTTATTTTATTTTTTATTTTTTTATTTTTTTCTAATTTTTTCTTTAATTTTTTTTAGTTGTAAAAAATAAAATGTATAAATTTAATTAGATGGACCAGTAAATAAGTAAATAAAAGATTATCTTAAATTATATATTAGGAGGATTGAATGGAAAAATTTAAGAAAATATGTTTTATGAGAATTTTTTTTTAAATTTTAAATTTTAAATAGATTAAATATTATATATTAATTATATATTAAAATATTATATAATAATTATATATTAGGATTGATGCAAACTTTAAGAAAACTATGTATTATGAGTATTTTCTTTTTAAATTTCAAATAGATCAAATATTATAAATCAAATATTTAAATTACAAAAGGCATAGTTTTTCTTTTTTTTTCTTTCTTTTTTTTCTTTTGTTGTTATTTTTTTGTATATTAATAGTTCTAGACTGACCGTAATCTTAAGAGAGTATTATGGTTTAAAGAAATGACGTCATGGTTTAAAGAAATAATGTCATGTAAAAAAGTTAATAAGTATGTCAATAATGTTAAATTAACCGTAATTTTTTTTTTCTTTAATTTTAATTTTTAATTTTTTTTATTTTGAGTGCATGAAATGTTAAGGATCAATTGTATGAGCTAATATATATCTATTATAGATGTATTACATAATTCAAATTGTTATTTCAAGTGTCCACCTTGGACTTATTTCTTGAGGGAACAAAGTAAAAATATGCAAATAGTTGATTGTTGGTAGGTTTAAATTTGTGATAGGGAAAATTACATATATATGTGTAAAATATGTATACTAAATAAACTATAAGCTATATATGGAACGTGTAATTTAGTTAATTATGTATTCCGTGTTTAATTCTAATCTATTGTTTATATTAGGACCTAATTTAGCTATTAATAAACTTTCTCTAATTCTGAGATTACCAATGTTGCGTATTATTGTCTATTATATATACTAGCAAATATATACACCCTCCAGGTGCAAGTATTTTAGTTAGATTATATAATAAAATATCATATTAAATTAGAAAAGCTAATGAAACTGAATAAGAATGTAGATAAAAAGATTTTGAATAGAGGGGGTATGATTGAAAAATAGAACAACTTTGAAACTAACCCTTCCATCATTTTCCGTTACTCCCGTCTTTCATTGGTAAATTTTCCTAATTAAACTGTTTAGTTAAAATAGGAAGTAAAGAATAATATTACAGTTATTTCTTCTTGTTAATGGATTTCTTTTAAGATTTATTGAAGAGATTTTTGCTCATATTCAATAAGATAAAACCAAACAATTAGAAATCAATAATACTAAGCATATATTTATTAAAATCAATTTTTTAAGATCAATATGCAAATTAGCCTTCCCATTCATACTGTAAACCTCTATTTTGTTGTATATATAAATACAATTGCATGTTATTAGTATGTAGATATGGTCAACAGTGTAAGTAATGTAAAACAATTTTATTAATAATTGAGGTTTAAATAAAAATAAAATCATGGAGAATATGATGTAAATAACAAAGGGAATTGTGACTTGCATAGTAATATAGTTTCGGTTACAGACAGACAAACCCACATCTCCATTATAATAAGATATATATATATATATATATATATATATATATATATATATATATAGAGAGAGAGAGATATTGTTAATGTGACGGTCTTGGTCACATTAACAATTTCCAAAATGTTTATACTCGTAGGATAGCATGAACTTTGGCCGGGAGTGGTGGCTCGAGTGCGATACAGTGTTACTGCTAGAAGAACCGACGTAGATATATGAGATGGTTCAAGTTTCCATGATGCACAGTTCTCTGACTACACAATGGAGCGTGCTAAAATAAGACTAGTAGGACCGCTGGATATATCACAGTATGATGATTTAATTATTACAACGTCTGATATGTTTACTTGAGAACTATTGCTAAATACTTCAATATGGAAAATGTATAATAATATCGATTTAATTCTTTCTCACTCTTTTCTTTCCTTTTTTTACCTACTTTTCATCTTTTCTTTAGGTTTGATTGAAACAGATTAGCTTTCCCCCTTTCTCTATCTTTCTCCTACTCTCTTTCTTTCTTTCTTTCTTTCTTTCTTTCTTTCCTTCTTTCTTTCCTATTATATTTTTCTGTGTAGCTTATCCTTCTTTCTTTCGTTATAATAAAAACGGAATGATCGTTTATTTAGCGGAGGTGACGACACCCATAAGAAATAAAAATTCAGCGGATAAGTGACAATAGATAGTGAGAGTTTACATTTTTGCATTACATCTTAGACGATCTCATTTTTAAACAGAGGGCGTAGCAAGATGATAACGATCAGAAGATTAAGGAACTAGAGTAATAATATATAGATAAAACATTTTTTTAACTAAGGCCAAACCTTTCCGATCCACAGTCCCGGCAAAAAGATTTTAAAAATGCGTTACCTTAAAAGAGCAATTTAACATGGGACTCATTCCTAAGGCAATGGAGACTAAAGCGTCCAATTTATTTAATTTTGAAATATAAAATTCGAATAAAGATGTATGCAGAATTTGTTGCATATCGTGCAACGGAAGAGGAAGCTTCCGGCAAAAAGACAAAGAGAAAGATAAAAATATATATTAAAAAAAAACAGGGAGAACGGAAGAGAGGTCTTCCGGTGAATAAGCAGCATTATGTTTGATTGAAACAGATTAGCGTTATCACTTCAGCGCGCTCACACCTTCTCTCTGTCTTTCCCCGACACTCTTTCTTTCTTTCTTTCTTTCTTTTTTATTTTTTCTGTATAGCATGTCCCTTTTCTGTCTTTCCTTTATAATAAAAACGGAATACTCCATTATTTAGCTATAGTAACGCCACTCATAAGAAATACGAATTCGGGAGATAAGCAACACTAGATAATCGGGATTTATATCTTTTTATTTTATCTTGAAAGATTTCGACACTCTCATTATTAACCAGAAGATGTTGCAAGATAAAGGTCGGAAGATTAAGGAACTAGCGTACTAATATATACATGTGTGTGTTTGTGGATGTAAGTGTGTGTAAGAAATATATATATATATATATATATATATATATATATATATATATTATGGAAAAGGTGACTTACCGGTGAATATGGTCACAATGGTTAGTTGATGCAAAATTCAGAAAGGTAAGGCAGCGATATAACAAATAAAAAGTGCTTAATACGTTAGTAGAGCAAATCTATTTTAATACAAGTACAATTGATAACCTACTCGAGTTTCACCATAAGGATCTTCAGGGTTAAATCCACTGGATTAATCAAGATATTGATTAATTGCAGTCGATTACACGTGTGTGCTATTCGCGATAACGAACCGTTTATCGCGAAAAGAACACACGTGTAATCGACTGCAATTAATCAATATCTTGATTAATCCAGTGGATTTAACCCTGAAGATCCTTATGGTGAAACTCGAGTAGGTTATCAATTGTACCTGTATTACAATATATATATATATATATATATATATATATATATATATATATATAATATATAGAGAGAGAGAGAAGAGAGAGAGAGAGAGAGAGAAAGAGGGGAGGGGTAGTATGAAAATAGGAGAAAATATTCAGAACAAGAATTTATTCTTGAATGATTTGTTTTGCTTAAGTTATAGCGTTTTGTTATTTTTAAATATCAAACCATCATCAGGACGGAGTTTCATATACTCGCCTCTTTATATTGCCCTGATGATGGTAAAATAGTGTTGGTAAATAGGCCCGGGGATTCAATTTGAAGCTAAAATTGATATTGAGTGCAAGTCCGACGACAAAATACTCTACCCAGCTATCCGCAACAACATTACAGCAGTTTTTCTCACAATTCTGAGGTGATATTTATAGCACATATGTATCTATAAGTATATAAAATATTGAAGAAACAAAAATGATGGATGATATTTTATTGTAGCAGCCGACATTATAACGTTTCAATTTGTTTAACAAACCATCGTCAGGGCATTCATTTATATATATAAAAAGAAGACTCTATTTGCATAGACAGTGGAAATATTCTGATGAATCATTTTTGAATTTGTAAAACCTAAGTAAGTAAAATCATCAAATTCATTAAAGGATTAAAAATAAAACAATTTGAAATGTAAACTTTAAATATGTATTAAAATAAAACAAACTATATATGGATATATAATACCAGTCATGTATTTATTAAAACTTGTTTTAAAAAAATAATGAGGACTGTCTAATGTTGCATGTTCAAATTTTGAGTGTATTTATTCTATGTTATGAAGATTTTGGGTAATGTGACGTTAGCAGTTACGTAATTTTTGTTACAGACAAAAACCGGAAGTGAATCTCCATTATTAATAGAGATATTATTTTTTTAGAAACTAAAAATATAAATTTTAAAACTAAAAATTGGCAATTTAAACCAATTTTAATTGAGATGATATACTAAAATAACAATAGAAGTCTTTGATATTCTTTAATCCATTATGAATTACTTCTCTTGGTTTCTGGTATTTACTATGATTTCTACAATAAAAAATAACCAGTTAATGTTGTATTTTAGTTTCTCATTTTAAAGAAAGACTTAAAGATTAAAAATAAAGTTAAATTCACTTAATTTTTACTATTTCCAATTCAAACATTCATTTTTAAATCAAAATAAAATTTTAATTCTTTTTATTTTTAAATTTACAAAAAATAAATAATTTAAGCAAAAAGAAAGTAAAGTAAAAAGAAAAATTTTGCTATAAAAACAGAAAATTTATAAAATTAACGACGTTACCATGACCGACACAACAATTCGCAACGGCTGTAAAAAAAATATATCAAGCCAAAAAAACAGGTTATTGCATGGTTAACCGTGTACGTGGTATATTTCCTTAGTTATGTAAGTGGTATCTTTCCTTAGTTATGTACGTAGTATCTTTCCTTAGTTATGTACGTAGTATCTTTCCTTAGTTATGTACGTGGTACCTTTCTTAGTTATGTCAGTGGTATCTTTCCTTAGTTACGTAAGTGGTATCTTTCCTTAGTTATGTCAGTGGTATCTTTCCTTAGTTATGTAAGTGGTATCTTTCCTTAGTTATGTACGTGGTATCTTTCCTTAGTTATGTACGTGGTATCTTTCCTTAGTTATGTACGTGGTATCTTTCCTTAGTTATTTACGTGGTATATTTTCTTAGTTATGTAAGTGGTATATTTCCTTAGTTATGTCAGTGGTATTTTCCTTAGTTAAGTACGGTATATTTCCTTAGTTATGTACGTGGTATCTTACCTTAGTTATGTACGTGGTATCTTTCTTAGTTATGTAGTTAGTATGTACGTGGTATCTTCCTTAGTTATGTCAGTGGTATCTTTCCTTAGTTATGTCAGTGGTATCTTTCTTAGTTATGTACGTGGTATCTTTCCTTAGTTATGTAGTACGTGGTATCTTTCCTTAGTTATGTAGTGGGTATCTTTCCTTAGTTATGTAGTGGTATCTTTCCTTAGTGTAAGTGGTATCTTTCCTTAGTTTATGTAAGTGGTATCTTTCTTTCCTTAGTTATGTACGTGGTATGGTATCTTTCCTTAGTTATGTAAGTGGTATCTTTCCTTAGTTATGTAAGTGGTATCTTTCCTTAGTTATGTAAGTGGTATCTTTCCTTAGTTATGTCCGTGGTATATTTCCTTAGTTATGTACGTGGTATCTTATCTTAATTATGTCAGTATTATCTTTCCTTAGTTATGTAAGTGGTATCTTTCCTTAGTTATGTCAGTGGTATCTTTCCTTAGTTTAGTAGTATGTACGTGGTATCTTTCCTTAGTTATGTAAGTGGTATTTTCCTTAGTTATGTCAGTGGTATCTTTCCTTAGTTATGTAAGTGGTATCCTTCCTTAGTTAAGTACGTGGTATTATTTACCTTAGTTATGTACGTGGTATCTTTCCTTAGTTATGTCAGTGGTATCTTTCCTTAGTTATGTCAGTGGTTTTTCCTTAGTTATGTACGTGGTATCTTTCCTTAGTTATGTCAGTGGTATCTTTCCTTAGTTATGTACGTGGTATCTTTCCTTCGTTTTGTACGTGGTATATTTCCTTAGTTATGTAAGTGGTATCTTTCCTTAGTTATGTAAGTGGTATTAGTTATTTTTTCCTTAGTTATGTACGTGGTATCTTCCTTAGTTATGTCAGTGGTATCTTTCCTTAGTTATGTGTGGTATCTTTCCTTAGTTATGTAAGTGGTATCTTTCCTTATTTACGTAGGTTGGTATCTTTCCTTAGTTATGTCAGTGGTATCTTTCCTTAGTTATTAGTGTAAGTGGTATCTTTCCTTAGTTATGTAAGTGGTATCTTTCCTTAGTTATGTCAGTGGTATCTTTCCTTAGTTATGTACGTGGTATCTTTCCTTACATAACTAAGGAAAGATACCACTTACATAACTAAGGAAAGATACCACGTACATAACTAAGGAAAGATACCACTGACATAACATACCAACATAATAAGGAAAGATACTTACATAACTAAGGAAGATACCACTACATAACTAAGGAAAGATACACTGACAACTAAGAAAGATACACTGACATAACTAAGGAAGGATACCACGTACATAACTAAGGAAAGATACCACTACATAACTAAGGAAGATACATAACTAAGGAAAGATACCACTGACATAACTAAGGAAAGATACCACGTTCATAAATAAAGGAAAAATACCACTGACATAACTAAGGAAAGATACCACTTACATAACTAAGGAAAGATACCACTTACATAACTAAGGAAATATACCACGTACAAAACGAAGGAAAGATACCACGTACATAACTAAGGAAAGATACCCACTGACATAACTAAGAAAGATACCACGTACATAACTAAGGAAAGATACCACTGACATAACTAAGGAAAGAAGATACCACGTACATAACTAAGGTAAGATACCACGTACATAACTAAGGAAATATACCACGTACTTAACTAAGGAAGGATACCACTTACATAACTAAGGAAAGATACCACTGACATAACTAAGGAAATATACCACTTACATAACTAAGAAAATATACCACTTACATAACTAAGGAAAGATACCACGTACATAACTAAGGAAAGATACAGTACATAACTAAAAGATACCACTGACATAACTAAGGAAAGATACACTTACATAACTAAGGAAAGATATACTGACATAATTAAGATAAGATAACCACGTACATAACTAAGGAATAATACCACCATACTAAGGAAAGATACCATTACATAACTAAGGAAAGATACCACTTACATAACTAAGGAAAGATACACTTACATAACTAAGGAAAGATACACATAACTAAGGAAAGCATACCACGTACATAACTAAGGAAAGATACACTTACATACACTTACATAACTAAGGAAAGATACCACTTACATAACTAAGGAAGATACCACAATAACTAAGGAAAGATACCACGTACATAACTAAGGAAAGATACACACTTACATAACTAAGGAAAGATACCACTGACATAACTAAGGAAAGATACCACTGACATAACTAAGGAAAGATAACGTACATAACTAAGGAAAGATACCACTGACATAACTAAGGAAAGATACACGTACATAACTAAGGTAAGATACCACGTACATAATAAGGAAATATACCACGTACTTAACTAAGGAAGGATACCACTTACATAACTAAGGAAAGATACCACTGACATAACTAAGGAAATATACCACTTACATAACTAAGAAATATACCACGTAAATAACTAAGGAAAGATACCACGTACATAACTAAGGAAAGAACCACGTACATAACTAAGGAAAGATACCACGTACATAACTAAGGAAAGATACCACTTACATAACTAAGGAAAGATACCACTGACATAACTAAGGAAAGATACCACTTACGTAACTAAGGAAAGATACCACTGACATAACTAAGAAAGGTACCACGTACATAACTAAGGAAAGATACTACGTACATAACTAAGGAAAGATACTACGTACATAACTAAGGAAAGATACCACTTACATAACTAAGGAAATATACCACGTACACGGTTAACCATGCAATAACCTGTTTTTGTTTGGCTTGATATATTTTTTTTTACAGCCGTTGCGAATTGTTGTGTCGGTCATGGTAACGTCGTTAATTTTATAAATTTTCTGTTTTTATAGCAAAATTTTTCTTTTTACTTTACTTTCTTTTTGCTTAAATTATTTATTTTTTGTAAATTTAAAAATAAAAAGAATTAAAATTTTATTTTGATTTAAAAATGAATGTTTGAATTGGAAATAGTAAAAATTAAGTGAATTTAACTTTATTTTTAATCTTTAAGTCTTTCTTTAAAATGAGAAACTAAAATACAACATTAACTGGTTATTTTTTATTGTAGAAATCATAGTAAATACCAGAAACCAAGAGAAGTAATTCATAATGGATTAAAGAATATCAAAGACTTCTATTGTTATTTTAGTATAATCATCTCAATTAAAATTGGTTTAAATTGCCAATTTTTAGTTTTAAAATTTATATTTTTAGTTTCTAAAAAAATAATATCTCTATTAATAATGGAGATTCACTTCCGGTTTTTGTCTGTAACAAAAATTACGTAACTGCTAACGTCACATTACCCAAAATCTTCATAACATAGAATAAATACACTCAAAATTTGAACATGCAACATTAGACAGTCCTCATTATTTTTTTAAAACAAGTTTTAATAAATACATGACTGGTATTATATATCCATATATAGTTTGTTTATTTTAATACATATTTAAAGTTTACATTTCAAATTGTTTTATTTTTAATCCTTTAATGAATTTGATGATTTTACTTACTTAGGTTTTTACAAATTCAAAAATGATTCATCAGAATATTTCCACTGTCTATGCAAATAGAGTCTTCTTTTATATATATAAATGAATGCCCTGACGATGGTTTTGTTAAACAAATTGAAACGTTATAATGTCGGCTGCTACAATAAATATCATCCATCATTTTGTTTCTTCAATATTTTATATACTTATAGATACATATGTGCTATAAATATCACCTCAGAATTGTGAGAAAAACTGCTGTAATGTTGTTGCGGATAGCTGGTAGAGTATTTTGTCGTCGGACTTGCACTCAATATCAATTTTAGCTTCAAATTGAATCCCCGGGCCTATTTACCACACTATTTTACCATCATCAGGGCAATATAAAGAGGCGAGTATATGAAACTCCGTCCTGATGATGGTTTGATATTTAAAAATAACAAAACGCTATAACTTAAGCAAAACAAATCATTCAAGAATAAATTCTTGTTCTGAATATTTTCTCCTATTTTCATACTACCCCTCCCCTCTTTCTCTCTCTCTCTCTCTCTCTCTCTCTCTCTCTCTATATATATATATATATATATAATATATATATATATATATATATATATATATTGTAATACAGGTACAATTGATAACCTACTCGAGTTTCACCATAAGGATCTTCAGGGTTAAATCCACTGGATTAATCAAGATATTGATTAATTGCAGTCGATTACACGTGTGTTCTTTTCGCGATAAACGGTTCGTTATCGCGAATAGCACACACGTGTAATCGACTGCAATTAATCAATATCTTGATTAATCCAGTGGATTTAACCCTGAAGATCCTTATGGTGAAACTCGAGTAGGTTATCAATTGTACTTGTATTAAAATAGATTTGCTCTACTAACGTATTAAGCACTTTTTATTTGTTATATCGCTGCCTTACCTTTCTGAATTTTGCATCAACTAACCATTGTGACCATATTCACCGGTAAGTCACCTTTTCCATAATATATATAATATATATAATATATATATATATATATATATATTTCTTACACACACTTACATCCACAAACACACACATGTATATATTAGTACGCTAGTTCCTTAATCTTCCGACCTTTATCTTGCAACATCTTCTGGTTAATAATGAGAGTGTCGAAATCTTTCAAGATAAAATAAAAAGATATAAATCCCGATTATCTAGTGTTGCTTATCTCCCGAATTCGTATTTCTTATGAGTGGCGTTACTATAGCTAAATAATGGAGTATTCCGTTTTTATTATAAAGGAAAGACAGAAAAGGGACATGCTATACAGAAAAAATAAAAAAGAAAGAAAGAAAGAAAGAAAGAGTGTCGGGGAAAGACAGAGAGAAGGTGTGAGCGCGCTGAAGTGATAACGCTAATCTGTTTCAATCAAACATAATGCTGCTTATTCACCGGAAGACCTCTCTTCCGTTCTCCCTGTTTTTTTTAATATATATTTTTATCTTTCTCTTTGTCTTTTTGCCGGAAGCTTCCTCTTCCGTTGCACGATATGCAACAAATTCTGCATACATCTTTATTCGAATTTTATATTTCAAAATTAAATAAATTGGACGCTTTAGTCTCCATTGCCTTAGGAATGAGTCCCATGTTAAATTGCTCTTTTAAGGTAACGCATTTTTAAAATCTTTTTGCCGGGACTGTGGGATCGGAAAGGTTTGGCCTTAGTTAAAAAAATGTTTATCTATATATTATTACTCTAGTTCCTTAATCTTCTGATCGTTATCATCTTGCTACGCCTCTGTTTAAAAAATGAGATCGTCTAAGATGTAATGCAAAAATGTAAACTCTCACTATCTATTGTCACTTATCCGCTGAATTTTTATTTCTTATGGGTGTCGTCACCTCCGCTAAATAAACGATCATTCCGTTTTTATTATAACGAAAGAAAGAAGGATAAGCTACACAGAAAATATAATAGGAAAGAAAGAAGGAAAGAAAGAAAGAAAGAAAGAAAGAAAGAAGAGAGTAGGAGAAAGATAGAGAAAGGGGGAAAGCTAATCTGTTTCAATCAAACCTAAAGAAAAGATGAAAAGTAGGTAAAAAAGGAAAGAAAAGAGTGAGAAAGAATTAAATCGATATTATTATACATTTTCCATATGAAGTATTTAGCAATAGTTCTCAAGTAAACATATCAGACGTTGTAATAATTAAATCATCATACTGTGATATATCCAGCGGTCCTACTAGTCTTATTTTAGCACGCTCCATTGTGTAGTCAGAGAACTGTGCATCATGGAAACTTGAACCATCTCATATATCTACGTCGGTTCTTCTAGCAGTAACACTGTATCGCACTCGAGCCACCACTCCCGGCCAAAGTTCATGCTATCCTACGAGTATAAACATTTTGGAAATTGTTAATGTGACCAAGACCGTCACATAACAATATCTCTCTCTCTCTATATATATATATATATATATATATATATATATTATATATATATATATCTATTATAATGGAGATTGTGGGTTTGTCTGTCTGTAACCGAAACTATATTACTATGCAAGTCACAATTCCCTTTGTTATTTTACATCATATTCTCCATGATTTTATTTTTATTTAACCTCAATTATTAATAAAATTGTTTTACATTACTTACACTGTTGACCATATCTACATACTAATAACATGCAATTGTATTTATATATACAACAAAATAGAGGTTTACAGTGTGAATGGTAAGGCTAATTTGCATATTGATCTTAAAAAATTGATTTTAATAAATATATGCTTAGTATAATTGATTTCTAATTGTTTGGTTTTATCTTATTGAATATGAGCAAAAATCTCTTCAATAAATCATAAAAGAAATCCATTAACAAGAAGAAATAACTGTAATATTATTCTTAATTCCTATTTTAACTAAACAGTTTAATTAGGAAAATTTACCAATGAAAGACGGGAGTAACGGAAAATGATGGAAGGGTTAGTTTCAAAGCTGTTCTATTTTTCAATCATACCCCCTCTGTTCAAAATCTTTTTATCTACATTCTTATTCAGTTTCATTAGCCTTTCTAATTTAATATGATATTTTATTATATAATCTAACTAAAATACTTGCACCTGGAGGGTGTATATATTTGCTAGTATATATTAATAGACAATAATACGCAAACATTGGTAATCTCAGAATTAGAGAAAGTTATTAATAGCTAAATTAGGTCCTAATATAAACAATAGATTAGAATTAAACACGGAATTATTAACTAAATTACACGTTCCATATATAGCTTATTAGTTTATTTAGTATACATATTTTACACATATATATGTAATTTTCCCTATCACAAATTTAACCTACCAACAATCAACTATTTGCATATTTTTACTTTGTTCCCTCAAGAAATAAGTCCAAGGTGGACACTTGAAATAACATTTGAATTATGTAATACATCTATAATAGATATATATTAGCTCATACAATTGATCCTTAACATTTCATGCACTCAAAATAAAAAAAATTAAAAATTAAAATTAAAAAAAAAAAAATTACGGTTAATTTAACATTATTGACATACTTATTAACTTTTTTACATGACATTATTTCTTTAAACCATGACGTCAATTTCTTTAAACCATAATACTCTCTAAGATTACGGTCAGTCTAGAACTATTAATATAAAAAAAATAAAAAAATAACAACAAAGAAAAAAAAGAAAAAAAAAAAAAAAACTATGCCTTTTGTAATTTAAATATTTGATTTATAATATTTGATCTATTTGAAATTTAAAAAGAAAATACTCATAATACATAGTTTTCTTAAAGTTGCATCAATCCTAATATATAATTATTATATAATATTTTAATATATAATTAATATATAATATTTAATCTTTAAATTTAAAAATTTAAAAAAAATTCTCATAAAACATATTTTCTTAAATTTTCCTTCAATCCTCCTAATATATAATTTAAGATAATCTTTTATTTACTTATTTACTGGTCCATCTAATTAAATTTATACATTTTTATTTTTTACAACTAAAAAAAATTAAAGAAAAAATTAGAAAAAAATAAAAAATAAAAAATAAAAAAAATAAAAGCTAAGAATATGAATTTTTCTACGTGACGTTTTTTTTCTGAATTCGACATGGCTACATGTAGCAATATTCACCGGAAGACAAACAGACAATATTGGATACATATACAAGGCAGGGTTCAAACATTCGTTCTCAACAGACATTAAAAAAAAGAATTACAGTTATTCGCCCATTTCATTCATAACATAAAAGAAAAAAGAAAGAAAAAAAAGAAGAGGAAAAAAAATAAGAAAAAAAATTATAACCACACAAAAAAAAAACTTAAGCACGTACATTTCTGATATTTACCTCTGAAGATGAAGTTTATACTTTGAAATCGATAAGACAAAATAACGCCTTTTGTTTTTTATTTTTATACGCATTGTAATTGCCTTCAAATCATTAATATATTATAACATACTTAACAATGCTTCAAGCAAATTACAATTACACACACACACACACACACACACACACACACACACACACACACATATATATATAATATATATATATATATAATATATATATATATATTATAATACAGGTACAAGTGATAACCTACTCGAGTTTCTTCAGGGTAAATCCACTGGATTAATCAAGATATTGATTAATTGCTGTCGATTACACGTGTGTGCTTTTTGCGTTAAACGACTTCAATCATATCCCCTCTTTGTTCGTCGATAAACTAAACTTGGTAAGTCAATCTCATAAGTCTTTCTACATACGAAATGTTTTTTTTTTAATCATTCATTACTTTAGTAGCTCTCCTTTGAATTCCCTTAATGAATTTTATGTCCTTCATTAGTCTTGACTCCAAACACATTAGCCAATTCCAATGGGTCTTACCAATGCATTGATACATTTTTTCAGCATTTCTTTATCCATGTATTCATATGACCTTTGTAATAATCCTAAATATCTGTTTACTTTATTTACTTGAATTTCTATGTGTTTGAAAATGTTCAATTCATGGTTCACTTTACACCAAGGTCTTTTTCTTTAACTCTGCATCTTTTTAGTATTTCTCTTTCATTGGAGAAAGTTTTTTTTCTCTAGAGTTACACTAGTTATTGAAGTTACATTTCTTCATAATCTTAATTGCTTTGTGCGATTCATCCATAACGAAATGGCTCGCCTGCTTTGAAAATCACTAACAAATGCATTTATTGATTGGTTTTATGGCACTTCACCTGTCTAGAATTATTTTATACCTACAGTTTGGAGCACTGTTTTCATTGACACTTCCTTATTAGAATTATTGTATTAAAGTTCGGTAAGTCAATATCCCAAGTGCTTTCTTCATACGAAAGGCTTTAAACATTCATTACTTTAGTAGGGCTCTCCTCTGAATTCTCCATGAGTTTTATGTCCTTGATGAGTCTTGGACTCCAAACCACATTATCATATTCCAAATGAGGTCTTACCAATGCCATTGATACATTTTTTCAGCATTTCTTTATCCATGTATTCATATGACCTTTGTAATAATCCTAATATCTTGTTTACTTTATTTTACTTGAATTTCTATGTGTTTGGAAGATTTTAATTCAGGGTCGACATTCACATTAAGGTTATTTTCTAACTCTGTATCTTTAAACATGATTTTAACTGAGATTTAATATAAACTTTAATGTAAAATACGTAAATCCACCCTCCCCAAATACACATCTTCAGTGGGTTACATTGTAATTTCAGGATCTGATAATAATATGACAATAATGATAATATCAATTTCTTTCACGCAGTAATAAGGTTTCAAGTATTCCTATCTAATATACAAATTGTAATCAATGATACGAGTTCCAGCATTCCTGTCCAATACTCATACTTTTAAAACATATCTATTTGGCCTATAGATGTCAGCCTAACAGATACTAACTCTTCGATTCAGTGTAAACTGGTTAACAACCTAACTTCACTTTCGTGACCCTTGCCACTATGCCTCAGCAATTGTAGGTTATAATGAGGTCAATGGACACACACATATTCCCACTCACTTCACAACAAAGTAACAAGGACAAATTATATTAACTTGTGATCATTTAATGCAAATATTTTTTGTAACATTTTGATAGCCATTAAATTATGAGCATTGAAAAAATACAAACATTGTTTCTTTCGATTTATTTACAATTTCATCGCGTATATTTCCACGTTCTGTGATACAAATAATGTGTTTTCACTGATATGAATTCCAGCATTCCTATGCAATAACAATACTTTTCAAAATATATCTATTTGGCGTATAGATGTTACTCCAAACAGTACTACCACTCTGAGTCATTGTAGACCTGGAAGTAATGGCAATGAAAATGTACTCAGAATTATCCAGAGATCGGCTACTAGAGTCCACCACCAGATTGGTATAGTGGCATGCCGTTATGACATGGCTATAACTATGATGGAATGCCACACTTTTATATGAAAATATTTAAATACAGAGAATAGTTCACTTCACCCAAGTTACTAATGGATCATGTTCAGTATATTTAAAGATAAAATGGGCGGACCTGAACTTTCAGACCCCCCCTCCGTCTAAATTTGTTTTTTTTGTTGTTTTTCAACGGATTATTATCGATTGCACACCCAGTCTATCCGATTTTTTTTCACAGTCTGATAGATTGTGAGCAATCGATAATAATCCATTGAAAGGAGAAAAAAATTTAAAACAACTTTAGATGGGGGGGGGGGGGTTCTGAAAGTTCAGGTCCGCCAAAAATTATCTACTTAATCTGAGACTGATGTATTCGATTAAGCTATGCTTAGTAAATAGACTTACACATTTAATTAATTAAATGGATTCATTTTTCTAAACATATTAAAATTAAACTGTAATTAATACCCTCGTTAGTTCTACAATAAAAATAACTGTTGCATAATGGCAAGGATTATTGTATACATTTCTTGATATAATAAAAATTACAATAGGAATAATTATTATATAGACAATCACTTTTATCAATAGCAGTTTTCACTGATGTGTAGTATTTTTGAGATATTGATCATTCTCCCAGTGAGAATCCTTAACTTATCATTATTTTCTGTAAAGTTCTAATTCATGTCTTATAAGCCTCAAAATCAGCAACTGCTATTGCACCTGAATAACTGGGTAATAAGGATTGGCCATATAGTAATTTTCTATATCTTTCAGAAAAAAAAGTTGTTTTATGGTTTTTGGAATTTGAAGGCGTAGTTTTTCTGACATTACACCAATCCATACATCAGTTGCAATGAAAGCAGGCGTTATAAAATGTCGCCTGGTAAAGTTTGTTGATAACATATATGTGAGCAACAATAACCAATATCCATGACAATAATAAGGATAGAAGGCGCCTTTGTACAGTGTTTTTTATCAAGTCTATTAAAGTTTGGCAATATTTCTATGCAATGCTTTCGTATTTCCAATCGATAGCAGACTGCAAGTGACATATCTTTGCGCCCATTGAAAAGTCTTGTAAAAGAAATGATACTAGTTTAGTCAGGTCATAAGATAGTTCATCATTACAACCATTATATTATTCAGCTATTTGGACAATATCTAACTACCATTTATATCCCAAGATTACTTTTCTACTCAGATTAACGGTATGATTCTTGAAAATCTTCTTGTACAATGTCGTGATATGTATTGCTTTCTTCTTTAATTAGTTTCATAACCGAAAGATCATTACGATGCGCCAAATAAGATAAACGTATTTAAACGACGAGAACCTAA
>CM042137.1:148432283-148437283 GCA_023376005.1 Doryteuthis pealeii
CAAGAACATTCCCGTGTTCGAAGAGAAGGTTCCAGAGTTCGACAAGATATACATGAAGAAGACCGGTGGGTACATCGGCCTAAACGTTGTGTAAATAACAATAAAGATAAGGACAATAGTCTGAATAATCCAAATAATCCAAATTATTAAGCCTCATCTCAAAATTCAGAGAAATATTATTATTATTAGTTTTTAACACCTGCATTAGTTGGTGGTTCCCTGAAGGTTTCCTCAAGGCTCCAGGACTATTCAGAGGATTCTAGACGATCTTTACAATGCTATGGTATCGATTCTTCGTCTGATTTCTTGTTCATTTTGGGACCGTTCCAAGTGAACCAACTTCAATTGATATCACTTTCATCCTCATATTTCAGGTTTTTTTTTAAAATTCCATTGCAAGGTTCAGGTATTTCTCTATCTTTTTTTTTTTTTTTGTGTGTGTGTGTGTGTGTGTGTGTGTGTGTGTGTGTGTGTGTCATCTTCACCCTGTGATCTGCTAGAATTGCAAAGTCTACCAGTTGACAAGTTCTCTTTTTCATTGTTAACCAATACTAGATCTGGTTGTCTGGCTGGGATAAGGCGATCAGTCTTTATCTCAAATTCCCCGAGAATTTTTGCGTTTCATTCTCAAGAACAGATTCTGGTTTAAGCATATACCATTTTGTTGCATGGTCAAAATTAAGGAGCTTGCACAATTCCTAGTAGATCACCTTTCCAACCCAGTCGAGTCTAGCCTTGTATTCTTGTTGTGCTAGTTTGTTGCATTCGCTTAATGCATGATTAATTGTCTCATCTCTGTTCCACACACCCTACATTTGCTGTATCTTATCAATTTTTTTTTATATAATTTATTCTTGTTGTATTGTTTTGTGCTGCAATTATGAGGGATTCGGTTTCTCTCCTGAGGTTTTTTTTTGTTTTGTTAAACATGTCCAGATATATTCTTGTGTAATCTCTCGAATTTTTCGCGTGAAGTATCCAAATAATTATTTTCCTTCCCATTTCTGTTTTATTTTTTATAGTTTTTCTGCTTATCAATATGTAGCAAATGGTGTTATTGACGACCGTAATTAACGTTTCCTTGCTCTTTTTTGTGTAATAGCAAAATAATAAAACACCTTCCGGGTGATGTAAAAATAAATTTTTGAAAGATATTGCTTGAGGGGTGGGAGTAAAAAATTCAATGTCAGCGAGTTTGTACCCCAAGTAAGTAAAATCATCAAATTCATTAAAGGATTAAAAAAATAAAACAATTTGAAATGTAGACTTTAAACATGTATTAAAATAAAACAAACTATATATAGATATATAATACCAGTCATGTATTTATTAAAACTTGTTTTAAAAGGCAATGATGACTGTCTAATGTTGCATGTTCAAATTTTGAGTGTATTTATTGAATAAATACACTCAAAATTCGAACATGCCAAAAATCGTAGAATAAATTTTATTCTATGTTATGACGATTTTGGGTAATGTGATGTAAGCAGTGACGTAATTTTTGTTACATACAAAAACCGGAAGCGAATCTCCATTATTAATAGAGATTCTTCGAATTCTTGCATTGTAGCATCTACGTAATCCTCAATGTTGGAGAGACTTCCTTTCTCGATACATATAGCCTGTTTCTATCGTTGGTTGTAATACCTTGTGCATAGTCATTAATTGTCTCATCGTTTGATCGTTTTGGTTCTTCTCTTTCCATTTTAAAATGTGGTCCATAGTATCTTATAATGAGACGGTCCATGTATTTCTCCATTTCATGAGATTTCTACTTGAGAGCTCGCTTTCTAAAAAGTTCTCTTGTACTTCTGAGGTATTCTTTTCTAACTCTTCTTTCATTTCTATTTCTTTGATGGCGCCAGTTTCTAAAATTCCTAAATATTTTTAATTACACTGGTTTACAAAAAATATTTTTTGTCTGAGGCAATAATGTGAATAGTTGTTTTTTACTAATTAGGGTGCTGATTTCAAATGTATAAACAGTTTTGCTCTATCACCTCTAGTTTTCTCTCTTTTAAATAGTCTCATTTTAGTATATATAGAGTAATACGTACTTATTTCAACAGTTGCAACAACTTATTACAGATAAAACAGGATAGATAAAGAACATTGACGGAATAAATATACTTGTATGACACAATGTACACAATTCATAGTACCGCAGACAGTTAGAAGTGTGTTTTCTTAGATGCTCTGCTGTATTTTGCCTCCGGGATGTCACGCAAGAGCATCCAGCAGAAGTCTCCCATCATGCCGGGGTTCCACTTGCCTTGGTAGTTGCTCTCCATCTTCGTAATGTTTTGGTGGAATCTTTCTCCGTTCTCATCGCTCACTTCTCCAAAATCAGTATCCTTCAGCACTTCTCGGATCTGAGGTCCGACTAATATGCCCTCTTTGAGCTTAGCAGCACTGAGACCTGGGAACACAGTACACAAGTGTTGGAAGGCAGCACCATTTTTGTCCATGGGCTTCACGAAATTCTTCATCAAACCAAGCTTGATGTGAAGAGGAGGAAGAAACACCTTATTCATGTCAACCAGAGGATTCTCCTTGACACTGTGTTTGCTGTTGATTGAGGCGTGCTGGCTACGCTTAACTGCCAAAATCCGTCTTGATATATAGCTATATATATATAATGTAATGCTATCACTTACATTTATTGCATGATAACTAAAAAAGAAGACATAAATCACTTAATATTAGAAATTAACCCTGAATGCATATACGCCTTCATGTACAGTATGTGTACAAAATGTACAGTATGCATATCTAAAAGAAAACTAGATGTGATGAGTAAAAACGGATTTCAAATCTGAATTCAGCACCCCCAAATTAGGTTAAAACAGTTATTTTTTGTGCTTGCCTCAATTTCTTTGTAAACCAGTGTTATCATTCTCTCCAAGTTTTCCTATATTTTCGTGATTTGGTAGTTATACTCTGTCCATTGTTTCTCTTTCCCCATTTTTCATCACTAGCATGGCACATTTTTCGATGCCGATTTCCATGCCTATATCCCGGCTGTATATTCTTATGGCTTGTACAATGGTTTCCCGTTCTTTTTCGTTTTTTTTTTGCAAAAAAATCTTGATAGCATTTACGCACAGAAGATGGTTTATTTTTTTTGTAATTAAGTGAATTTGTACCTGTTAAGTATCTGGCCGCCATCCTTGGCCAGTTGTAAAGAACTTAAAGTAAATAAGTAAGTAAGTCCTGAGCTATAGAATCCTTTGGTAAGTGAATAAGTCCCGAGTTCTGCAATCCTACGTAGTGTAAAAGGTCCAGTGATATAATCCTATGTTCCGTCGTCCACGAAGATCCAAGTAGCTATAAGTAGGTATGACCAGAACAGCCAGTATAAATAACAATACCAGCAGCAGAATACTGCCAGTGGTTGGTCAATAGGTTGGTCACATGGTTATCGGTGAGTCTACAAGTAGAAGTGACCATTTACCACACGCCTTATACATTAAAAACGCCAACAGTACCCCCTGTACATTTTCTAAGTACCGTATTTGACGGCATATAGGACGCACTTTTCTTCCAAGATTTTTGCTAAAAAATTGCCCTGCGTCTTATACATCGTAGATTAAATTTGAGACCTCCCATAAACCTAGGCTAATTTTCTCTATGATGCTCACTAACCGAGCTTACGGTCGGTACTTTTACCTTCCCTGTACTGTCAAATTGCTTTTATACTGCTATGTTTCTGCTTGTGTAGTGCACAGCTAGACTGTTTTCAGCAATATATGCTTAAATACACTAAACACTTTTTTTTCCTGAATCTGACCTGCTGAAATGGGGGTGCGTCTTATATGTCCTTGCGTCTTAGATGCCGTCAAATACGGTATATTGAGTGGCATCATTGCTATAAGAAATAATAGTGGCAACAGTGGTCACCTTAGAAAATACCTCATTTGAGATTTACTTCTACTCGGGATAGTCCTGCTGTTGTTAATTCTAACAGCTTCATAGCTTTTTTTGATGAAATTTACAATTTGTGGGATATTTTCTGAGTTTTAAAGAACTCTATAATTCAAGTTTTTTGGACCATGTCTTTTTGTAGTTCGATCCATGGCATTGAGCAATTTTTGCACCCATTCTTGATCTTTTTATTTTTTATTTTTTGGTTGATCAATATAAAGTAAGTCATCTGTTCTCTTTCTCTGTGGTATTTTTTCTGTTCTTCTGAAAATAGTTTGCGTTAATTAAGTAAGAAATTTATTCCATCTTTAATTATTGTAGTCAGAATCTTTGACAATATGAGTACACAATTATCACCTTCTGCGTTTCTTTTTTGGATTCTTTAATTTTATTACAAACTAATTTTGTTCCTGCATAAATTATATATACTAGCAAATATATGCACCCTCCGGGTGCAAGTATTTTAGTTAAATTTTATAATAAAATATCATATTAAATTAGAAAGGCTAATGAAACTGAATAAGAATGTAGATAAAAAGATTTTGAACAGAGGGGTATGATTGAAAAATAGAACAACTTTGAAACTAACTCTTCCATCATTTTACGTTACTCCCGTCTTTCATTGGTAAATTTTCCTAATTAAACTGCTTAGTTAAGATAGGAAGTTAAGAATAATATTAGTTATTTCTTCTTGTTAAGGAATTTCTTTAAGATTTATTGAAGAGATTTTTGCTCATATTCAATAAGATAAAACCAAACAATTAGAAATCAATAATACTAAGCATATATTTATTAAAATCAATTTTTTAAGATCAATATGCAAATTAGCCTTCCCATTCATACTGTAAACCTCTATTTTGTTGTATATATAAATACAATTGCATGTTATTAGTATGTAGATATGGTCAACAGTGTAAGTAATGTAAAGCAATTTTATTAATAATTGAGGTTTAAATAAAAATAAAATCATGGAGAATATGATGTAAATAACTAAAGGAATTGTGACTTGTATAGTAATATAGTTTCGGTTACAGACAGACAAACCCACAATCTCCATTATAATAAATATATATATA
>CM042137.1:148439783-148449783 GCA_023376005.1 Doryteuthis pealeii
AAAGGTTATTTTACATCGAGCTCTCTTCAGTGATTTATAGATTCGCTGTATTTATACATACTGGATCATCAATATTAGTACATTGGATCTTAGAAATCACATATAGAATTATCCCTTACTGCCAAGTTTTGGATAAATCTCTTATATAAATAAAATATATATATATATATATATATATATATATATATATATATATATATATGGTTTGTTGGTTGGTTTTGAAGGCTATCACATTGCAAGTGTAAAGAAAAAAGGTGTTGTTTATTAACCTGTGATTTATTCTTAATTCTTAATATTTCGGGATAAAAATCCCTTCTACAGAAGATTACTAGAACTGAAGTTGTTGCTAGTGGCTATTCATTTGTTCATGAACATCCACTAGCAAAAACTTGTGATAGCCTTCAAAACCAACCAACAAACCAATATAAACACAATGCTTCAATCAAATTACAAAACCCTTATATATATATATATATATATATATATATATATATATATATATATTAGTAGAGGAAAATTTAAGGGTTTACTATGGTTGCAATCGAAATGATTTCATCAGGAACCTACCCTACGCTTAACTAAGTCGATGTAATTCCTTAATTAAACTCAGTTACATTTTGGATAATAACGGTTGAACGCTACGTTATTTTTCTCTCAATTTTCACGTGCGACCCATTCCACACGTGTATTCATTCCTCAGTTCTCATTTCTGCATTGTTATTAATTTAATTCTAATTCTAAATAAAAACTATTAAAAGCAGTGAAAACCTAATTTTAATTATATTTTAGGGGTTGAATATTACTAATTTATAGTTTTTCATTGTTCTTTTTTGTATTTAATTAATAACTATTTAAGAAGAAAAAAATTATAATTAATTTAGTTAAATTTAATATTGCAGTTCTAACCTATATATATATATATATATATATATATATATATATGTGCGGGAGAATATGTGCTTAATTGAAGTCCGTGATTCGAACCTTGACTGTCAAGCTGACAGGTGAGGACCGTAACCCCTACACCAACCGGATTTTCTTAGATTTTTCGTTTTGTTTAGAAAATAGGTTTTTATTCCTCTTATAGTGACTTCTTCTACATGACAGTATGAGAAGTAAATACACAAGCGATGTGTTTATGATATGGCCTTTTTTTAGCGACAATTTTTGGGAGAATATGTGCTTAATTGAAGTCGTACCTAATTTTGAAATTTAATTAATTAATATTTAATTAATTAGGCAGGATTTCCTATTTAAATGTAAGGCTAAACAAATCGAGAAAAATCAATCTCTGTATGTACATTTCGGCCTATTAGGCCTCATCAGCAGAGCTATAGATAGGAAGACCGCCTTGTGCGTGATTCGAACCTTGACTGTCAAGCTGACAGGTGTGTGTGTGTGTGTGTGTGTGTATGTGTGTGTGTGTGTGTGTTTGTGTGAGGAATTTATGTATTCTACCACTCTCGTAATTTGGGAAAACCTACAGCAGCATTCAATTCTTCTCCATTTGTAGCCACTCTGTCCTTTTCTTTCAGAGGATCTTTAGCTCACTCAGTAAGTTTCCCAGATCTTAGGACCCGCAGTTGTAGCTGTTCACGCTTCCTTTAGAGGCAGTTTGGGAAATGGCACCCTTTTCGTTTCACTCTATTATTGGAAATTCCATTAATTTTTTTTCGGGTATTTTTAAAACAGGATCAAACATAGACCACCGTAGTTGCACCACCATTGTTCATAGATACATGCATTTTGATTACGACCAATGACACACCTGAAGGAGTTTTTGTACATAGATGGATAATATAGAGACACAGCTTTGTACGACAGCTAAGTCTCTCTCTCTCTCTCTCTCTCTCTCTCTCTCTCTCTCTCTCTCTCTCTCTCTCTCTCTCTCTCTCTCTGATCAAAAGATTGAGATTCAACAAAAAGCAGAAGCAGGATAGCCGGCAAAAAATCAAATTGCAGACCAATAGGTTGCGGGTAAGGGTCGTCCTCTGAATTTTTTCATTTCATGGAAATGTACAACTTTGAATTTCGTTATTGTCCGTTGAGAAAATATTTTCTTTCTTAAGAGTCCCAGAAATCAAAGTCTTTCCACTTTGAATTGTTTATTTCAAAAATATATATCAAAATAGATAAATTTATATCAAAAGATACATACATACACGCCAACGCTCCTATATATATATATATATATATATATATATATAAGAAGTAAACAAACAGACGATGTGTTTTGATATGGCTTTTTTTAGCCGACAATATTTTGGGAGAATATTGAAGTCGTACCTAATTTTTGAAAATTAATCAATTAATAATTAATGAATTAGGCGGGAATACCTATTCAAATGTAAGGCTAAACATATATATATATATATATATATATATATATATATATATATATAAGGCTAAACATATATATATGTACTAGAAGCGGCTACGCAGCATCACCTGGTTAGAAGGTAGGGATCAAAAAGTTAGTCTCGCAGATCCATTATTACTGCATCGTGTTGGATACTCGCAGGATGCCCAATTAAAATCCCCACGTAAAAAAAGACTTTGTGTTGATCCGGCCTGGTGGGGCATCAGAAGAAAAGGGCACAGACACTGAGAAAATAAAAAAAAACAGAGTTTTCTATTTAAAATATCAAATGCAAAAAATCCATGTTGTTACGATTTAAATCTTATTTTTTAATTACCTTCACGAATATAAATCAATCTTCATTATTTTTGCTCAAAAAGCAAGATCTGGAGATAATGAATGTGTATACATAAATTTACTTTGCCGTTAAATGTTTTATTTTCGTAGTTTCAGCTGGACATACATACATACATACATACATACATACACACAACTGCCCTTTATATATGTATAGATAGATTGTAAAAGGGTCCAAATATTCGTTGTCTATGTCAGAGATCCCATTTCTTGAAGCAGTCACTGATCGTGTCTGCCTTTTATTCTGTCATGTCAGCTTGGTTTGATGAAGAATTTCGTGAAGGCCATGGACAAAAATGGTGCTGCCTTCCAACACTTGTGTACTGTGTTCCCAGGTCTCAGTACTGTTAAGCTCAAAGAGGGCATCTTTGTCGGACCTCAGACCCGAGAAGTGCTGAAGGATAATGATTTTGAGGAGCTTCTTACCTTAAAGGAATTGTGAGTATGGGAAGTATTTAAGTCAGTCTATAGTGGCTTCCTTGGTAACACATGCGTACCAAATTACCCAGCCTGTATTGTGAAGTTGCTAAAGACTTATGAGGATATGGGATGCCGAATGTTACTCAAAATTCATTTTCTCCATTCCCACCTCAACTTCTTCCCTCCAAACCTTGGAGCAGTGAGTGATGAGCACGGGGAAAGATTCCACCGAGACATTACAAAGATGGAGAGCAACTACCAAGGCAAGTGGAACCCCGGCATGATGGGAGACTTCTACTGGATGCTCTTGCATGACATCCCGGAGGCAAAATACAGCAGATCATCTAAGAAAACACTTCTAACTGTCTGCGGTACTATGAATTGTATACATTGTGCCAATGATCTTTATCTATCTTGTTTTATCTGTAATAAGCTGCTGCAACTGTTGAAATAAGCACGTCTATACTCTGTATATACTAAAATGAGACTATTTAAAAGAGAGAAAACTAGACAAACAATATGTTTTTGTAAACCAGTGTTATCAAATCACATCTGTCGTAATTTAACACTTACCTGTATTAATACTCGATATGAGGGAGTAAGGTAATGGAATCCATGCTTTTGTGTGGTGTCGTCGAACCATGAAACGGGGAATTTTATTTCTCCACAAAAGCACTTTTTATTGATGTGGATCACATTTCTTCTTGGGTGCGACTGTATTTTTCTGATATAGTAAGTAAAGGAAAGTGTTTAATCCACTTCCGCGTTGTTAGCAGTTAAAATTGAATTTCGTATTTTTGCATTCTCCAATGGGTCTAATAATGCCTGATAAAATTATTTTTTCACATTTTTTGTCTCTCTTAACGATTGACAAATGCACTGTAATTAGACAGGTGTCTTATAGCCCGAAGGAAAAATGATATCCGAGGATAGCCGAGGGTTAAAACAGGTGTCCCTAGTAACCCGAAAAGAGATAATTAAATACCCATTATCAGCTAGAAAAAAATTCCTAAGTTTTCTTGTATAAATAATTTTGCAAAAAATGAGACTTAATGGTGACTGAAAAGGGGCTAGTCTCCTTTGATCTGGGTGACCAGGTGGTGAGAGTGACCAAGATATTTAACACGTGTTTCGGAATGTTCAAGAATATTCTGGAAACTTCTGAAAGAAAAGGCATAAAGGACACCTGCCCTGAGAAGCAGACGAGAGTTGAGATGAGGCACTAGTACGGAACGGACTAGAGTGAGAATTTTGGACTTGGGGCGAATTAAGTTAATGAGAACCGAAGACAGATAAGTTAAATCGGGTTTGATGAAGAATACAAAGCAAAATTAAGCAAGATACAAGGAGCGAAACTGAATGAGATTTTCCTTTCTGTCTTGGAAAAATGTTTGTTACGTTTTTAAGGGCCATTCCTTGGCCTTATAGCAGAAGCGCTTATCTAATGGAATTGGATCCTTGATAAAGAGTCCGTCGATAATGAATCCTTTGGTTACTAACGTGTTCTCAGTTACAGGTATAAAGTCCTTCGATAATGAATCCTGTTGGTAAAGATCCGGCAATCCTATGTTCCGTCCTCAAAGAGTGCAGTTTTAATTATTCCCAATGTGGGGGGTTTAAGTATTCTATCAGGCCAGTATTATTGCTAGTGATTGGTTACAAGACCAGCCCACGTGACCTTGGCTAGTCTATAAATAGAGGTGGGGAATTAAAGCACACCTTATATACAAAAATATTGCAACACCGTCAGAGACAAAAAAAATTGATTAAAGAAAAGAAACTCCTGTCTAAAAACTTCGTCATTACGAAAAGATTTGTGAATGGAAGCTGTGAGTGAAAGAGCAAAACAAAACAAATCGCAGTTTCACTCCAAGCAAAGACGATATCCAGAGAGAAAGCTATTGACGTAAGTCAATTGACCATGACGACGACGGATGTCCACTGACGTCTTCTCTGACTATCAACACATCACTGGAGACAGTAGTACTGACCTTCCTTTCCTCTACCCACTGCAACGAGATGTTCCCTGACCACAGAAAGAGGGAGGAATTCTTTGGGCGGACAGCCGTGAGCCTACCGCTACTAGAAAGGATTTGTTTACGTTCGCGTTACGTATAGTCTACGCTGGGCAGTGGTCTGAGCATTCACAGTAGAGGGTACGTTACACAAACCCACACCAGGTACTTTGTATTATTTGTATTATTCGGACTATTGTTATCTGCACAACGTTTTGGTCGATGTGCCTTCCGGCCTTCTCCAGGTATTTCTTGTCGAACTCATAGCGTAGTGGATATAGGGATAATTAGGATACTCATACTTACATTTCTATTGTAATACATTGTAAAACTTACACACACATTTGTACCACAAGTTACACTTTGTATTTGTATTGTATCTTACGTCTTGCTATGATAAATGCTTTTTGTTTATAAGCCTTGTTGTTGTGTCGTTAACCTATTCTTTACCTTTATATGAATGTTTTCTTTATACAAGACAAGAAAAGAAAAAAAGGGAAATTGTTTAAATTTATTCTTTTCAGACTTCAAGTAAGAAATTTGTTTATTATATTTACTGTAAAATTTTCATACTTAGTATATTTTTCCTTTTTTCCGGTTTTGTGCCTTTGTTAATACTAGCATAAGGGACTCATTATGCAAGACCACAGTTGTTTGTTCATTGAATAAAATTATTTAAATTACAACATTGTCTCCTATCATATTTTTCTATTGTATTTTTTTTATCTTTTCGACGGGACGAAAAAAGATGCACATCGTCTTTTAATTTTCGTTCACCAGCCATCCGCCATCCCCACCATTTGGCTTTGGTATAGGGATAATATAGGGATAATTAACACAGCTTTACGCTTGTATCCAGCTATGGTTAGCGGAATGAGAACAGGATACCACACTTGATTGTATTCAAAATTTCGTGATGGCTCCCGATTACGACAAGAAGGTTCCCGAGTTGGAGAAGGCTCCAGAGTTCGACAAAAAATACGTGAAGAATGTAGGAGGGCACATCGGCCGGAACACTGTACAGTGTGATAATTATTTTCTTCTCCCCCCTCTTTCTATAACTTGGTAGCGAGTTGGCGAGATAGTCGCCGACTGGGTTGTCCCATTTCCCACTTTTAAAGCTAACACCCCCTCGTAGTGGTTTATACCAAGGCCTTAAAAGTCCGTCTGCGAGGCGGGTGGACAGAACAGACAGTAGTACAAGCTGAAAGCGAGTTGGTTATACGAGCAATTCCACATTCTTCTTCCCCTCAACTATTTGACCAAGTACGAGTAACAGTGGGTCGCGTTTTTGAAGTGGTTAGCTGCAAAGCCCCCTAAATTTCGCAACTGGCCCCTCCCCGCTGCGTCATATTTTTTCCGACAACAGATAACAATAAAAGATGATCACAATAGTCCAAATAATACAAATAATACAAATTATCAAGCCTCATCTGTGAAATTCAGAGAAACCGCACCGGGTCGTACAATCTTTTCTCAACGGAAGACATAAGTCTTTTGTAACAATGTGGTCACTGACAAAGCTCAAACCATGGTACAAGGTATGTTTATGGTATGCAGATAGCATGTTTCTGTTGCATGAGCTAGATAAATAAAAGTATGTCTAAGTATGTCTCCGATCGTCCGAGTCCAACCAGTCACGTTCATTTCATTTTATTTATTTATTTATTTATTTTTACTTTCTTTCATTTTTCTTATTCCTTCGTTTTTCTTCTTTATTGAAAATTATTTCGGTCAATATTTTGAGACACGGAATTAAAACAATTAATTTTGAATCAAGCTAAAATCAAGAAAGAAAACGCCGCATTAATAAATATTTTGTTGCTTTGAAAGATATTCATGAATGTTGACTTACTCGGAATGATTCCGACAAGCCCGCCCCACGCGCAAACACACACACACACACACACACACACATAATATATATATTATATATATATATATATATTATTATATATATATATTAATGATTTGAAGGCGAATACAATGCACATAAGAAATAAAAACAAAAATATATTTTTGTCTTATCGATTTCAAAGTAAACTTTATCTTCAGAGACGTTTTTCGGAAATGGACGCGTTTTTTTTTGTCGTTATTTTTTTTTATGTTATAAACACGCGTCTCATGGTGTTCTTTATTTAAACACCATAAAGATAAAGTTTACTTTGAAATCGATAAGACAAAAAAAGATCTTTTTGTTTTTATTTTTTATGTGCATTGTATTGGCCTTCAAAATCATTAATATATAAGAACATAATTAACAATGCTTCAAGCAAATTACCAATCACTTTTATATATATATATATATATATATATATATATATATATATATATATATATATATATATATATATATATATAAGATTTTTTGGATGTTTTGGATAGTTGCCTTCAAGCAAATATATATATATATATATATATATATAATATATATATATATATATATAAAATTGGGTTAAAAATAATGGAATCCTTATTGTTTGGGAGTTATTATTTTTTCTTTCAATTTTTCTTTCAATTTTTTAATGTTAATAACATGAAAGGAATTAATGAATTGTCCTAATAAGATTTTTAAAATTGTTAGAAGAATTGAAAGAAATAATATTAAAAAGTTCAAACCAATAAGGATTCCATTAATTTATCCAATTATAAATCTTTATATAAATAGATAAATTGCATAAGCAACTTTTGGCGGGAACGAAGGAGTTATTCTGATTGGACAGTTAACTCGGGTTTTTGTATGGACACAATGTCGATGTTATAGTACATACGGTCTTCTCTTCGTGTTTGTTTGTTTTTTTTAATGTCATATCTCGTACATTCTTGGTGGCAAGGGCAAGTTGATCGGCATATGGAATTGCCCGGATGTTATTTACATAGTATATTCGTTGAAGAGGGGTAGACATTGTAGAGAGTAACCTCTATAAGCCGTGTCGGCTGGTGCTTTAGAATAGACCGACTGCTCTTTTGCAGAAGGGTAAAATCTCCACAATGGGGCCACCTGTTGGCCGTTGCTGGCAACCTGTGATGCTTAAGGATAGGACGCTGGTGTTTGAACAGTCCATGATATATAACACTCCACTTTGGCCCTTACTTAGACCGGAGAGATTTTTGGAGAGTCTCCTACTGATCAATCGACTAGCCAGATCAAACCCTAGCATTTGTATGATTCTCTCAACCCTAATCATATATGTTTCTAGAAGGCGGTGACTGAGGGTCTTAATTTCTTGGGCATGACGGTAAACTGTATCTGATAGTGAAGTTCCAATTCTGGAGCTCTGGGGAATGAAGATTAGCCCTTCGTCACCATTACTACCAGGTCCACTCTGACCCGTACTTGTTTGGGTCTCATTAATAGGTTTAATAGAATTTGAAAAATTAACAAAATAAATGAGTTTAAAAAACTTGAGTGAATGAATAAAACAAGTATTTGGCATAAAATAACCCATCGAGGATTGACATGACGGAAAACCTAACCAACCAACCAATCAACCTCTATATGCGGTTTGAATGGAAGCCCGTGGTATAATGGTTAAAGTCATGAGAAATGGACTCGACAACCCGAGTTCAAATCCTGGATGTGGTAATTGCATTTCACTTAGCGCTAATAGCCTTGGGAAAGGTATGAATCCTACTCTCCCTCCAGCCATGGATAAATAGTAGGGCAGACTGGGCTCTTTAACCTTCGTTAGTTAACCGCTCTAGGAGAAGGACAACTTGAATTCAAACCTGTTGAACTCTGCTTAAGAAATTGACCTTGTGTCACATCCTGTTCATGCGGAAGGGTTGGGATATATATATATATATATGCGGTTGTCGGTACACGTTCCTTGACGGTGTCAGTTTCCCAATTTTGTTTGGTTAAAAGGAGATTGATATAAAAAAGTGCATGAGTTATAAAATGGAAAGGTAATCCAATCAAGCAATCTGATAATCACCAACAAAAGATGCAAGATTACTACACTAAATGACGATGACGACGACCGTAAAATTTCATTTCTTCAAAGGTCTTCATGACAGTTTGAATGAAAAGAGCAAAAGAAGAAAAATAATTACAAGACCCCAAAAAATCAAAAGCTGAGGGTGATGAGGTATCGCTTTCTGTGGTAACATATTTATACACTCAGATGTCTCTCCCTCAATTAGCATCACACGCAAATATATGAAAATAGAAGCGGCTACCAAGTGTCGCCTGGGTAGAGGGGGGTAAATCCGGTGTTTGTTTACTTTAGATCTTTACAAAAGCTGGACATTTTTAAGTAGAATTTCAATGCTATTTCTATGTATATTTTGTTGCCGCTATTTTCTTCTGGATCTCTTAGCTTCATGATGTTGTGTCATGGTGACTTCTAACATGAACAGTCCTCTACGGAGATTCTGCCCCCACCGAGGGCGGTCCTGGGCCAAATTTTCCCAGCTGGAAAGGGGCAATGCCAAAGCACCTGAGATCATTCTTGCAGACATCCTTGAATCGCAGCTGGGGGCGACCAATCTTTTACCAGACGTAAGCTCTCCATAGAGGATGTCTTTCGGGATTCGTCCATCATTCATCCGAAGTACATGACCCAACCATCAGAAACGACGTGATCTCAGTAGAGAGTATAAGCTGGGGAGTCGAGCTCTCTCTAGGACTGCTGTGTTAGTGATCCTCGCCCTCCAGGTGATGCCCTTGACATGACGGAAAACCCAACTAACCAATCAACGTCTGAATGCGATTGTCGGTACACAGTCCTTGACGGCGTCAGTTTCCCAATATTTTTTTTTTAGGTTAAAAGGAGATTAATATAATATTAATATTAATATAAAAAATTACATGAGTTATAAAATGGAAAGGTAATCCAATCGAGTA
>CM042137.1:148452283-148469783 GCA_023376005.1 Doryteuthis pealeii
ATTCTTCGTTAGAATTGAAATGATGCAAACTGTAATTGGACATCTTTATCGAAAAACTTGGGTGGAGCGATTGCTCGTGCATTTTCGAAATGTCATATTTGACTTGGTCTTTGTTTTTCAGGTTGGTTCTTTGTACATAAGTTCGGCTCAAGCGTAAGCGTGTTTCCAACTGGCTTCTGGTCTGAGTTGATATCTGCATTCTCATAGGATCGTCGGTCTTGGAGCAGTGCTCTGTTCCTTAGTTTACATACAACAGAGTCAGTTTTGTTGAAAATAGGAACCGTCGTCTTGGAATCTACATTGCTTTTGGGATCAGCCATGTGTCAGAATGGCAATCTCATTCAAGATTTTCAAAGATTTACAACTCCTCGTTAAAATTGAAATATTGTAAACTGCATTGTAATGTGTTGAGCGATAAACGGGACCATATGACCTTTAGGCACCCCTTTTGCGATCTCGACCCGTGGAGACATTTTTTCTATTTACACCGTCAAAATCCGGTTAATTGTTAACAGACGATTTTTAGAGTTATTTTTTATTATAAAACTATCTTCTAACCCCTAACCCCTAACCCTAATCCCTAAACCTAACCCCTAACCCTAACCCCTAACAACAACAAAAAACAAACAGATTTTGACGGTGTAAATGAGATAAGTGTCCCTACGAAACGAGATCGCGGAAGTTGTGCCTAAAGGTCATATGTTCCGATAAACGTACTGGGGAGTTGAATTGACGTGTTAATTGATCTCCATAATCATTACCAGTAAGTACAATAATATCTATTTCTTTTTTTTCTTTTAGCATTATGTCAATTCTACAAGGACTGTTGATGTTGGTACAACTGGTGCTCATAGTAAAACTGATAAAATCGAATGGTAAGGTTTTCTGAAATTTATATTTTCATTTTCTACACACATTCTAATAATAAAACTAGGGAAAAACAAATAATCTTAGACAGATATATTAGGCCCACATAGTCCAAAAATAGGTAAACGTGGGTATGACAGTAAACAGTGCCTGATGATGCGGATCCAGTTCAGAAAATGATGACTATGCACAATGTATTACAACCAAGAGATGATAATGACATACTAATCCTCTGTGATAATTCTTATAGCCGTAATATATCATCTATATAATTGTCTACATTGTATGTACTAGCAAATATATGCACCCTCCGGGTGCAAGTATTTAAGTTTTAATGTAATAAAATATTGTATTAAATTAAAAAGGCTAATGAAACTAAATAAGAATGCAGATAAAAAGATTTGTAAGAGAGGAGGGTATAATCGAAAAATAGAACAACTGAAACTTACTCTTTCATCACTCTCGTCTTTCATTGTTATTTTTTCTAATTTAAGTACTTAGTTAAAAGAGGAAGTAAAGAATAAAATGACTGTTATTTTTTCTTGTTAATGGATTTCATCTAAGATTCAGTGAAGAGAATTTTGCTTATATTCATTAAAATAAAACCAAACAATTAGAAATCAATAATACTAAGCACATATTTATTAAAATCACATTTTTAATATCAATATGCAAATTAGCCTTCCCGTTCACACAGTAAACCGTTATTTTGTTGTATATATAAATATAATTGCATGTTATCAGTATGTAGATAAGGTCAACAATATTAATAATCTAACACAATTTTATCAATAATTGAGGTTTAAATAAAAATGCAGTCATAGAGAATGTGATGTCAATAACTAAGGGAATTGAGACTTGAGTAGTAATATGGATTCGGTTACAAATAGAAAAACATACAATCTCCATTATAATAAGATTTACTCAACCCTACCCCTATACTGGTCAAATTTTAAGCGGAGTAAAATTGTTTTCCTTCTCCTAAACTGGTTGCCTTACAAAGACAAAATAAGTAAGACTTTCTTTTTGGTGGAGAACATCATTTTCCAATGACATTAGCGTAAAACACAAACAGCCTTCATCGGGGTTTGAACTCGATTCACCGATTCCATTTCCTACGACGATAACCGTTACGAATACATGACCCCTATTGTTTAAATTGTATATATATATATATATATATAAGATATTTCGTAAAAAAATAAATGGCTGCACTTGAACTAATAATCACTAATACCAGTGGTTATATGTACAACAGTCTAACTCTTCACATGAAATGGATAAGAAAGTCGTCGGGGTGGCCTAAAGTCGGTATCAGCCAATCAGCGAGGGAGCCTATCCAGTATTCACTAGCACTAGACAAAGGAGATTATTCTAGCGTTTGAGGTAGCACCACACCTACTATCAGCTCCTTATTTTACCGCACAGATCCCTGTGCAACTCATACGCTGAGTTGGCGAGGGCCGGTATTGAACTAGGAACCTGGTGGTATCTAGCCGAACACTCTACCGACTGAGCTAACCCGGCCTAGGTTCCATATTTTCTTAGATTTCTGTGTGCCAATCCGCATAATTATCGTTCACTAGCAGGACCTGCAGATATACCACAATATGATGATTTATTTATTACAACTTTTGATATGTTTAGTTAAATGCTGTTCCAAAATGGTTCTATATGAAAAAAGTATAATAATCTTGATTTAACTCTCTCTCTCTCTCTCTCTCTCTCTCTCTCTCTCTCTCTTTCTTTCTTTCTTTCTTTCTATCCTTCTTTTCTCCTTTTCATTATGTTCGATTGAAGGAGATTAGCATTATAATTATTTATCAAATGAATAATAATAATTACTAAAATAATAATTATTTATTAAACCCGGTTGTGTTAAAACCGGTATGCAAATTGACCAAACCATATATTATGTAAACCTTTATTAGTGATATATAAGACACATTGCAGGACCTTAAATGCACTAATGACATGGGCTGTTTTGAGGCAAATCTAATTCAAATTTTCATAAAGACATCGTTAATAAATAAGATTTATTCTATGTATAAATGATTTTGACTATAAATTAGATACTCATTGATTCACTTACACAATCCCTGAGGATATCGTGATATAAGTAGAGACGTAGTTTCGGTTAAAGACAAACACCGACTCTCCATTATAATAAGATTATTTTACAACATTTGTAACTCTGCAACAATCTATGTATCTATGTATGTAATCTATGTGGATGTGTTTTTTAATATATTTAACAGGTGACATATTATTATATTAATTTACATTATCATCACTTGTAGATCTTCTATGCAGCTCTCATCTATCTCTGCTCTTCTGACTGAATCCTTTGGTCTTCTGGTTGGGACATTTTCGTCTGCACCTATCTGATTCTCTATCTCCATTATAATAAGATGTTTTGTAACATTTATACCTCTGCAACTATATATCTATCTATGAATGTAATCTTTCTGCATGTGTATTTTTTTATATATTTAACAGGTGACATGGAAGATTTCCTCTATAAAAAACAAAAGCTACAAAATGCTTCCGTCATTTTATATCCACAAAGAAAAGGTTCCAGAATTGACAAGAAACATTACAACGACAATCGTCCTTCGCCCCATAACAACATTTATTTGATCAACCAAGAGACATTGTGTTCTCAACATAAAGAAGTATTTCTTCTAGTTGCCATTAGAACAATATATTCACATTTTGAAAGACGAAATGTATTACGTAAAGCTTTACAATTTAAACGTACATTTCGCTTAAATTTTGACGTTGTAATAAAATACGTGTTCCTTTTCGGGAAGACCAATGATGCGGCCACGGAAAAGTTGATACGAACAGAAAGCAATTCATATAAAGATATTATCCAAGAAGATTTTATTGAGTCATATTCTAATCTTACTTATAAGACAGTCATGGCTTGGGAATGGAGTGTTGAGTATTGCCCGAACACTCAATATGTTATGGTAATCAATGATGAACTATTTATTGATATTGAGAAAGTTGTTTTATTTTTGCTAAGAGATTTAGCCGGTGGCAATTTAGATAACCATTTCGCCATATGTTATCCTATTGGTAACGGATTAGTGATTCATAACAGAATGCGCCAATTTAAGGCGCTCGATCCCAAAATTATGTACCACGGAAAATACGCACCACTTTACTGTCATGGTTATGGGTACACCGCTCATATAACCGTTATTAATAAACTATATCAAGCATCTAAAAAATGCCCATTTTTTATGCCAGACGATATGTGGCTCGGTCTTCTAACCGAAAAACTCCGATTAATAATGAACAATCACCGTTATATATACGTAACAAAGAAAGTAGAACAATATTTTCAAGCGAACGACTATTTGTGGAAACCAGGAATGTTTGCTGTTTGCGATGGTGGGCAATATATGGGCCATGCGAGCAAAAGTCAGCAGAGAATATTATCTCTTGTACAGGCAAAGCATAACATAATCTCTACAGTGCAGAAAACATTACTACAAGAAGAAAAATTGCTACAACCAGAAAAAAATGTCCTTCTTCAATCAAAAGAGAAACAAATGACACGTAAACAAATTTTTATAATTTTATCGATTATTCTTATATTGATTTTACTCTACAAATATTTACCGAAATGTTTATCTCGAATATTTAATAAATTCTATCGCAGAATATAAAAAAGGGAAAGTATGTTTCCATTTGTCATTTTTCTTTCATTTATACATGGAATATATTAAAAGTTATATTGGAAGATGTGGCACATCAAGCGGTAATACAAAATAGAGAAAATAAACTTTGGAAAAGAGTTGAATTTCAACAAATAATTGTTATCAAGCGAGGGGACAATAAAGCGGCTTCAATTAAAGGTGGTCGGACATTTGTTTATGGCTTTCCTGAACCTTCCCTGACCGATCTTTTGTTTCCCTACGCACACACAAACAGACACACACACACACACACACACACACACACACACACATATATATATATATATATATATATATATATATACGTATGCATGTAATATATTTTATTTTCCTTTTATTTTCTGAGCATTGTGTCACAAACTTGTGAAAAGAGTTTAGTTGCAACAAATGATCGGTATCAATAGTGAGGAGACAATAAATGTTATTGTTATGACCGGTTTAAGGGTCAATAAATAATAACTGAACACGGGTATAAAATGTAGGGAACAGATTGTATTCAGCAATATATATCAACGTACAATGAAAGGATTTCCTTGTTTCAGCTTATACGAAGAACTGTATCTGGAACTACTGGTATTTACATGTGTCCCACTTACACACGATATGGCACAAGGCCGCTTTATGTGGGCACCACCCACAAGCCGAGACTCATGGGGTGGTAGGAGAAAAATTGCGTCGATCCGAGCTCAGCCTCTAAGTGCAATGAAGCAAGCATCTGGGATCGACGCTATTAATTTAGCAGTTCACCAGACACCCGTCCCGAAGGACAGGTGTGGGTGGGACTACTGGTATTTACATGTACCCCACATGTACACGATATGGCACAAGGCCGTTTATCACGTCGATCCGAGCTCAGCCTCTAAGTGCAATGCATCTGGATTGACGCTATTAATTTAGTAGTTCACCAGACACCGTCCCGAAGGACAGGTGTGGGTGGCTATTGGTATTTACATGTACCCCACATGTACACGATATGGCCAAGGCCGTTTTATGTGGGCACACCCACAAGCCGAGACTCATGGGGTGGTAAGAGAAAAATTGCGTCGATCGAGCTCAGCCTCTAAGTGCAATGAAGCAAGCATCTGGGATCGACGCTATTAATTTAGCAGTTCATCAGGTCCGAAGGACCTAGTGCCCACATGTACACGATATGTTTTATGTGGGCACCACCCAAAGCCGAGACTCATGCAGGTGCTTGTATTTACATGTACCCCACATGTACACGATATGGCACAAGGCCGTTTTATGTGGGCACCACCCACAAGCCGAGACTCATGGTAGAGAAAAATTGCGTCGAACCGAGCTTAGCTCTAAGTGCAATGAGGTAAGCATCTGGGATCGACGCTATTAATTTAGCAGTTCACTCCCGAGGACGAGTGGGTGGGACTGCTGGTATTTACATGTAACATATGGCACAAGGCCGTTTGCGAGACTCATGGGTGGTAGGAGAAAAATTGCGTCGATCGAGCTGCCTCTAAGTGCAATGACAAGCATCTGGGATCGACGCTATCAGTTCACCAGACAGTACACGATATGGCACAAGGCCGTTTTATGTGGGCACTCATGGGGTGTAGGAGAAAAATTGCGTCGATCGAGCTTAGCCTCTAAGTGCAATGAGGCAAGCATCTGGGATCGACGCTATTAATTTAGCAGTTCACCAGACACCCGTCCCGAAGGACGAGTGGGTGGGATTGCTGTTATTTACATGTACCCCACATGTACACGATATGTTTTATGTGGGCACCTCATGGGGTGGTAGGAAAAATTGCGTCGATCCGAGCTTAGCCTCTAAGTGCAATGAGGCAAGCATTGGGATCGACGCTATTAATTTAGCAGTTCACCAGACACCCGTCCCGAAGGACAGGTGTGGGTGGGACTGCTCGTTTGAGTAGCTTTACTCTGTTAAATATATACCCTTTGGGTAAGTCCATGTTCGTGTCATAGGTGAGTCACCTACAACAGTTATATAATCAGTTTTAGTATTAAATCCAGAAATTGTTAATTTCCATATATGTAAATCCAGCATTGGCAATGAAATGGATGAAATGTCACATTAAATCCTTTACATGCGTTAGAGTTTTCTTTTATAATAATTAGAAGATTCATTTTTTCCAAAATGCAATGTCGATGGTAATTTATTTCTGACAGGAAGTTGGGTTAAATCGAACTTAACGGACCTAAATTCCACCATCGTATGTCACCCCGCCGAAAGAATTAAAAAGAAACCCACCAAAAATCAAAGTATAAACCGAATTTAATGTAATTTTCAGTGTTGATATATTAATGAATAAAAGATATAATGCACCAGATATTTTATTTAAAAACTTTTACCCTTTTCCAAGTCAGTTAACATTGAACCACGTATCATTGAGGGGCAACACAGATTCTCAAAGATAAGTTGTTCAAAGATAATTGACCTGAATGGATTTTAAAGTTTTTGAATAAAATAACTAGTGCATTATACCTTTTATTCATTAATATATCAACACTGAAAATTTCATTAAATTCGGTTAATTCCCTGATTTTTGGTATCTTTTTCTTTCGATGGAATGACATACGATTGTAGAATTTAGGTACGTAAGTTCGATTTAACCGGAAATTGTTTATGACTTATATCCAAGACAAAAATCCAACACTTTGCTTAGGTAGACATTTATGGTACCTAGCGTTTCTAAATGGTTATCTAAGTAGTTCTAGTGGTACCATGAGAAGCAGAGTTTACCTGATACTCTCCTTTTTTTACTCGAAATCCATTGTTTCTATGTCTACATGTGTTTGCCTAATAATCGGGTCTTTACATCACGGGTGAAATATTTTAAACCGTAAGGTACTGTACTTTTCAGGACTGCATCGTCACCTTTTGCACAACATTTTTTTTGTTGCTTCCACGTCGTTACTAGAGCGCTGAGTGATAGAGACGGATTGAAAGAGATAGATAGATAGATAGAGAGAGAGAGAGAGAGAGAGAGAGAGAGAGAGAGAGAGAGAGAGAGAGAGAGAGAGAGAGAGAGATCAATGGAATCTTTGCTGTCTGCACGACATGATGATGATGATGATCATCATCATCATCATCACCAAACATTATTTTATGTCTTACATCAAACAAATAATACTAAAAAAAATCGTTAATTGCCAACTAGTTATCAAGCTACGTCACTTTACGATGAAGGAATTCAACAAAGTCCTAAAATCAATAAAAATAGAAAATTTCAGACCTCGACGAAATATGAAAGGCAAGGAAATTTGATGATATATTTCTTCGATTATGCAATGCTGTGTATAGAGAAAATATAATAGAAAAATGGACAAAAGGTTGCATCCTCCTATTTCCTTATAAAGGCGTCATCGTGTTGCATAGCCCTTCTTTACCGGCACTAAATCGTATATGTTATATACTGGCATCAAATTCTATATATGTTATATAGCGGCTTCTTCAAACTCACGCTGATAAATCGTGTATGTTAGCAGTAGAGTATAAAGATCACAACCAGGCGTAGAGCAGGAGATTTGACTTTATTTCTCTCATCAGCTGTACGTGGTGGGTGGCGAGCGTGACAATGAAATGACCGAGGGTTGGCAATGACTTCTACTGCTGCTGGGATCTGGCGATGTTCAGGTAAAGGGGTGGCTGGTGGCGTCTCACCGCCCTTAGGCGTGGTGGTGCGTGACCGCGTCGGTCACTCCTTATGCTCTGTTCGTTGTCTCCTGTCTGACTGTCCCTACTGACCGCTGACTGTTTAACCCTCTCGCTTTTGTATTGACGACACGCCTACGCATTTTTATATTTCTCTTTGTCCCTCAGCCGGATGTTCCATCTTCCGGGCGAAGACAATACAACAATCGGAATAACAAAGAATGACAGACTCTTACTGTCATAACTATTAAGGTGAGAAAATCCTTAGTAAAAATCAAAATGGGTTTCATAGATATCGGTCCTCATCTTCGCAGATTATGACTATTCGTCGGATCATAGAATATGTTCGAGTAAAATACCTCGAGGCAACACTATTGGTTGTAAATTTTTCTGCGGTATTTCATTCCATACACAGAGAAAAGATGGAGTAAATACTAGTAGCATATGGTATCCCTAAAAAAACTGCTACTTTTATAATAATGCACAACTAATGTTCGTTCAGCTGATGGTGACACAGGTTTCTGTGACATTGTCACTGGGGTCCTACATTGAGATATATTAACACTATTTCTATCTATAATATGTCTACAAACGCCATTAGTTATACAAAAACAAAAAAAAACGCATCACACTAAAGAAAGACAAGCAGCATATTATATCCCGCAGAAACTGTTACATATGTGGACTATGCAGATGAGCTAGGGCTTCTCACAAATACACCTGCGCCAGCTGAATCACTACTGCATAGTTATATAGGAATCCACAAGGATACTACGTACAAAACAATCATCGAGAACTTTGTCGGTTCGTAATGATAGATTAACTGATCACATTTGAACCCTGTAAGAAATTTATCAATTAAATATAGAAGGACTTAGAAATGGGAAAAACAATTAATATCACTAGCAAATATATGCACCATCCGGGTGCAAGTAATTAAGTTTAAATGTAATAAAATATTAGATTAAATCAGAAAGGCTAATGAAACTAATTAAGAATTCAGATAAAAAGATTTGAAACGGAAGGGGTATAATCGGAAAATAGAACAACCAAAACTTACTCTTTCACCACTTCCGCTTTTCAATGCTAAATTTTGCTAATTTAACTATTTAGTTAAAATAGGAAGTAAAGAATAAAATTACAGTTATTTCTTCTTGTTAATGTATTTCTTTTATGATTTATCCTCGTGATTTTTGCTCATATTCATTAAGATAAAACCAAACAATTAGAAATCAATAATACCAAGCATATTTTTTATTAAAATCAGTTTTTTTAATATCAATATGCAAATTAGCTTTACGTTTACACTGAAAACTGGTATTTTGTTGTATATATAAATACAATTGCATGTTATTAGTATTTAGGTAAGCCCAACAGTATTAATAATGTCAAACAGTTTTATTATTAATTAAGGTTTAAATAGAAATAGAATCATGGAGAATGTTACGTAAATAACTAAGGAAATTGTGACTTGAGTAGTAATATAGTTTCGGTTACAGACAGAAAAACACACAATCTCCATTATAATAAGATATCATGTAGGAATTTCTTAAATATTTATATACGAAATAAGTCTGAAGACACTTTCCATTGGAAAACAATACATTTGATAAACTATGAATGGATGCTCGAATAATGCAGCGGTTTGATGAAATGTAAAGAAAATTAAGTGTAGCTTTGAGAGTGCAAGTAAGAGTTGATGTATAAATCAGAGCAGCACAAATCAGCTGAATAGATTTTGGACGCTGGACAAACAGGGCTGAAGAAAACTGGTCATAGCGAAGATGAAGCACACTGCGCTAGAATAGTTAGAGTTATCAACCAACCAAGGCAATGTGCGATGATGACGGAAAATCCTTCCGGCCATGAGTTGAGATTTCACAGATGAGCAATTTCAAGTTATCGATTCATTACCGAACTCCACCACAATCTCCTGCTAACTTTCATAGGTAGGGCTCCAGTGAGCCAGTTCAGTGTGTGATCTTTGTGATAGCTCCAATTCTTTAGAGCATGTGTTTATTGGATGAATATATACACGCGTTGGTAATAATATTTTTTTATGAGAAGTGAAACATTGGATGTATTCAATGAAGGGTGTGGCGTTATCCGTTACACGTTGGTGCAGACTGATATGCGTTGCCAAATACTGCAGTCATTGCAGCGTCCTGTCAGTGTTGCTTAGAATACCGTGCAATGAATTAAGATACTCCCCCAGCAAAAAAAGTCTTCTGATTATGACAGTAATCTGCTTCTGATGGGGAGAAGATCTCAGGAGTGTGGAGTACCCCTTCATTGTCGTTACTTCTTGGTTCACTGTGACCTGGAGTGTCAGTAACCGCTAGTGTCCGATTTGTGGGACGAATAAATATGATTTGATATGAATTCGTATTCACTACGACATTTTGAAAAAAAATCCTCATAATCCACCTTACGGTCCACTTCTTCCATTAGTCTTTCAGTCGTTGGATCTCATTGGTAAATAGAACTTTTCAAAAGCAGACATGACGTCATTATATGAAGTTTTCAGACGATCCTTGTAATTAAAGAATATAAGTATGAATGGACAATGCATGCGATCCCTAACCTCTATGAATATATATATATATATATATATGTGTGTGTGTGTGTGTGTGTGTGTGTTGTGTGTGTGTCTGTCTGTCTGTTTCTCTGTGTTTTTGTTTGTGTGTGTATGTTTCTCTGTGTTTCTGTGTTTGTGTTCGCTTGTGTGTTTCTGTGTGGGTGTGTTTTTAGGGGTGATGTTATCAGGTATGTGCTATTATTTACAACGTCTTCTTTTAAAACTATCTTCTGCATAATCTTTTGAAAATCGCACTTTTAATAATAAATATTTGAAAGGCTTGCGTGCACATCATCGCACACGTTGCACACGCACACACACACACACACACGCACACACACACACACACACACACACATATATATATATATATATATATATATATATATATATATATATATATATATATTACTAGAAAACACGTGACCCGCTGGGTCACCCATTGAGCTCGGGTTATATTGTTAAAAAATCACAATAATGTAAAATAAAATCAGGAAATTTTCAAATTTTAATGAAATTTTCAGTGTAGATTTATCAATAACTGAATTTTATAATGCACCAGTTATTTTATTTCAAAACTTCCTGACTTAATTAGGTATTTCTGCTATGGTAAATTAATATTTAGAATTCATTTATAATATGAAACCCCTAATCTTAAGTTTCAAATTTCCTATTTTTAGATTCTAAAAACAATTATCTATTTAATAACTACTTTAGTTTATTATTGTTATCTAATACTTTTTTTTAGAAACACTATATTGAAAATTTAAGACTCCTTCCTTTTGAACAGAACAAATATTGATGTATATTTTTTCTTTTATAAGATAATAGTAGGATGGCCCATAATTCGTCTGCTCGCGACAGATCTTTTGTTTTAAAAACGAATTAAAATTAATTATATCAATTATTTAAAGTCAAACTTTTGTCTAAAACGATAAGTTGTAACATAATGACCATCATTAAAAAAAGAAAAATATCATTACATATACAATTAAAAAAAACAACATTTAAAACGATTTCTATCGCTTTCGGTCTGAGACGCTGGTTTAAAATGGCTTAAAGTAGCTTTTTTACAAATTTAATATAACATTCGCGATTGCAAAAACAAATGACCAAAAATCATGGAATTATCCGATTTTAATGAAATCTTCAGTATTGATTTATCAATTAATGAATTTTTATAACGCATCAGTTATTTTATTTCAAAACTTTAATTTAGTATTTTTGCTATGAATAATTAATATATAAAATTCATTTAAAATAGAAATATTCGGATTTTAAGTTTAAAATGTTATATTTTTAGATTCTAGAAATAAATATCTATTCAATGCAAACCTTATTTTAGATACATAAAGTAATGTTTTGAAGAAAAACTCGATTGAAAATGTACCCCCCCCCCCATTTTTAAGCAGAAAATGTCGATGTATAATTTTTTTTTCTTTTATAAGATAATAGCCATTTAAATAATTAACAAAATGAGTAAAAGAAATATCCAAAAAATTAATTATTTATTATTTTTTTACATTTTATTTTTCGATTTTCGGAACTTATTTTCTCATAGAATAGCCACCGTATTTTTTTTGTTTGTTTCTATTCATAACTTCGGTCTTTTATCTCTTTATTTATACTGTAATTAGTATCGAAAATGACCAACTTGCAAAAATGTTACGCCCTCAACATAAGTAGGTTCTAAATTAAGCGACCTGAAAAAATGAGAAAGTTTTGAAATAAAATAGATAGTGCATTATAAAGATCATTTATTGATAAATAAACACTGAAAAATTTCATTAAAATCCGATAATTCCCTGATTTTTGGTAAATTATTTTCTGTAGGTGTGTGGGGGGCTAAAGTCATTTTGTCAAAAACGCATTTTAGGCTCATTTTGCCAGTAGCTAGTTTATGTAGATGATATATATATAGAGAGAGAGAGAGAAGAGAGAGAGAAAGATGGTGGTAAAATCCGCCCAGCAGTCACCCGTAATTTTTTTCAAGCAGGGTAATGTTTTTTTCTCCTCGTTCTCTCCTCTATTCTACATGTATTGAGAGAGGGTGAGAGAAATAAACTATATTTATGACAGAGATTGGTCGGTCTTTGACTTAATTGTAAATTACGATAATTAGAAGCAAATGAAGTGGGATTTTTTTCAGACAATGATTAGATTTATGATAAGACAATATTTTGATATAGTTTTTATACCATTAGTATACATAGAAAAACCTTTAGCTGGCAAAGTGGGATTTGCTCAGCGTTAGTATAATATATATATATATATATATATATATATATATATATATATATATATAGACAAAAGTGACCCGTTGAGTCACCCGTTAAGCTCTCGCTAGAACATGATACCCCGTGGGTGAATAAAGAGTTAGGTTCAAAGTTCTGTGATGGCTCCCTATTACAAGAAGGTTCCTGTGTCCAACAAGAAATACCTGAAGAAGACCGGAGGGCACATCGGCCGAAACGCTGAATATGTATATATATATATATATATATATATATATATATTCGGCTGAAAGATGAGGACAATAGTCTGAATAATACAAATAATGGTAATCGTTGCAGAGTTCCGTTCTGGCCTCCTGCCTCAAAAACTGCTAGCCGCAGACTGTTGAAAAAACAACACCAGCTATGATTGAAGTCCGTAGCCGAAGCGGTATCATTTGAAAAAAAGAAAAAAAAAACAACTTAGGGCGTTTTTCCTGAAAACCCAACCCCAACCCCCTCTAGTTAAAATTAAGCTTTATTACAAAATTTGTGGTTCTGTTTTTCCTGGGTCACCCAAATTATTAATTTATTTTCCATTAAACTAACCCTAACCCCAACCGAAACCTTAGCCTTAAAACCTAACTTTATTTTTATACCGCTTCGGCTACGGATTTTAATCGTCGCTGGTGTTTTTTCTTTGTTTTTTTTTGTTTGTTTTTTTTCAGCAGTCACTGGCTACGATTTTTTGAGGCAGGATTCCAGGACAGAACTCCGCAAATATTACCCAAATAATACTCCAAAAATTATTTTTTAGTTTTCATTTTATTTTTCGATTTTCGGTACTTATTTACTACTCGAACAGATTCTTAAAAAAATTTAAAAAAAACAAAAAAAAACGGTACTCTTCGCGGAGAACCGTCCCACCTCAAAAAATGCTAGCCGATGGCTGCTGAAAAAAAAACACCAGCTACGATTGAAGTCCGTAGACGAAGCGGTGTCACTTGCAAAAAAACAAAAAAAAAAAACAACAAAAAACACAAAAAAACACCAACTTAGGGCGTTTTTCCCGAAAACCCAACCCCAACCCTAAACTCTAACCACACCCTACTTAAAATGAACAGTTTTATTACAAAATGTCTGGGTTCTGTTTTTTCTGGGTTATAAAAAACAGAGCCCAAATTATTTATTTTCCCATTAAACTAATCCTAAACCCAAACCCCAACCCGAGTTTTTTTTTTTACTCAAGTAACACCGCTTCGGCTACGGACTTCAATCGTAGCTGATGTTTTGTTTTTTTAATTTTTTTTTACAGCAGCCACCGGCAAGCATTTTTTGCCGCAGGGGGCCAGAACGGTTCTCCGCAAAGAGTACCAAAAAATTTGTTTTTCTTCTATTCACACGTTCTGTCTAGTCTTTTTATTTATGTAGAAAATAGTATCAATCACATATATACACGATTATTTTGTACCCGAAAAACAGGGGTAGACAAGGTTAAGTGACTTGCAAAAAAATCAAAAAGTTTTAAAATAGAATAAAAATTAATTCATTGCTAAATCAACAGTGAAAATTTAATTAAAATCGAAAACTACCCCGAGTTTTGGTACAAACGTAAGGGTTAGAATTATATTAAAAAAACATGGATTTTTCAATGAATTGACCTAGACAATTGAAATAGACATCAGAATTTTTATTGCGGGCCGGGGCGGGTGTTTTTGTAAGACAGGCGACTCTAGAGTTATAGGATGTTGGGAGGGGTTCAGTGCTCCCTTTGTAGTAATATTACTTGTGATCAATTTCACCCCCCCTTCTTTGGTGTATAGGGAGTAAAAAGGGGAGGAACGTAGGATGTAAAGACAGGGATGAGTAAAGATTTGACTTAATTGCAAATTCCGACGAATTAAACCAATTAAAATGTTTTTTTTTTTCAAACAATAGGTTGAGCTAAAACTAAGGAATAATTAGAGACAAATTTCGTGTGAGCAAGGTCACAAACAAAAAAGCCTTTCAGGATTGAACGCTCCAAATCTCAGCTTTAGTATAATATATATATATATATATATATATATATATATATATATATATATATAGTATGAGATGGTCACTGTTTCAGTTTTTGATGGAATGGTGTACCAAAGGCAGTATTATTGGTAGAGTGCTCAATATAAAATAGAGCTGTTATATAATATAATAAGATAAATATATAAAGGTTTTACATATCTATTTATTAGGTGACAAAGGAACATTCACAACCATATTGGTTTCGTGCGATGTAATCATATATACATATATATATATATATATATATATATATATATATATATAAATATATATATATATGTATGTATATATTTTATACATATATATGTATATTTATATATATATATATATAATATATATATATATATTTATATATATATATATATATGTAAATAACTATATATATATAACTATATATATATATATATATATAAATATATATGGTAGAAATGTGAGGAGGTTAATCCGACAGTATGTGGAGAAAAGTAGACAAACACGGGATGTTGTGGAAACTTGATGTTTATTGTCGACGGTGCAACGTTTCGGTCTCTTATTAGACCATCTTCAGGACTTGAATATAGTTCTTACTCCAATGATGGAAATTCTCAAAATGCTGAAAACGGGAGGTCGTCAGTAGGGGGAAGTGTAGTTGGGGGTGGTTAGTGGATTCTTCTTCTCTCTGGAATGGGGAGTGCCGAAATGGTCAATGGTGGTACCACAGGTGTTAGATTTTCAACACAACAACATCTTTTACAAACAAAAATTTGGCTTACCCATGGGTTCACCACTTAGCGGACTCCTCGCATGTCTATATCTAGAGTTTTTAGAAGCAGGACCTTTCAAATACATAATCCCCAAAGACTCCCAGTACTTCCGATATATTGACGACACACTAATAATATACCCGAGCGAAATAAACATCACCGAAATCACACACAGACTAAACAACATTGAACCCACCATACAATTTACACATGAACTAGAATCTAACAATTCCCTACCTTTCCTAGACATCTTACTTTTAAAAAACAACAACACATTAGAATTCAAAGTCCACCACAAACCCACTGCCAAAAACGACCACATACACTACTACTCTCACCATGTCACCACCACCAAAAGAGGAATTATAATAGGTTTTCACCTTAGAGCCCTCCGCATCTGCACACCCAAACACCTAGATGATGAATTCACCCACATAATGAACGCCTTCCAAAACCTCCATTATCCCACATCCTTCATACAACACGCCAAGGCCAAAGCCCTCAAAATCCACACCAGAAACCATTTCCAGAACCCCACCCAGTCCAACTCCCCACACAGATACATAATTCTACCAAATAACCACACAAACAGCAACATCACCAAAAATCTTAACAACCTAGGCATAAAGACAGTCAGTTTAGCATCCAAAACCATACACAACATAAACAAAAACTCCCGACAACAAGTAAAATCAGAAGCCGGTGTATACATGATTCCTTGTGCAGACTGCCATAGGAAATACATAGGCGAGACCTCCAGAAATTAAAAAAAACGCTTATATGAGCACAAACGCAATATAAAATTAGGTGACAGCAACAACTGTTTATTCCAACACATATTTAAAACACAACATAGGTTTAATTTCAACAATGCATCCATGATCGCATACATCCACAACAAAAGATTACGACAAATATTCGAAGCCAGTGCCATTAGCAACATTCCCAACATCAATTCCAGATCCGGCTTCTTCAATATATCCTCACACCTAGGTAAAACCATCATGGATAGTTACAAACCAAACAGACAACAAGACAACACTTAGCATAAAGCCAATAACAACAACAACATCACAAAAAAACACAAACAATAACAATCTTAATAAACACACACTTACACATACACTCACACACACAAACATTTACAACCCTTCAAAATATGCATACACATAAAAAGATTTAAATAAAAAAAAACCAGATAGATCGATAGATATATAGACACCAACAGATTAAAGGTAGATAGATGAACTGACAGACAGACAGATATTAACAGACTAAATACAGATATATGCACAGATAGATAGGTAGATACTAACAGACTATGGATAAACAGACTAATAACAGACTATAGACAGGCAGAGAGACAGATATGAACACACTCTAGTTAGATATATAGACAGATACATAGATAAAAGAGAGACATACAGAATATAAACAGACATACAGATGGACAGAAAGATCAAAAATAGATGAACAGACACACATATAGACAACAGATTGATAGACATGAACACATTCAAGCTAAATAGACAGATAGATAGATAGATAGATAGATAGATAGATAGATAGATGGATGGATAGAGATATAGATAAATATTAACAGACAAAAAAAAAAAAAAAAAAAAAAAAAGAATAAATAGATAGATAGACAGACAGACAGCACAAACAAATCATCGCAAACAAACAGACACATA
>CM042137.1:148482283-148502283 GCA_023376005.1 Doryteuthis pealeii
ATTTCAGATCATTGGTTTTTTTTTTGTTTAGTGCCATATCAACTTTTGTATTGGAGCATACTACTGGTGCTACTGATCTCATAGCTGGGGGATGAAAGTGCTCTTAACTTTCCCATGGGAATGCCGATGGGATCGACGCAATTTTTGTTCTCTCCCACCCATTAGCTTCGGCTTGTGGGTGGGTCCACGTTAAAACGGAGCCTTGTGCTCAGTCCATACAGGTGGAGTATGAGACAAATAAACTTAACTTTCCCATGGGTATTTGTGCATAAATGAACGCTTGTTGCGTGACTGGAATTTCAATTCGTTTACAACAATGTCGAAGTCCCGGATGTTAGCCCTTATGCCATGCCCACTCTCCCGGTGCGATGAAGCAAAACATGACCTAGAATAAGAAACACATGACATATTCACATAAAATACCAAACCTCATAATTCAGTCTTTTTCTTTCAAACAATGGACGCTCCTTTTATATTTGCCTTGCGTTTAAGACGTTATGTCGAATGATACGGCGTTAAAATGTTTATTCATGGGAATAAAAATGAATGCCGCCAAAAGTTGCTAGATTTTTGCACACCCAACGACAGCAAATATGAGAGAATTTCAGACTAATGTAGAACTTCACACATATTGCTAGGGGAACATCGCCTTTGCACTCTGGGTTTTGATGCAGGCAAAAAGTATCTAACCACAAAAGATCATCCTCTTACTGTAATGATAGACGTGTTATATTAATCAAATAATAAGCTTTTAAGTATATAAATTAAATAATCTATCTTCTTTTACATATATTGACTAAATAATATTCTTGTAAGTATATAAAATATGTATGTAAGTATATAAATCTTTATTAATTTATCTCATGTGATAGGTGTGTTATCCGAGACTGGCATTTTCACGAACACCTAATTTACTTTTAGCTCCGAAAATAAAACAAGACTAAAGGATACGAATCTGTTCAATTTTTTTTTTGTAAACAATAACTAGATAGAATTCACATATGTGCCCCTTTGTGACTTTCATCCCAAAGGCGAGACAAGGTATGAGGAGGAGGAAGACGGGAAAGACGAAGAAGTGATACTACATACGGATTCTAGGCCACTCTTATTTTGGGTTGAGCGCTCATACACTATACTCTGATCATATACAGACATAAATACCCATACATAATTATATAGATTAAGTAATCTTTTTTGAATATATAGACTAAATAATATTGTCTATTTTAAGGTTTGGTTTGGTTTGTTTTATTTTACGGCATATCAACCTCAGTAGGTCCTTTAATGCCGATAAAGTTTTGAAATAAATCAATTCTTAATGGATAATACAATTTTTTATAAATACATTTTTCTATTTAACCCATAGATGGGACCCTAACAGGTACTACCACTACGGGTCAGAGTGGACCAGGGAGCAATGGTGATGAAGGGGTGCTCCACATTCCCCAAACCTCCAAAACTGGAACCTGACCATCAGATAGAGTTTAACGTCATTCCCAGACATGTAGACCCGCAGCCACCGCCTTCTAGCACCCATATGATAAAAAGGGTTGGGACTTGCCATAATGGCAATAGGGTTGGGAAAATCATATAGGTGCTAGGGCTTGACGTGACCAGCCGATTGATCGGAGGGGGCCTCTCCGATCGCCCGTCTAGCCTAAGATAGGGCCAGAGTGGAGTATTGTAAGTCAGGAACTGCTTATCCACCTGGGCTCTATCCTTAAGCATCACGGGTTGCCAGCCACGGCCAACAGGTAGCCCCATTGGGGAGTCTTACCCCTCTGCAGAGGTGCAGTCGGTGCATTCTAACGCCCCAGCCGACAGGGCGTGCCTATTTTAAGTATATAAACTAAAAAATCAAATAGATATAAAATCTTTTTCTTCTTTTTCAGTTATTTCTTCTTCCTCTTTTCTTATTTTCCAGATTCTTCTTCTTCTTCTTCTTCTTCTTCTTCTTCTTCTTCTTCTTCTTCTTCTTCTTCTCTTCTTCTTCTTCTTCTTCTTCTTTTCCAGATTCTACTTCGTCTTTATCTTCATCTTATTCTTCTTCTTTTTTTCTTTTCCAGATTCTTCTTTTTCTTCATCATCAACTTTTCTTCTTTTCCAGATTCTTCTTCTTCTTCTTCTTCTTCTTCTTCAAGAAAATACATAAAGAAATATCAGGATATTTCTAGAATCCGATATGCATAATTCCAGCAAATTAGATTCCATCCAAAGGTGAAATAAACGTCCTTTTAAAATCAGACTGGAGTTGTATTGATCACGGGTTAAATTAATCAGAAAATCATATGTAAAGAAATGTAATGCTATACATTGCGAATATCATCATCATCATCATCATCATCATCATCATCATCAAGCTGACAACACAGATTCCGTTGACCATCTCTCGTCATTCCACCTTATCGGTCATCGGTCATGGTAAGTCCTTTACATGGCATCCAGGGTCCCCACCGAACCGAATAATGTTTTGTTTGTTCTACCAACACTGGTGTAGGATTCTAAAAGTGAACGCCGCTTATGAGTTCGTCATCGTATCCCCAACAATGTCTAGCAGGTCTTGATCGTCTTATTTGGTTTATTGCGTGATGGGAGGTAAATGGCTGTACAGCTGCTGTTTTGAAGGGTGTTGCCTCAAGGATTTGTTCAAAACAGCAATCACCATCTGGCTATCACTCCAGGCGTTACGTTAAAGTCCAAGTGCTATTACAATAGCGTAGAACTGATACGATTACAGCTTTGAAGATTTCCAGCGATATATTATTAAAGAGACAAGGACAAAATAAAAAACACCCTCCAGGCGATGTAAAACTACATTTTTGAAGGATATTGCCTGAGGGGTGGGAGTAAAAAATTCAACGTCAGCGAGTTTGTACCCTAAGTAAGTAAAATCATTAAATTCATTAAAGGCTTAAAAAATAAATCAATTTGAAATGTAAACTTTAAATATGTATTAAAATAAAACAAACTATATATAGATATATAATACCAGTCATGTATTTATTAAAACTTGTTTTCAAAAACAATGGGGACTGTCTAATGTTGCATGTTCAAGTTTTGCGTGTATTTATTCTATGTTATGACGATTTTGGGTAATGTGACGTAAGCAGTGACGTAATTTTTGTTACAGACAAAAACCAGAAGCGAATCTCCATTATTAAAGAGAAGATTATATTTCATCTAAATTAAGTTAGTGTCGGTATGGTTGTAATTTATAAATCTGTTTTGTTTGCTTATTTTGGATTGTAGTGGATTTATTGAATGAAGTGTTACAGGTTATCTGTTTAAGAAGTGTCGGTATCCCTTAAAGAAATCGATATCAGTCTGTAGCTACGTGCAAAACACGCTCTTTTAATACGCACGGAGATTGTTAAAAAATATTTTAAAACGTCAATAAAATATGGAAAATTATATTTTAATGTTTTATTTTACGTTTGATATAAAGAACGATTCCAAGTTTATGTGTTATAAAAACGAAAAAACAAATTTCATTTACATAAAACCTAAATTTTTGCATTTAAAATGGCCCTACAATGTAAACACCAGGAGGTGTACAAAACCCCACCCACGCGGTTGCATTTGATTGGACGGCCAATCAAAATCATGGCCTTGCCATCATTATGTAATCTCGATAATCTACATCTATTATCAACATATCGATTATTGTAACGTTGTCCCCTTTTTCCGGGCACTAAAACGATATCTGTAACGTGCGGCGGTGGTGTATATTGTATAGCGGGTCTCGTCCACGTGCCTCCAAATTCACAGTGCTAAAATGGTGTTGATAAAAATTACAACGCGAGAAATATGTAGTCACAACTGCTAGCCTTTATTTCCAGGGTAGGTTCGTCTCGTGGGCTGTATCGGAGAGGAGGAAAGGCAGAGAGAAAGAGAGAGAGAACAATACTTGATTACTGTGACCCCAAAGGGCTGTCCGTTCCCCTACGCGTCCGAAAGCAAAAAGAGACCGATGCCTTTCTTCGTTGTTCCACGTCACCACGTGACTTCCGGTCAACACGTTAAACTTCCGGTTGACACTCAATTCTCCATTCGGGGTCACGCTCCAGTCAAACAATCGTTCATCCTGTTTTGGCTCATCACTATTTTTTAAACCTTTATCATCTCTTATTTATTTATTTCTTCCTCCTCCTTCCATTAGTAGTCCTTGCCAAATGCAATCTTGCTACATTATTTCAGATGAAAATTTAAAAGAAGAAACTAAAACTATATGTTTTAAATATTTTTAATAGTGCAAAATTATTTGGTCTTTTAAGGGTTAAGACAATTTTACATTATAAATACCTTTTCTTTTTAGATCCATCAGACGATAGATAATTGTAAAATATTTCTTAAGTATTGCAAGTCATGCACAAATTAAATAATACATTATGTAAAAAATCTTTGTTCATAACCTTGTAACATTTAATTGCTTACTTTATAATGAATGCTAATTTGTTCACAAAGACTTCTGTCCTCTCGGCTGTGACAATAGAATACACAGTCTGCACCTCTACAGCTGGGTAAGATAGCCCCCCCCCCCACGCCAGTGAGTTCATGTTTTGGCCGTGGGCGGCAACTTGTAATGTCTGAGGACAGAATTGTGGTGGTGGAGCAGTTTGTAACCAAGGTAATAAGCGGTCTCACGAAATGCATCCCTACACTTCGATCCTTGCTTAAGCTAGGCATGTCATATCAAGACCTAGCACCTATATGATTGTCAAAGACCGTATTTATGAAATTTCTCTATTGGCAAACACCCAAACAGTTTAGGTGCTAGAAGGTGCTGACTGAGGGTCAACCGCCAATTTATGAATGCATGGGAAGTTTCTTTTTTTTTCTGATTTGTTGATACGCATGAAGTTAATGAAAAATCTACCAAAATATTGTTTCTCCTAATTTACTTACCCGAGTATAACGCTAAACGGCATTTTGTAGCCATATTCATATTTTGTAGTTTTGGGGAGAGTGGAGTACCGTTCATGCCGTTCATTGCCATTACTCTAAAATCCGCTCTGAACTGGAGTCGTAGTGCCTGTTAGGGTTCAATCTATGGGCTAAGTAGAGCTTTAGTATCCTCGGGATGACGCTAAACTTTGTGCCTCCGGTGAGTGTGGAGTACCACTTCATTGCCATTACTCACAGGTCTACTTTGACCCAGGATAGTAGATCCTCTTAGGGTACAATCGTTAGGTCAAACAGATCTGCTAATGAAAAGTATATTTTCCATTTTATTGATACACATGAAATTAATGTTTAATTTAATATGGAAATTATTTCTACCAACTTATTAATACATATGAATGTGAGGAAAATTATATATAAGTAAGTAAAGTCGTCGGGGTGGCCTAAAGTCGGTATCAACCAAACAGCGAGGGAGTCTATCCCCTTTTCACTAGCGCTAGTCCAAGGAGATTGTTTTTGCGTCTGAGGTAGAGCACCACACCTACCATCAGCTCCTTACTTTACCGCATAAATTCACAGTGCTACTCATACGCTGAGTTGGTGAGGGCCGGTATCGAACTAGGAACCTTGTGATTTCTAGCCGAACGCTCTACCGACTGAGCTAACCCGGCCCTTATTATATATAACAATGTATAATACTGATGAAGTTAAAGAAAAGTCTAACATAAAAGTCATCTTTAAACCAAACTATATCTACCGACGAACGATTCAAAGTTAATACTGTTTATTTCAATTAATTTATTGATACTCTTAAGAAAGCTCAAGAATAATTTCTATCAATATATTAACATACAGGAAATTAAGAACAATTATTTCTATCGATTTATAAAACAAAAAAAAAACCTATTTACTATTTCTCTGAATGTTTGAGATGAGGCTTGATGATTAGTATTATCTGCGTTGTTCGGACTATTGTCCTCATCTTCATTGTTATCTGAACAACATTTTGTCCGATATGCCCTCCGGCCTTCTTCAAGTATTTCTTGTCGGACTCGGGATCCTTCTCGGACTCGGAACCTTCTTTTCGGACACATGGCCTAGTGGATAAGTTAGTTAGGTTAAGACAGTTCTACGTGACAGTTATCTCTGGATTCCAGGTTCAATCCTGAGCGGCGTCAGTAACATAGAAAAATAATTAACACCACTCCTACCCCAGCTATTGTTAGCGGAATGAGAACAGGATACCCCTGAGGACTGAATAAAGGGTTAGGTTCAAAGTTCCGTGATGGCTCTCGATTTTCGACAAGAAGGTTCGCGAGTCCGAAAAAAAAAGGTTCCCGAGTGCGACAAGAAAATACCTGAAGAAGGCCGGAGGGCATATCGGCTGAAATGTTATACAGATAACAACGAAGATGAGGACAATAGTCCGAATAACGCAGATAATATAAATTATTTACCTACAAACTAAGTTAATGAAAAATATTTCTACTACTTAATTGATATACATGAAGTTAATGAAACATCTAAAATAACCACCTGTTTAGTAATATACTTAGTTATTTCTTCTAACCTATTGGTCCACATGAAGTTAATGCATATTATTTCTAGCAATTTTATACACACTAGCAAATATATGCACCCTCTGGGTGCAAGTATTTAAGTTTTAATGTAATGAAATATCGTATTAAATTAGAAACGCTAATGAAACTAAATAAGAATGCAGATAAAAAGATTTGAAACAGAGGAGGGTATAATCGAAAAATAGAACTGAAATTTACTCTTCCATCACTCTCGTCTTTCATTGTTATTTTTTCTAATTTAAGTATTTAGTTAAAATATGAAGTAAAGAATAAAATGACACTTATCTTTTCTTGTTAATGGATTTTATTTAAGATTAATTGAAGAGGTTTTTGCTTATATTCATTAAAATAAAACCAAACAGAAACCAATAATACTAAGCATATATTTATTAAAATTACATTTTTAATATCAATATGCAAATTAGCCTTCCCGTTCACACTGTAAACCACTATTTTGTTGTATATATAAATACAATTAATACTGTTAGTATGTAGATATGGTTAACAGTATAAATAATGTAAAACAATTTTATTAATAATTGAGGTTAAAATAAGGATAAATTCATGGTGAATGTGACGTCAATTACTAAGGGAATTGTGACTTGAGTAGTGATTTAGTTTCGGTTACAGACAGAAAAACACACAATCTCCATTATAATAAGATAAAAACAATGAAACGTCGTAATAACTTCTACCATTATAAGTGAGTCACATGGAGCCAATGTAAATTATTTCTACCAGTTTACAAAACCAGATAAACCGAAATATTTACCACAAACTGTTTGCTTATAAGTCATATGTACAGCAAACGAGATTTGACCTATTAGATGGTCAACCATTTCCATAAAAAGTATTGCCTATTATTTTCCTGTAAAAGAATGAGCTCTCACGAAGGAAGGATTTTCACTGCTGTGGTGACATTTAGAGCTTAAATATTAACAACAAAAAGCTGGCATTTATATAAGGATTGTGACGGCAAGTGGTCGAATATAGGGTCTCTATGAATAGAATAATCAATTAATTCGGTTTCCTAGCAACAACCCGTATTTCTCTATGTATATCATTCGTGTAGGATACATCTATTTATATTATTTATATAGATTTTCAAAAAATATCAAATATTCATTTGTTTCAAAGCTTAAATTCTACTGTTGTTGAATCTTTTAATGATACTAGCAAATATATGCACCCTCCGGGTGCAAGTATTTAAGTTTTAATGTAATAAAATATCGTATTAAATTAGAAAGGCTAATGAAACTAAATAAGAATACAGATAAAAAGATTTGAAACAGAGGGAGTATAATAAAATATTTGAAACAGAGGGAGTATAATAAAAAATGGAACAACTGAAACTTACTCTTCCATCACTCTCGTCTTTGATTGTTATTTTTTCTAATTTAAGTATTTAGTTATAAGAGGAAGTAAAGAATAAAATGATAGTTATTTTATCTTGTTAATGGGTTTCATTTAAGATTCATTGAAGAGATTTTTGCTTATATTCAATAAAATAAAACCAAACAGTTGGAAATCAATAATACTAAGCACATATTTATTAAATTCGATTTTTTAATATTAATATGCAAATTAGCCTTCCCGTTCACATTTTAAAGCGCTATTTTGTTGTATATATAAATATAATTGCATGTTGTTAGTATGTAGACATAGTTAACAGTATTAATAATGTAAGTCAATTTTATTAATAATTGAGGTTTAGATAAAATAAAATCATAGAGAATGTGATGTCAATAACTAAGAGAATTGTGACTTGAGTAGGAATATAGTTTCGGTTACAGACAGAAAAACACACAATCTCCATTATAATAAGATTTGCTACTCACTTACTTTTCAGAAATCGACAAAAACTGTTTACACCGGCGGTGTACTGTGATATCGTTAGCAAAGTATGAAAATCAATTCTAAACGAAAAAAAAAAAAAACTGCATTAAAATACATGGTGTCCATCAATTTCCTTGAGAATTGTGTCTATTAATAATGGAGATTCGTCTATTAATAATGGAGATTCGCTTCCGGTTTTTGTCTGTAACAAAAATTACGCCACTGCTTACGTCACATTACCCAAAATCGTCATAACATAGAATACATACACTCAAAATTTGAACATGCAACATTAGACAGTCCTCATTGTTTTTTTAAAACAAGTTTTAATAAATACATGATTGGTATTATATCTTCTATTATTATACTAAAGCTGAGTTTATCAACCTTCTCCAGCTAAAGGATTTTTTCTATTTATGTTATGGACACAATATTTATACTTAGATATTCCTTGGTGTTAGCACTACAAAGTGTATGAAAAAAAATCAGTTTGATTGGTTTTAATTAGGCGTAATCAGCAATTAAGTCAACGACCGACCAATCCCTGTCTAAATCAGACCTGGCTCTCTTGCACTCTCCCTCTATATAGAGTTAAGGTGAGGGGAGAGTTATTGTGAGTAGTCGAGTTATACAGAGTAGGAGTGCCTGCTGATTTTTACAGGCAAGCAGCCTGGTCTGGAGAAAGGGAGGGCGATCTACCTAGAGTTAGGAGAACTCTAGGTAGATTCGCCCCTCCCTTTCTCCAGACCACAGAGAAAAAACAAAAAATCTTTTTACGGCATGATTTCAATTTTAGTTGAGTGTAAATTTTACGAAATTGAAATCATACTTTAAAATAGATTTTTTAAATTACTTTAATTATTAATTCATAGAGTATTAAACTTACTTTAAAAAAAATATTCATGTTGGGTAAAAAAAATAGTTATATATTTAAATATTATGGAATTCAAATGAGCAAACATTGACTACCGTGGGGGCAGTTTTCTTCGGGCTTAAAAGTTTGTTTTAGTTAAAACTAAAACAAACTAGACTGACTTCTGATTTAGGTCGGTAAAATTAAAACGGAAAGTTTATTGCTGGTACCAAATCACAGTTTAACTGCAGTCTATGAATTAACATTTTGCGAATTTTGGTTACGGTTTTAGGGCATTAAGGTTGTTTTTAATTACGTATTGCTTAAAAAATAAACAAAAAAACACAAATTACTATACATTTGATGTTGAAAAATATTTTTTAAACTAAGTTTAATTGAAATTCTACATTGCTATATTAACACAAACAACTGTTTCAATAATAAATTCAAAATTAATTTCAATGGTTAATTAAATGTATAGTAATTTTGTGTTTGTTGTTGTTTATTTTTAAAGCAATACGTAATTAAAAAACAACCTTAATCCCCTAAAACTGTAACCCAATTCGCAAAATGTTAATTCATAGAATGTAGGACTGACTTCTGACTTAGGTTGGAAAATTAAAACGGAATTTTTTGCTGGTACCCAATGACAGTTTACTACAGTCTATGAATTAAAATTTTGCGAATTGGGTTACGGTTTTAGGGGATTAAGGTTGTTTTTAATTACGTATGGCTTTAAAAAAATAAACTCTGTCTTTAGTCATTTTATTTATGCAGAAAAATAGTATCAATCAAATATATACCACTCCGATATTACAGTCTGAATAACATAAATAATTGTAATCTTTGCGGAGTTCCGTCATGGCCTCTTGCCTCAAAGCTTGCCGGTGACTGCTGAAAAAAAAAAAAAAAAAAAAAAAAAAAACAACCAGCTACGATTGAAGTCGTAGCGGAAGCGGCGTGAAAAACAAAAACAACTAGGTTTAGGGTTTAGGATTTGGGTTGGGGTTTAAGTTTAGTTTAATGGAAAAAAATAAATAATTTGGGCTCTGTAGTATACAGGGTGACCCAGAAAAAAAGAACTTTGTAATAAAACAGTTAATTTTAACTGGGGGGGGGGGGGGTTAGGGTTAGGGGGGGGGGTTTCAGGAAAATGCCCTAAGTTGGTTCTTTTTTTTTTTTTTTTTCAAGTGATACCGCTTCGGATGCAGGAAGCCAGGACGGAACTCCGCAAAGATTACCATTATTTGTATTATTCAGACTATTGTTCTCGTCTTCATTGTTATCTGTACAAAGTTTCGGCTGATGTGCCCTCCGGCCTTCTTCAGGTATTTCTTGTCGGACTCGGGAACCATCTTGTAATTGGGAGCCATCATGGAACTTTGAACCCAACCCTTTATTAGGTTCACGGGGGTATCCTGTTCTCATTCCACTAACCATAGCTGGGGTACAGGTGTTAAGCTGTGTTAATTATTATTCTATGTTACTGCTGTCCCTGACCAGGATTGAACCGCAGTCTAGAGATAACTGGCATTTAGAACTGTCTTAATCTAACCCTTTATCTATTAGGATATGTGTTCAATGGACAATCCAGTGTGAATTTTTTTCAATTGCAAAAGTTACAATTTATTTTGTAAAAACGGATTTTAAGTAGCCTCTTGGCAGGCATCTTGATCAAAATGGACGAAAAAAACGTTTTAAATATATCAAAAATAGATTATATGTGTAATATTATTTTGCTTTTTTACTGCTTATTATGTTACTACTTTTCGACTTAGACAAAAATTTGACCTTAAGTAATCAATTTAATAAATTTTAGTTCGTTTTTAAAAATGAAAAGCAGATGATATTTTGCCAGATCCAACTCTTTTCCCTAATCATCTAGAGAGAGCTTAATGGGTGACCCAACGGGTCACGTTTTGTCTAGTATCTATATATAGTTGGTTTTATTTTAATACATATTTAAAGTTTACATTTCAAATTGTTTTATTTTTAATCCTTTAACGAATTTGATGATTTTACTTACTTAGGGTACAAACTCGCTGACATTGAATTTTTTACTCCCACCCCTTAGGCAATATGTTTCAAAAATCTATTTTACATCGCCTGGAGGGTGTTTTTTTAATTTTGTACTAGTAGTATTAATGTAAGATGCATATCAATTAAAGAATACAATACTGTAAGTTCACTCTCCTTTCCGGGTGGATTCAGTTGATAAAATGGAACAACCTTTAGTTGTGCTCTCTTTGACAGTGGAATTTACAATGATCGAGGAAATTGTTTTCTTTTTTCAAATCTTAAGCCGAGTATTTTGGCAAAACTTTCCATCATCCATTTCTGATTGCTGCCCCTGAAACTGTTCAGATTTAGATTCCTGTCACTTTTGTGGACCAATCGTACAAGGTGACATGGCAGCTGATGGTGATCTTGAATAGAATATTTAAACAGTTTTGAAAAGCGGAATAGATCCTACTATATATAGTACCCAACCCTCCACACGAGCAGGATGCGACACAAGGTCCATTTCTTAAGCGGAGTTTAACAGGTTTGAATTCAGAGTTTTTCTTCTCCAAGAATGGTTATCTAAAGATTAACACACTACTATTTACCCATAGCTGTATAGAGAGTTGTTGGATTCATAACTTTCCCAAGGGTATTAAAGCAGTATGAAAAGCAAACAGCCTCGTCCAGAATTTGAACTCGGGTCAACGAGTCCATCTCTTCGACTATAATCATTACATCCCGCGCAGGTATAAGCGTGTTCGATCACAAGGTGAGTAACTTGAAGTGGACTAAGGTGGCATAACAATGGGTAGGCTATTTGTTCGTTAATTATGAATGATTGGGTCCATTAGGACAGAATAATTATTAATGATAAATGACTAGATCCATTTGAATAGAAACTAATACAATTAGATAAAAATTCCCCTCTTTAAATGTAAATTCTATTCGGCACAGTTCCTTGTAAAATTAATCAGGGGAAAAAATAAATTTATCTCACAGTCTTCTTATTCTCTGTGATGAATTTATTTTTTTCCCTCAAATTAACAAAAGCCCTGATGAAGATCTATTGAAACAGATTGAAACAATGCAGCGTTGGCGAAATAAACATCATTCGTTTTATGAACTTATGTTTTTTTTCAATTTTTCACTATATTACACACACACACACACACACAAACACACACACACACACACACACACACACACACACACATATATATATATATATATATATATATATATATATATGCGTATAAACTTAGTGGTTGACGATTACGCTGGCGCCCAGAACTTCATCGTCATCGTCAGCCAGCATCTCACACACGCACACACCACACCACACCCATGCATGCACACACACACACACACACACACACACACATATATATATATATATATATATATATATGAACTTGGTGGTTGACAATGACGCTGGCGCCCAGAACTTCATCGTCATCGTCAACCAGGATCTTACATACGCACGCACCCACACACATGCACGCATACACTCACATACGCACACAGCGACACACATGCACGCACATACAGACACACACGCGCGCGTGCGTGCGTGCGCACCGCACACCACAGGCACACGCACGCACCCACACACATGCATGGGCACACACATGCACGCACACAGGCACACGCACGCACACACACACATGCACGCACACACACATGCACGCACCCACCCACAAACACGCACCCACACGCATTAAACAAATTTACTTTTAACTTGCTTACGTATTTTTTTATTTTCATTGAACCATGTAAAATTTCATAAAATAAAAAATAAACGCCGTATAATCTGAATATTGTAAATCTTTTCATGTGCACTGAAACGTTTAAGAAAATTAAATACCATTACCATTTTTTCCAGATTTATCAGTGGATAGATAATTGTATCTTTTTAGACCTATCAGAGAATACATAATTGTATATATTTGTCTGAAGATACATGATAATTTGTATACATTAATTATTGCATGTTCAAATTATCATTATTATTAATATAATATATTATATGTTAATATTAACAAAATCACATTTTCCCCTGAGGCTTAAATGTCACTGTTGCGGAACCGTCCTATGCTATTTGCTGTTTGGTTAATATTCAGCAAACGACAAAATCTGTTTAAACAGCTCGTGTGCAATAACATCGTTACCAGAGTATGAAAGGCTTTGTCTAAATGAAAAACTCCATAACAATACATGCTATCGATCGATTGGTACTTTTCGTGGAGAACAGGGTGACCCAGAAAAAACAGAACCCACAAATTTTGTAATAAAACTATTAGTTTTAACTAGGAGGTTTAGGATTAAGTGTTAGGGTTAGAGTTAGGGTTAGGGTTGGGATTGGGTTGTATCCATCGATTTTCTTGGTAATTCTCTCTGAAAAAATTATTCTTGTTTCCCAGCAAAAATTGTTACAATCAAATCACGCCGAAAGCATCGGTTCCCGATAGATCACCGAAGTTAAGCAGTGATGAGCCTGTGATACTATGGTTGAAGACGAACATGGTCAGAATAAATAAATAAATAAATAAATAAGAAAGAGAGTAGGTTAAGGCCGGCATAAGTAAAAGGGTTGGGTGGCTGACCTTTTTACGAATCAAAAGATTAGGTCGTAAAGTTTAAAGAGACCTATATGCCACCATGAAATGGGACCACTTGGTGATAATATCTTAGGCACCCAGGTATTAAAAGCAAAAAGGATTTTTTTTAGGAGAAATTCTCTTTTGAAAAAATTAATGATCAACATATTGTAGACAGATTGTCTGGAAAATATTTGAGTGCTTTAATTTTAAGGGTTAATGGCGACTCGAAGTCTGCGATTTATTTAAGTTCTGGCCATTTGTGTGGTCCGGAGAAGATGGTTTGGGTACGGGAATTTGACATAAATACAACTAAACTCGAGCCCTAAGTTAGTTAGAACCCGGGGATCGAAGGGTTAAGTTCGCCGTTGAAGTGTCAAGTTTGCCAGTAGGGATAGCAGCAGTAGTAGCCAGTTGGATAGACAGCGAGTATCAACACACCCTTCTTCCATGTGTCTTGTTTACACTTGTTGTTGTTGTTGTTTCGTTCTTAATTCTTGTGAGCCTGTTTCTGACTCGTGTTTAAATTCGGCCGGCACATAATTCACAACGTTGGGATCTAGACAAGTACATCTAAAGAGCAGAGTGCAGAGCAGGTCGTCTCACAAGCCTTTCTAATGCTTAGTTGGGGGATGATATAAGCAATAGTATGTAGTCTGGGTTTCATATCTAAACATATACAAATAAAGTTAAGCAAACAATTTATCAAGATGACTTGATTCGGCATTAAATGACCCGAAAAGGGTTGATATGCCGTAAAACAAAACGACTAAACCCAGACAAATTGCAACTCTATTATTTAATCACTATTGTTTATCTATTTATTTAAAAACATGTTTTCACTCTCTTGAATAAACACCTGCCCTGTTGGTGGGGTTTAGAATACGCTGACTATATTGCTTGCAGAATGGTAGGACCCCAGAAAAGGGGGTGTCCTGAGTATAACATTTAACTGCGTCTGGTGGTGAGGGTCCAGGTCTGATGAGCGTGGAGTACTTCTTAAAATTACTCCCTCCAATATGGCCCGAAGTGGCAGTACCTGTCATGGTCTAACCTCTCGACATAAAATAACCCAATACGAAGGGGTACCCCAAACTAAACAGAGCTCAAAGAATACGAGCCTTACCACCAGTTCCTGGTTTATGTCATAGCTAGACCTTCCCTTTGTGGTAATTGAGGAGTTCTACCCCTCTGCAGCAGAATGCAGTAGGCGTATTCTAAGCAACGCCAACAATATATTCACTGCATAGGAGTAGGATACCCCAAATGAGGTGGATTGATTATGACACTAAACTGTATCGAATGGAAAGGTTCAGTTCTGGAGATCTGGGGCTTTAGGGGCGTTAGAAAAAAATCTTTCTTGTCTAGAGTGAGCGAAAATTGAATAGACTCCCCCGCTGTCCGGCGGATACTGACAATTTGCCACTCCGCCGACTTTTACCTATTTTTAACTACACTCGTGACTAAACACGTTACAGATATGTGGTTATATCCTATAACTCCACCGCCCTGTCGGTTTGGCGCTAGAATGCACCGACTGCACCCCTGCAGAGGGGTAAGACTACCCCAATGGGGCCACCTATTGGCCGTGGGTGGCGACCCGTGATCTTTAATGAGAGAACCCAGGTGGTTGAGCAGTCCATGACTTGCAATAATCCACTTTGGCCCTTTCTTGGGATAGAAGGGCGGATAGAAGCCCTAGCACCTATATGATTGCCCCAACCCTATTACCTTAAGGCAAGCCCCAGTCCCTTTTTATCATATGGGTGCTAGAAGGCGGTGGCTGCGGGTCTACATGTCCTGGGAATGACGTTAAACTTATCTGATGGTGAAGTTCCAGTTCTGGAGGTTTGGGGAATATGGAGCACCCCTTCATCACCATTGTTCCCTGGTACACTCTGGCCCGGAGGGGTAGTACCTGTTTGGGCTCCATCTATGGGTAAAATAGAAAAATGTATTTATAAAAAATCAAGTGTATCCATTAAAAATTGATTTATTTCAAAACTTTATCGGCATTAAATGACCCACTAAGGTTGATATGCCGTAAAACAAAACAAACCAATGTTACCTCGAGAGGTCGTATCTGCTAGAGGTCTATTATGGATGAAATAAATCTGTTTAAAAATCATTAGCATTATATTGGACCATGTACAAAAACTTCTTATGAAACAGCTACACAAAAAATATAACTATGAATGCATAACCAATGAGATACATCAATGATCATCATCATGTCGTGCAATTTGCACGGATATCCATTACGATCTCTCGCCAACCTTCCCTATCATTCATCGACTCTGGGAGCTCCTCCGCGCAGCAACCCGCATCCCTACATAGTTGGTCAATGTAGGTCCTGTCTGGGCGGCCCACATTGGCGTGCCCATGTGCTGGCTTCCACAGTAGTATGTCTCTTACGATCTCGTCCTTGCTTCTCCAGCAGTGTCCTGCATGTCTAGTCCGTCTTACTCGTATGGTTTGTGAGATGGGGGGGGGAAGGTGGCCATACAGTTGCTTCTTTGTGGGATGCTGCTTCCACGACTTATTCAGGACTGCTCGCAGCATTCTGGTGCAGCTCTCATCTATCTTATTCTCAAGGCGCTTCGTTAGGGTCCATGTGGTACAGCCATACAGCAGTACCGACACTACTACAGCCTGGAAGATACATTAATAATAGTGTAATAATAGAATAATGCTAAACGGTTTGACATTAAAAACTATCAGTTAATCAACCAAACAATCATAAACCCAGAATAACATTGACGATGAATCCCAGTGCATCTCAATGGGGCCACCTGTTGGCCGTGGGTGGCGACCCGTGATGCTTAAGGATAGAGCCCAGGTGGATGAGCAGTTCATGACATGCAATACTCCACTTTGGCCCTATCTTGGGCTAGACGGGCGGTCGGAGAGGCCCCCTCCGATCAATCGACTGGTCACGTCAAGCCCTAGCACCATTTTCCCAATCCTAATTATATTTGGCAAAATCATATTATGGCAAGCCCCAACACCTTTTTATCATATGGGTGCTAGAAGGCGGTGGCTGCGGGTCTACATGTCATGGGAATGACGTTAAACTCTATCTGATGGTCAGGTTCCAGTTTTGGAGGTTTGGGGAATGTGGAGCACCCCTTCATCACCATTACTCCCTGGTCCACTCTGAACCGGAGTGGTAGTACCTGTTAGGGTCCCATCTATGGGTTAAATAGAAAAATGTATTTATAAAAAAAATTATATTATCCATTAAGAATTGATTTATTTCAAAACTTTATCGGCATTAAATGACCCACTGAGGTTGATATGCCGTAAACAAACCAAACCAAACAAACCAAACCAGCACATCTGTAACATGCGTCATTATGAATACATTCCTGGATTAACAGTGACATCTAGGAATAAGCAGTCGGGAATCAATCCTGTGGAATTTTCTTGGTCTAAGGATAGAAGTAAAGCTGGCAGTAAAGCACAGTAATTGAAATATAAAATTTAAACACCAAGAAAAACAAAAAGTTATTTAAAATCAAAGAAAACGTAAAGGAAAATTATAACAATTCAAGTTAAAAGAAAAAAAATGAAAATAGTTGGATAAACCAGAAAATATGACAAAAAGAAAAATTGAAATAACTAAAGACGAAAAAAAAAAAAAAAAAAAATAATTCTTACAGTGAAAAAGTTTTAAAGAAGAAATGTTGGCTATTTTCCGTCTATTAAAGACGATGGCGTAGTGTTCACTTTTTTATCTACAGCTACGTGAGAGGCTGAACAGACCGATTTTTGAATGGCAGTCTCTGGAGCAGTGATTCCAAACAAAAGATGATGCTTGCTTGTCTCTCCTTCCTTATGGCTCTCTTTTCTGAGGCGGTTTCTTTCCTCTCTTTTTCACTCCTTTTCGTACCTTGTTTGACGAGGAGGCGCCTGATCGTACGGTTCTCTGCACAAGCCTCCCATGTGTTTATATATCTATAAATAATGGTTAAATTCATAGGAAATAGACTCGTCGCCCAGAGTTTCAAATCCTGGATGTGGTAATTGCATTTCACTTAGCGCTAATACCCTTGGGAAACCCTATTGTCAACCCCTATTGGGTTATTTTATGCTGAAGACATTTTGTCTTATTAATTCTTCATGATTATTCGATTTTTTTCTTTTTAATCTCAATTTTTTTCAAACACATTTTTTCAAACTCATTTTTTCCCTTCTATTTAACCCATAGATGTTACCCTAACAGGTACTACCACTCCAGAGGAGAGTGGAATTGTGATTAATGGTGATGAAGGAGTACTCCATAATACCCAGTTCCAGAATTGGAACTTAATTTACTACTAAAAATAGAAACATTCAGTAAGTGTGCTCATTCAATATTTTTTGTTTTAAAGTTTTAAAGAAGAAATTTTGGCTATTTTCCATCTATTAAAGACGATGGCGTAGTGTCAACTTTTTTTTATCTACAGCTACGTGAGAGGCTAAACAGATCGATTTTTGAATTGCAGTCTCAGGTGCAGTGATTCCAAACAAAAGGATGATTGCTGGAGTTGCTGTTGTCTCTCCTTCCTTATGGCTCTCTTTTCTGAGGCGGCTTCTTTCCTCTCTTTTTCACTCCTTTTCGTACCTTGTTTGATGAGGAGGTGCCTGGTCGTACGGTTCTCTGCACAAGCCTCCTATGTGTTTATATATCTATAAATAATGGTTAAATTCATAGGAAATAGACTCGTCGCCCAGAGTTTCAAATCCTGGATGTGGTAATTGCATTTCACTTAGCGCTAATACCCTTGGGAAAGGTATGAATCCTACTCTACCTCCAGCTATGGATAAATAGTAGAGCAGACTGGGCTCTTTAAACTTGGTAAGGCAACCGGTCTTGGAGAAGGAAAACTTTGAATTCAAATCTGTTAAACTCCGCTTAAGAAATTGACCTTGTGTCACATCCTGCTCATGTGGAGGGGGTTGGTAAATATATATATATATATATATATATATATATATATATATATATATATATATATATTGCTTGTACTGTGTACAAAACTTTCAATCTCAATGCAATGTAGATATTTTTGACTGAACAGTCCCACCGATAAGATAGCAAGAGTTACCAATGACTATGGCGCATGATTAGCGCAGATTGGGTTTTCTGATCTGTGCGGTAAAGTAGGGAGATGACGGTAGATGTGGTACTCCACCTCAGCAATAATAATCTCCTTGGCTTAGCACTAGCTAAAAGGGGATAGACTCCCCTGGATGTCTGACAAATACTGATAATAGACAACCCGGCCAACTTTCTTTATGGCTAGAAACTATCCACTCCACTTTTTTCTGTTAATATTCTGAAGAAGGGTATATGTTTCGTCTGTGACTTCTGCCACGATGAACTTGTCTCGCGACCGATCCTGAGTCCAGAGATCTGGTGATGAAATAGATTCTGGAGAATATATATATATTTACCAACCTCCCGCAGGATGTGACACAAATCAATTTCTTAAGCGGAGTTTAACAGGCTTGAATTCAGAGTTTTCCTTCTCCTAGACAGGTTGATTAATCAAGGTTAAAGAGCCCAGTCTGCCCTGCTATTTATCCATAGCTGGAGGGAGAGTAGTTGGATTCATACCTTTCCCAAGGGTATTAGCGCTATGTGAAGTGCAAACAGTTTCGTCCAGGATTTTAACTCGGGTCGACGAGTCCATTTCCTACGACGTTAACCATTACAACACGCGCCTCCATTACTTTCCATTTATATGTTACAAGAAGCGGCCACCCACCGTCGTCTTGGTATATTGGTTTGTTTTCTGACTGACATAACAATATTTAAAAAAAGCGGATCTCAAGTTTCCATTTCTTTTCTTTATGAAAAAAAAAAAAGAAAAAAAAAAAGATCTGTGACTGGAAAAACAAACAAAGGAAGTTCCATCTTGTAACAGTCGGGTCAAAGGGAAAAATTAGAAAAGTAAAAATAAAATTGGAAACCAGTTAGGCTGGTTGAATCTTACGGCATGTCAACCCCTATTGGGTTATTTTATGCTGAAGACATTTTGTCTTATTAATTCTTCATGATTATTCGATTTTTTTCTTTTTAATCTCAATTTTTTTCAAACACATTTTTTTAAACTCATTTTTTTCCTTCTATTTAACCCATAGATGTTACCCTAACAGGTACTACCACTCCAGAGCAGAGTGGAATTGTGATTAATGGTGATGAAGGAGTACTCCATAATACCCAGTTCCAGAATTGGAACT
>CM042137.1:148507283-148529783 GCA_023376005.1 Doryteuthis pealeii
TATTATGACATCAATAACAGGTACCTTCAATTATGTGTGTGTGTGTGTGTGTGTGTGTGTGTGTTGTGTGTGTTACTTATTTAGTTATTTACTAATCTTAGCTTAGATGCGACACAAAACCAGAATGGGGCGCCCAGTCAGAATCGAGTTCACTAACAATGGTTAGCGAATATAACTTGCTAACCATTACACAACGTCTTGTAACACGATTTAAAAAAAAGCAATGATGAAAGGTAGACAACTCTAAATATATTTGAAAGTTATTTCCCTATAAAAACATTTTTAAAATTCCTCTCCAAAATTTGCACAATTTGAAACTAAATTTGTTGATTGATTTTAACATCATATACCTCTAGATTAAGGGCCGGGTTAGCTCAGTCGGTAGAGCGTGCGGTTAGAAACCACAAGGTTCCTAGTTCGATACCGGTCCTCGCCGACTCAGCGTATGAGTAGCACAGTGATCTGTGCGGTAAAGTAAGGAGCTAATGGTAGGTGTGCGTTCCACCTCAGACGCTAAGATAATCTCCTTGGTCTAGCGCTATTGAAAAGGGTATAGACTCTCTAGCTGATTGGTTGATGCCGACATTAGGCCGCCCCGACGACTTTACTTACTTTACCTCTAGAGTTATTTTATATAGTTATACTATATATTTTATGTTTATTGTATGGAATTCAAATACTATTGCATATAATATTATACGTACTAGCAAATATATGCACCCTCCGGGTGCAAGTATTTAAGTTTTAATATAATAAAATATTATATTAAATTAGAAAGGCTAATGAAACTAAATAAGAATACCGATAAAAAGATTTGAAACAGAGGGAGTATAATAAAAAATAGAACAACTGAAATTTACTCTTCCATCACTCTCGTCTTTCATTGTTATTTTTTCTAATTTAAGTATTTAGTTAAAAGAGGAAGTAAAGAATAAAATGACAGTTATTTTTTCTTGTTAATGGTTTCATTTAGGATTCATTGAAGAGATTTTTGCTTATATTCATTAAAATAAAAGCAAACAGTTAGAAATCAATAATACTACGCACATATTTATTAAAATCACATTTTTAATATCAATATGCAAATTAGCCTTCTCGTTCACACTGTAAACCGCTTTTTGTTGTATATATAAATATAATTGCATGTTGTTAGTATGTAGATATGGTTAACAGTATTAATAATGTAAAACAATTTTGTTAATAGTTGAGGTTTAAATAAAAATACAATCATGGAAAATGTGACGTCAATAACTAAGGGAATAGTGATATGAGTAGTAATATAGTTTCGGTTACAGACAGAAAAGCACACAATCTCCATTATAATAAGATATTTTCCTGACTTCCCACAAAGTCGGATTAACTTAAGGTCTTTTTTAACGTGGGAAGACACGCGAAACTCATGCGATTACAAGAGCAAAACAAATGCTTGGTGCAGTCGGCATACCACTTTTTGAAGGCGCCTCAGGCACTAGACAATAAACCCGGGCACTGACCCCCCCCCCTTTTTTTTTTTACAAAGAAAAGGTGTTGACTGAGGGAATGCCACCACGTGATTTATTTTACCTTACTGACCCGTATACTAAAGTGAATCAAAAGTTTTGCAATATATTCGCAATGTAAGGCACATTTCAGCAGCTCCGTAATCAGTTCCAATAGTAATTAAAAAAATAAAAATTAACGATAGATATTCAACCGATTCGAAACGTCAGCGTTGACTAGCGTGTCCGATTGCAAATGTTGGATTTTACGGCATATCAAACCTTGTTGGATTATTTCATGCCGAACGTTTTCTTCTATTCATGCTTGATGGGTATTCAATTTTATTAAACTCAATTTTTTAACATATTTAAAAAAAACAATTCCCCGCCCCCTATTTAAGCCATAGATGGGACCCTAACAGTAGATATTGAGTAATGACGGTGTACTCCACATTCACCAGAACTCCACAAGTGGAACTTCACCATTAGATGCAGTTTAACGTCATACCCAGGATATTATATACATACTGAAATAAATTATTTACAAATAGATTATTAAACTATTCGGACCAATTAACCAATAAGCACCCCAAATCATCAACTTAATAAAATGTGCATATTTTAACTCTACACCGGTAAGTTTCGCTTTCAAATATTTGAAAATAAACGAACAGAAGATTTTTGCAATTATATTGTATCTGACAAAAACAATTTTTTACAAATTGTGTGATACTATTTCTGAACGACATCCTTTCATTTAAAAAAAGCCTAAATATATTTTGTAAATAAAGACTGTATTTTTATTTAAATAAACGTAATTGCATTTCTCTTCTCCTTAAGTTAAAACTATTTTAGTATAAAAACGTCTTTCGTCTTTTTTTTAAATCATCGTAAGTGTTGAAAAATATTCATAAATTTCTGATTAAAAAGTATTTATTTAAACAAAGATTTTGCTATTGAGTTTTAATTTGATTACATGTACCAACCATCTATTTATTTGCTTTATTGTGAGTTCAACATCTCCATAAACATCTGATTAAAATCATTTGTTTACAAAAATTTGGAATTTACCGGTGATGAGTTAAAATATGAACCTTTCATTAAGTTGTTGATTTGGGGGTGCTTATTGGTTACTTGATCCAACTATTCATGAGTAAAAATGATTCGTAAATTGTTCGAAAATTTCCGCGTTAAAATCTACCAATGCTTTGATTGGTATAATCCAGTTATGGATAAATTGTGACCCGCTGTACTTTCTAAATGGCTCGCCTACGTCTTTCATTTTTTTTTAACAGAAAATATATTTTTACCTAATCGAAAAAAAAATTCCATTTTACCTTAAGGCAGATGCTTACACGCAAGGCCATTCGTTGTAGAAATAGTTGATATATCTTCAAGGTAGAATTACCCAAGGTAATTTTTACCTTAGGTAATAAAATTAGCTTGAATAAAATTACTGATTGATGATGATTGATGTCTCATGCAGCGCGCTTGTCGAAAAATGCTGCCCATACCTGATCTAATCAAATGTAACAATATTTTAAAATAACGCAGCCAGGGGAGGTAATTACATTTTGTTTAATAGAGTTATCTCCCATGAACACTTAAAAAATGTTTTTTAATTTTGAAGATTAAAGTTTGGTTGTTTCCAAAATGTAGGAAGACACCAATTTTTCAAATTTTATGTATCTGTTTTGAAAATTATTTCCAGCGATTTTCTATTTTTGTCAAGATTCGAACAATATGTCCACACATTATTTCTTTGACAAGCACTGGAAAGCAGAGGAAATAATACGCTACCAGCGAATATACCACAATATGATAATTATTATACTGTTTGATATGTTTAATTAAGAGGTATTGCCAAATAGTTCAATATGTGAAAAGTATAATAATATTGATTCAATCTTCACTCTTTTTTCCATTTATTTCCTTCTTTTTATTAGGTTTGATTGAAATTGATTAACGTAATCGCCCCGGCAAGCTCACACTCTCGCTATCTTTCCTCTCTTTCTTTCTTATCTTTTTCTATGTAGCATCTCCTTTTTCTTCCTTTTCTTTATAAAGTGCCATTATTTTGCTGAGTTGAAGACGCTCATGAGAAGTAGGAATTCACCATTGACGATCTCATTCTTAGCAGTCGTAATATTAAGGAAGGCGAGTATTAATATATATATATATATATATATATATATATATATATATATATATGTGTGTGTGTGGGGGGATGTGGGTGTAGAAAGGTAGACAAACACGCGATGTTGTAGAAGATGGATGCTTATTGTAGGTAGTTCTACAACATCCCGTGTGTGTCTATCTTTCTCCACATACTGTCGGATTAATTTCCTCTTATTTCTCCCATATATATATATATATATATATATATTATATATATATATATATATATATATATATATATATATATATATATTTATTTTAAATTTTAATTTAGTATTTTGCTATAAAAAATTAATATATAAAATTCATTTGAAATGTGAAAAGCCTGATGTTAATTTTAAAATGTTATATTTTTAGATTCTAGAAATAAATATCTACTTAATGCAGACCTTATTTTTTAGACGAAAATAATAAGTTTTGAAGAAAAACTCTATTGAAAATGTAATCCCCCCCCTTTTTAGGAGAAAAAATATCGATGTATATTTTTTTCTTTAATGAGATAATAGCCAATTAAATAATTATCGAAATGAGTAAAAAAAGAAATCACCAAAAAATGAATTATTTATTATTTTTTTACATTTTATTTTTCGATTTTCGGTACTTATTTTCTCATAGAAAAGCCAACGTATTTTTTTTTTGTTTCTATTCATAACTTCGGTTTTTTATCTCATTATTTATACTGTAATTAGTACAGAAAATGACCAACTCGCAAAAGTGACCTGAAAAAAAATGAGAAAGTTTGGAAATAAGATAAATAATGCATTATAAAGATCATTCATTGATAAATAAACACTGAAAATGTCATTAAATTCCGATTATTCACTGATTTTTGGTAAATTATTTTCTGTCAAAAACGCATTTTAGCCTCATTTTGCCAGTACCTAGAGTGGTTCTCTAGAATAAGTATTATAGAAGATTTGCCTTTTTAAATTTGGTAGCAAAACCGGACACAGATAAAAAAAAAAGAAAAAACCCTTATTGTTGTATACTGGCTTCGAATTCCGACGCTAAATTCGTGTATGTTAGTCACTAACCCAAAATGGGTGTATGGTAGTAGACGGCTACTGAACAGATACGCGTATACAAAAGAGGACTCTTCTTTATTTTCTTCGGTGTGTGGTAGGTGAGGAGCGCAGAGCTTACAATGAGAATGCCGGGGGCTAGCCAAGAGCGCAATGTTCACAATGAGTGCCCGAGGGATGTTTTGTTGACGGGAGTCTGAAGTTTGTGGCTGCCAAATCTCAACTGCCGAACTCTCCGTCTAACCGTCCCTTTTCAATCTTTACCCAGCATGCCCTGGTCTCTTCAAATTACACCGGAACTGTACTGCGTGACCTGCAATCCTAGATGTGTGTCACCAGTCAATAGGAAGTCCTTTGTCATCCGGCTATTGTTGTTTTTTTCTGGACGGTCCGTTTGACCCGGTCAGCATTAAGCCTCCGATCTTAATCACTTTTCCTCTTTATTCGATCCAGACTTCCGTCTGGAACATCCTTTGTTTCTCAATTCTTTTGTCTATTTGGTTCAACCGGAAATTCCTATTTCCGTTTGTACAATATCCAACATTATTTCTAAATTAGAAGACGTGTGACTAATAACTCTGCAACATAACACTTGCAACAAAACCGCAGCAGCAACATTGATATGATATGATTGAAACACAATCGGTAAGTGATCGGTTCTACCGGATATTCAGTAGTAACTGATTTGTCAGACTATTTAAAACGATTAAACCAAGTCAGTCTATTGCTTGCAATAAATGCAGGTCATTTCCTTTATCAATACGCAACATTACACTCGATTGCACATAATCAGCTCAGTATCGGCTTAGGAACCGAGTCGCTTTGGCAAGTAGAGGAATTAAAAACACGTTGAGGTAACCGGTCTGTTGACATTAACAAATGCGTTTATGTTTCAAAATACGAATGTGTGGATCTACAACAGCTGAGTATAAAACACGCAGGACATTGCTGGAGAAACAAGGACGAACTTATAAGTGATGTCTCCCTGCACATGGGCAGGCCAGAGTGGGCCGGCCAGAAAAGACGTACATTGACTATATCTGTGTGGATACTGGATGCTGCGCCGAGGGCTTGCCGAGAACAATGAGTGATAGGGACGGCTGGCGAGAGATTGTCATGGACATCCGTGCTAATAACGGGACATGATGATAATGATGATGATAAATATTTAATAGTCTTACGTATGATTCAGACTTGATAATCCCAAAGATGGGATCATGGATCAAGCCGCAATCAGAAGTTGCACAGTCGACAAAGTACAGAAAAGAAACGTCGAAGTAATGAAAACTAGCAACAACTCTATTTTTAAGACTTGTAAGTCTTATGTTCTAACTTTTCCAATAATTCATGAGAAAACTAGAAGCGACTACCCTGTGTCACCTAGGTAGAATAGGGGGAGACTTTACTTTTGACCGCCCTGTTGACTGGGGCGTTAGAATGCAACGTCTGCACCTCTGCAGAGGGATAAGACTCCTCCAATGGGGCCACCTGTTGGCCGTGGGTGGCGACCCGTGATGCTTAAGGACGGAGTCTTGGTGGATGAGCAGTCCATGACATGCAACACTCCACTTAGAACCTTAATTAGGCTAGACGAGCGATCAATCGGCTGGCCACGTCAAGCCCTAGCACCTATATGATTTTCCCAACCCTATTGTCCTTATGTCAAGCCCTGACACTTTTTATCATATGGGTGCTAGAAGGCGGTGGCTGCGGGTCTACATGTCCTGGGAATGACGTTAAACTCTATCTGATGGTGAGGTTCCAGTTTTGGAGGTTTGGGGAATGTGGAGCACCCCTTCATCACCATTGCTCCCTGGTCCACTCTGACCCGGAGTGGTAGTACCTGTTAGGGTCACATCTATGGGTTAAATAGTAAACATGAGTTTATAAACGAAATTGTATTATCCATTAAAAATGAATTTATTTAAAAACTTTGTCGGCATTAAACATTTTTGAATACCAAATTACCAATAGAAGTATTCGGCATAAAATAACCCAAGGTGTTGACATGCCGTAAAATACAACCAACCAAACCAAACCTTTACTTTTGAGATTTACAAATTCTGAACATTTTTAAGAAGAATTTCAATGCTACTTCTATGTATATCTTAATTTTCAAATATCTTCAAATATAAATCTAACCTTCATAATCTTTCCCAAAATGCAAGAACTGGCCATATTTAATGTATATATATATATTTGATTTGTGGTTAATTGTTTTATTTTCGTAGTTTCATCCAGACATACGTACACACATACACACCAACTGCCCTATATATATGTACAGAAGATAGATAAACAAAAAGATCCGGTTATTTCCTATAAGTCCAACATAAACAAAGAGAAACCACTCTTGACTGATAAATTATTTATTTATTTCCCCATTAAACTAACCCTAAACACTAACCCTAAACACTAACCCTAACCTTAACCTTAAACCCTAACCCTTAGCCTAACCCCGACATCGTTTTTTCTAGTAGATCAATAAATAAATAATTTATCAGTCAAGAGTGGTTCCCCTTTGTTTATGTTGGAGTTATAGGAAATATCTAAAAGATCCAGACATACATACACACATACACACCAACTGCCCTTTATATGTGTATAGATAGATAGATAAACAGAAAGATCAGGTTATTTCCTATAATTACAACATAAACAAAGGGGAACAACTCTTGACCGATAAATTATTTATTTATTTCCCCATTAAACTAACCCTAAACACTAACCCTAACCCTAAACCTTAACCCTTAGCCTAACCCCGACATCGTTTTTTCTAGTAGATCAATAAATAAATAATTTATCAGTCAAGAGTGGTTCCCCTGTATTTATGTTGGACTTATAGGATATAACAAAAAGATCCAGACATACATACACACATACACACCAACTGCCCTTTATATGTGTATAGATAGATAGATAAACAGAAAGATCCGGTTATTTCCTATAATTACAACATAAACAAAGGGGAACAACTCTTGACTGATAAATTATTATTTATTTCCCCATTAAACTAACCCTAATCCTAAACACTAACCCTAACCCTAAACCAAGTTTTAGGATTCAATACCAGACCTCACCAACTCAACGCATGAAGGACACAGCCTGGATCTGTGCAGTAAAGTGTGGAGCTGATGGTAAGTGTTGCGCTCCACCTCAAACACAAAAAAAAATCTTCCTTGTCTAGAGTGAGCGAACATTGAATAGACACCCCCGCTGTCAGCGGATACTGACAATTTGCCACTCCGCCGACTTTTACCTATTTTTAACTACACTCGTGACTAAACACGTTACAGATATGTGGATATATCCTATAACTCCACCGCCCTGTCGGTGGGCGTTAGAATGCACCTCCGCAGAGAGGTAAGACTCACCAAATGGGGCCACCTGTTGGCCGTGGGCGGTGACCCGTGATGCTTAAGGATAGAACCCAGGTGAGCAGTTCATGACTTGCAATACTCAACTTTGGCCCTATCTTAGGCTAGACGGGTGGTCGGACAGTCCCCTTCCGATCAATTGGCTGGTCACGTCAAGACCTAGCACGCATATGATTTTCCCAACCCTATTGCCCTTATGGCAAGCCCCTATCCCTTTTTATCATATGGGTGATAGAAGGCGGTGACTGAGGGTCTACATGTCCTGGTAATGACGTTAAACTCTATCTGATAGTGAGGTTCCAGTTTTGGAGGTTTGGGGAATGTGGAGCACCCCTTCATCACCATTGCTCCCTAGTCCACTTTGACCCGGAGTGGTAGTACCTGTTAGGGTCCCATCTATGGGTTAAATAGAAAAACATGAGTTTATAAACTAAATTGTATTATGCATTAAGAATGGATTTATTTCACAACTTTTTCAGCATTAAATGACCCACCGAGGTTGATATGCCGTAAAACAAAACAAACCAAACCAAAAACCTATAATTCCAACATAAACAAAGAGGAACCACTCATGACTGATAAATTATTTATTTATTTATTGATCTGAACACCCTCTGTGTTTCGTAATATCACGTTCTTTATTGAATTTCATTGAATTGAGTTTCAATAACGAACGTGATCTGATGAAACAGAGGGTGTTCAGATACCCTTGGGTGAAAATGGACTCTAATCACTTAATACCCGATTTTTAAGCTTTTTTTTCTTTACATGCATTTATAATTGCCTTCAAGCAAAAATATAAATAATAATTTATTCAACATTGCTTCTAAAAACAAACATCCAAAAATCTTATTCACTTCGCCGAAGAGCTTAACGGCCGGGTTTGTTTACTAAATAAACGTCTACTTGCCTGCTATGGCAGGGGCGTGTAATAGTTTCCTTGACAAGGTTAATTTCGCAGGATTGTTCGCTATGTACCGGCGGCCGAACGGATATGGTCTCTGACTATGCCTGTGAAGTCCCGGTTTCGATTCCTGTCGGAGGGGAGTCGTTAGTATACATCGCTGAAGAGACTTAATAAAGTCGAAACAGTCTGTACGGTGTTCTGCATGGCGAGCCATCCTTTGCGGGATTTACTTGTCAAGTTTATTTTCTATAATTATCGAATTTTATACGATACATGCATTTATAATTGCCTTCAAGCAAAAATATAAATAATAATAATATATATATATATATATATATATATTTTATAAAAAAGGAAGGTCCGCAAAATGTATTTTGTTCTCAGAAAAAAAATTTTTTTATTCTTTTTGTTTTACATGTGCAACACGTGTTTCAGATCTTCTGGTATCTTCTTCAGGCTTTGGTTGATAATATGAAAAAATATTATCATATTATCAACCAAAGCCTGAAGAAGATACCAGAAGATCTGAAACACGTGTTGCACATGTAAAACAAAAAGAATAAAAAATTTTTTTTTCTGAGAACAAAATACATTTTGCGGACCTTCCTTTTTTATAAAATATTGATTTTTCTCCCGTTGGAACCAGAACAACACTTTTTATATATATATATATATATATCGTTTGCTCGCAGACTAGATCTTTCTGTGACATTGACCGAATAAATACATTCGTTGACATTGATTTTTTTACTCCCATCCCTCAGGCAATATGTTTCAAAAATCTATTTTTACATCGCCCGGAGGGTGTTTTTTTTATTTTGTACTAGTATAGTATAATACAAACAGATAAATATCCTTCCAATTTCTTAAATGTCTTTATTCTTCCAGTGATTACTGACCGAATGTATTTTATTTTTCCCGATCTTATCTAAACTTGAAATCTTTTCTAAATCTCATAAGAATAAAGCATTAATCCCTGAATCATTGCTTTCTTTACATGATTATATGTTTTCTTTTCTCTAATCCACATATCTATTAATAATGGAGATTCGCTTCCGGTTTTTGTCTGTAATAAAAAACGACGTCACTGATTACGTCACACTACCTAAAACGTCATAACGTAGAATAAATATCTATTAATAATCGAGATTCGCTTCCGGTTTTTTTTTAAACAAAAACGACGTCACTGATTACGTCACACTAACTAAAACGTCATAACGTAGAATAGATATCTATTAATAATGGAGATTCGCTTCTGGTTTTTGTTTCTAACAAAAACTACGTCACTGATTACGTCACACTACCTAAAACGTCGTAACGTAGAATAAATACACTCAGAATTTGAGCATGCAATGTTAGACAGTGCTCACTAGTTTTTTAAAACAAGTTTTAATAAATACATACCTGGTAGTATAATCTATATAGTTTGCTTTATTTTAATATATAAAAGTTATCAGAACTAAGTTTCCATTTCAATTCTTTTATATTTTTTACTCCTTTAATAAATTTATTTTATTTTTTACTCCTTTAATAGATTTTATGATTTTACTTTACTTATGATACAAACTCTCTGATATTAAATTTTCAACTCCCATCCCCTCAGGCAATATTTATTTTACGTCGCCCAGAGGGTGTTTTTTTATTTTGCTAGTAAGAATAAAGCATTAATCTCTGGATCATTGCTTTCTTTACAGGATTAAATGCTTTCTTTTCTCTAATCCACATATCTTATTATAATGGAGATTGTGTGTTTTTCTGTCTGTAACCGAAACTATATTACTGCTCAAGTCACAATTCCCTTCGTTATTTACATCACATTCTCCATGATTTTATTTATATTTAAACCTCAATTATTAATAAAATTACTTCACCTTTTTATTAGTGTTGTCCATATCTACATACAAATAACATGCCATTGTATTTATATATACAAAAAATAGCGGTTTACAGTGTGAATGGGAAGGCTAATTTGCATATTGATATTAAAAATGTGATTTTATTAAATATGTGCTTAGTATTATTGATTTCTAATTGTTTGGTTTTATTTTCATGAATATAAGCAAAAATCTCTTCAAATGAAATCCATTAACAAGAAAAAATAACTGTCATTTTATTTTTTATTTCCTAATTTAACTAAATAGTTAAATAAGTAAAATTCAGCAATGAAAGACGGGAGTGATGGAAGAGTAAGTTTCATTTCTATTTTCTATTATACCCCCACTCTGTTACATATCTTTTTATCTGCCTTCTTATTAGACTTTCTAATTTAATACAATATTTATTACATTAAAACTTAAATACTTGCACCCGGAGGGTGCATATATTTACTAGTTCATATAAATCATCTTTTGAGTGTTATAAATCCTGGTGATATGTATTGAAAACATATTTATGAAGTAAAATCCATTGATATGATTTTCTTGAGAGGAAATGAACATGCAGTATCAATGGTCGATCAACTGTATTATATTAAATTATATTTTAGTCATAACCTAGAGTGCTTTTAGTAGAATCACTGAAGCAGGTTAACTCATGGGAAATAAACCAAATGCAGTTTAGGGTTCCTTGGTTAACAGATTTAGATTACATTTATCATTTACTATGCTTAGTTTGGCATAAGGCGAAAAGGGATGAGCACTCAATAGAAATAGAACATACTGCCAATGTTCGACTCATTTTACATCGTTTAGACCCATATAAAATTGACCTTTTGCTACCTCCTGCTCGTGTTATATATAGACATATATATAAATATAAGAATATATCTGAAATTTTCCTTTTGGTTAAAGGAGTGTTGCGATTTTATTTTTTGTTGTAGAGTTTCTATTTTTTAAGGCTCGGTAAGAAATAATACCTAATAATATCCGTTTTTATTGTATGATATTCCCCTAGAAACAATAAAATCCAGATATCTTTGATTAAAAAAAATCAAAGTTTTATTTAAACATTGTCAATTATTTATGGACTGTATAGTCGTTTATTTTAGTGACACACACACACACACAACACACACACACACACACACATATATATATATATATATATATATATATATATATATATATATATATATATATATATATACTTATATATATATATATATTTCTAATATATAAAGGGAGATTTTGGTATGTACGTGTCGACGTATAACTCCAAAACGGGAGGTCATTCAGATTCAAAATTTACATACACATTGATATCATTCTAACTAAGAAACACTCCAAATTTGGTTATTGATTTTTACTGATTAAGGGATATAATTAATTAATCAAACAAAATCAAACGATTTTTAGAAAGAAATCGTATAGCTGCTGATATTCCAGCAAAAATCAGCACGCACGCACCACCCTGTTTCACCCTACTGCCTCTATATATATATATGTATATCAATATATGTATTGATCAAAGCCTGAAGAAGATACCAGAATATCTGAAACACGTGTTGCGTATGTGAAATTAAAAGAATAAAACATTTTTTCTGAGAACGATACATTTTGCGGACCATCTTCTTGATCATCAATATTACATTTTCTCCCGTTGGAAACAGAACAACATTTTATATATATATATATATTATATATATATATATATATATATATATATATGTGTGTGTGTGATGCAACGTGTGTCGTTAATAATGTGCAATTGCATCATCATCATCATGTAACGCTGTTGGCACGGATATCCATGACGATCTCTCTCCATCCGTCCCTATCGTTCATCATTCTCGGGAGGTCCTCTGTGCAGCATCCTGTATCTGCACAGAGCTGATCAATGTACGTCTTTGCTGGTCGGCCCACACTGGCGTGCCCATGTGCTGGCTTCCATAGGAGGACGTCGCTTATGAGTTCGTCCTTGCTTCTCCAGCAGTGTCCCGCGTGTCTTGTCCGTCTTACCCGGATCGTTTGGGTGATATGTGGCAGGTGGCCGTATAGCTGTTTTCTCGTGGGGTATATCTATGTTCACCATAGCTTGGACACATGGCCTTGTGGATAAGGTAGTTAGGTTAAGACAGTTCTAAGTGACAGTTATCTCTGGAACCCGAGTTCAATCCTGAGTGAAAGCAGTTAGAAAAATAATTAACACCACTCCTACCCCAGCTATGGTTAGCGGAATGAGAATAGGATACCCCCGTGGACTAAATAAAGGGCTAGGTTCAAAGTTCCGTGATGGCTCCCGATTACGACAAGAAAGTTCCCGAGTTCGAAAAGAAGGTTCCCGAGTCCGAGAAGGTTCCTGAGTCCGACAAGAAATACCCGAAGAAGGCCGGAGGGCATATCGGCCGAAATGTTGTACAAATAACAATGAAGATGGGGACAATAGTCCGAATAACGCAGATAATACTAATCTCGTTCTGTTAACTGAAAAAGATGTAGGCATTGTGTTGGCCTTGAAAGTAAATATAAATAGTTGATTTCACTTTAGGTAAATCCAGACTGCGTACATCAGTTAGTGTGAGTGTAGGATTTGTTGAAAGTCGCACTTACTGTGAGCGAGGATGTCTTGGTCCGGACTTTTCTCGACATGATTTTCCCGGGGTTTTCATATTTCTTCATATTGCTTGCATAAGAGTCAAGGTAAAAAAAACAACATTTCAACCAACGAAAAAGCATTCAATCATACAGAATAATGTTAGGCTATGAATATGAAATGCATCTCCTTTCTGTATATACTACTAATTACCCTTCCAACATTCAGATAGATAGTAAAAAAGAACTCTGTAAGAAGTAGTAAAAGTAGCAAAGTCTGTTGACTGGACTATCTATTAATAATGGAGATTCGCTTCCGGTTTTTGTCTGTAACAAAGATTACGTCACTGCTTACGTCACATTACCCAAAATCGTCATAACATAGAATGAATACACTCAAAATTTGAACATGCAACATTAGACAGTCCTCATTGTTTTTTTAAAACAAGTTTTAATAAATACATGACTGGTATTATATATCTATATATAGTTTGTTTTATTTTAATACATATTTAAAGTTTACATTTCAAATTGCTTTATTTTTTAATCCTTTAATGAATTTGATGATTTTACTTACTTAGGGTACAAACTCGCTGACATTGAATTTTTTACTCCCACCTCTCAGGCAATATGTTTCAAAAATCTATTTTTACATCGCCGGGATGGTGTTTTTTTATTTTGTACTAGTGCTACTAATTAACCTTCCAACATTCAGATAGATAGTAAAATAGAACTTTCTTAAAAGTAGTAAAAGTAGCAATGTCACCGAGTGGCCGATTGATGGTCTGAATCTTTTCGCTAGTGTTAGACTTTTGTACTTAAAAACAAACTTAGAAGAAGTAAAAGTAGTTAAGTCAGACGAGTGGTCTATTATCGGTATAAGCCAGATTTGATATCGAAAATAAATAAAGGAGAATTTAATTCATTTCAAATTATTTGTACTTGAATCTTTTATGCTAGGATGGTATTTGTCATCTAACTGCATTTAACTCGGTCTGAAGAACATCCTTCTTGGAATCGCAAGGTCGGGAATTTGATAACGGCTCTCACTAACTCAGCGCATGAGTAGCGCAGCTTGGAAAATCAGATCTATTCTTTAAAACATATGGAAGCAGACGTTATTTGTGGCTCTCAATTTATTTTTGGATACAATATGCTAGAAATATTTGCTCCGTATTTCCTCTGTGAGTGGAGTCAGATGCCTTGGAAAAATCTACAAACAAAAGTGTTGTCTCGAGTTTTTTGCGTGTACTCCTTCTATCATTCAAAAAATAGTCAAAATCTGAGAAGTTTTGAATTGGTTACTCTGAAATCTGTGTTGATTTTTCCAAAGAATTTTCTCGGATACGATTGAAAAGCATGACATTAGACACCTTAGCAGCTATGCTAGTAAGAGTTATGTCACTGTTATTCATAAGGATTCCAAGGTCGCCTTTCTTCGGGATGAAGTCAATGCAGAATTTCGACCATTTCTCTATTATGTATTGTTTATGTACGGCTTGCACAATCGAAGAAATACGTCGTTTAATTTCCTTGTTTTCCATACTTCAGTAGACATATCTTTGAGATTTTTTTCCATTGTTTTTCTATTAAGATTGCCCTTTTAACTGTTTGTAGAACTGTGTCCGGCTCGTCCTCTGTCAATTATCCAAGCTTGATGCCTAATTTACCATTAATTATTCCTTAACTAATTTTATTTGTGGTTTCAGGAGATTTCCAAACAGATCCTTGAATCTTCTTTCCTATACTGACGTCTTTCTACTTGACCGACATCTTTTAGTTTCGATCTCAATGAGCTTTTCCTTACGACTAAATTCCTTTATAGTCTAAAGGATACGTTCTTCTGTATATATAATATATATATATATATATATATATATATATATATATATATATATATATGGCAGAACAGGTATAAAATCAATTGGTAAAACTATGGACAATATAAGTCTGCTACTCAGATTTTATGTTTTTTATACAATCCCCAGGTATGATTGGGAGACATGTGGCCAGCCAAGCGTCTATATAGTATGACGTAAAATCAAGGGATAGGATATTAGTTTGTGAGGCATTCACACGAAAAGACAAGGTGATTCCCTGTTTGTACACATTATATTCAAATGAAATATGTTTCCCACTGGGAGTCTAAGAGAGAAGAGAATATATAATTTGTTTATTCAGTGAAAGATAGTTGATGACACAGCATAAATGTCTACACTTACATATGAATTCTTTTCTTTCTTTTTTTCGTTTAGAAATTTGTTGCTAGCATATTTTCAGATACATAACCTTTCAACCAGACATAATAATTTTGGCTTTTTTTTAACAATATCCCATTTTATAATGGGATGTTTCACTGTTACTTCTTTTATTTGTCATACATTTTTGGATAATGTTGTATAGTTGGAATTTTTTAGTCATGTATTTATTAAAACTTGTTTAAAAAAACAATGAGGAGTGTCTAATGCTGGATGTTCAAATTTTGAGTGTATCTATTGAATGAATACACTCAAAATTTGAACATGCCAAAAATCGTAGAATAAAATTTATTCTATATTATGACGATTTTGGGTAATGTGATGTAAGCAGTGACGTAATTTTGTTACAGACAAAAACCGGAAGTGAATCTCCATTATTAATAGATATATTTTATTCGGAAATGGAATTTTTGTTGTCTCAACAATAACCGGATTTTAAAACAAGGATCTTTTTGTTTATCTATCTATACATATGTAAAGGACAGTTGTTGTATATGGGTGTATGCATGTCTCGATGAAACTACGAAAATAAAACAATTAACGACATATATATATATATATATATATATATAATATATATATATATATATATATATATATATAGTTCAATGAGAAATCAAAACAAATAAAAGTTTTTGCTTTTATTTATTTAATTACGGGAACGGTATTACAACCAGCGGTTTCTTGCTAAAAGCATTCATCGGGTAAGACGAAACGGTTCCTTTGAAAATGACAGAAATTGTGTACGTTGGATTACTATTACTTTTTCTAGTATACTAGTGCCAACCATACACATTAATATATATATATATATATATATATATATATATATATATATATATATATATATATATATTATATATATATATATATATAGTTAAAAAACTCAGCCATTTTTTGTCTGCAAGATTGCCATATGTCATAGACCAAGTACTAAAATGCCTATAATTACTATAAAATTATAACCTTAACTTGATTAAGGTTATGGTTGTACAATCATTTCTTCCAATTCAGTTTGAAGGCTACGATGTATATTTTTCATTATTGTTGTTATCTACTCCCTTGATGGTGGGCTTGATATATTATATTGTTAATCAGACAATTACCATTCGAAAGGTAATCCTATCCCTGCAGTTGGCTATTATCCTTTTCCTTTGATCATTTAAAATTATACCTGTTAATATTTTTTGATATTGTTCATTTAAAACTAAGGAAAAACAAAAAAAATCAACAACATTAAATTGTTTTGTGGAGTGTAGTAGATCTTTCAATTATTTTTTTATCAATTTGAAAGATATTTGCTCTACTTTTATTTCGACATTTTTACTGTGGTGTTTCAATTTTTTCTCAGATTTTACAACGCAACATTTAAGACAGTTTGAGAAAAAAGGAAGAAATATTATTTGCCAAATATTCACAGTTGCCGCCATTAATTTGTTCTAAAGTGAAGATGAGATTAAAAAGATTACAAAATCGATTAGCAGCATTCAATAATTCTTAGCTATTTTAAATAAAGTATGTTTAATTTGCCTTCTAGAAGAATAGTCGATATTTATAATCATTTGTCTAGAAGCATCGGTTTATGTAATAAGCCAATTCTATTGTTGCCCAGGTGTGAAGAAAACTGATTAAGGTATTGAATAAAGTAAATGAAAATATGAAAAAAACAAAACAAACAAAAACAAAAAAAATCCCCAAAACAACCAAACAACAAAAAAAAAACAAAAAAAAAACAACAATTCCATATTTCTTCTTCCATTTTCTTCCTCTTTTGATTGGACGTTTTGATAACAAAATCTGATTTCTCTGAATGTTTGAGATGAGGCTTGATGATTAATATTATCTACGTTATTCGGACTGTTGTCCTCATCTTTATTGTTATCTGTACAACGTTTCGGCCGATGTGTCCTTCGGCCTTCAGGTATTTCTTGTCGGACTCGCGAACCTTCAAGGACTCGGGAACCTTCTTTTCGGACTCGGGAACCTTCTTGTTAGATAACAATGAAGATGAGTACAATAGTCCGAATAACGCAGATAGTACTAAAATGTAATTTAGTATTTTGTTTGCTTAGTAACCCTTACATTTTTAATTTTCGTTTTTTTTCTCTCGTTATAATTATTATTATTCCTATGATTCTGTTTTTGGTTGGTTTTTCTTTTGTTTTTGTTTTTTTATAATTTTTTTTCTTTAATCTTTCTTTTTAACACAGTCATTACCGTGCGTGTTTATAGTTTAGTTCTTAAGGCTGTGTCAGACGAATTTTTAGTGCTTTGTGATTACAATAGACAATGATTGTAAGAACTAGTACAAAATAAAAAAACACCCTCCGGGCGATGTAAAAATAGATTTTTGAAACATATTGCCTGAGGGGTGGCAGTAAAAAATTCAATGTGAGCGAGTTTGTACCCTAAGTAAGTACAATCATCAAATTCATTAAAGAATTAAAAAATAAAACAATTTGAAATGTAAACTTTAAATATGTATTAAAATAAAACAAACTATATATAGATATATAATACCAGTCATGTATTTATTAAAACTTGTTTTACAAAACAATGAGGACTGTCTAATGTTGCATGTTCAAATTTTGAGCGTATTTATTGAATGAATACACTCAAAATTTGAACATGCCAAAAATCGTAGAATAAAATTTATTCTATATTATGACGATTTTGGCTAATGTGACGTAAGCAGTGACGTAATTTTTGTTACAGACAAAAACCGGAAGTGAATCTCCATTATTAATAGATATATTTTATTCGGAAAATGGAATTTTTGTTGTCTCAACAATAACCGAATTTTAAAACAAGGATCTTTTTGTTTATCTATCTATACTTATGTAAAGGACAGTTGTTGTATATGGGTGTATGCATGTCTCGATGAAACTACGAAAATAAAACAATTAATGACATTATATATATATATATATATATATATATATATATATATATATATATATAGTTAAAAAAATCAGCCATTTTTTGTCTGCAAGATTGCCATATGTCCTAGACCAAGTACTAAAATGCCTATAATTACTATAAAATTATAATAATGGTAAAATTAATAATAATGACAATAATAATAATAAAACTAATAATAATAACAACAACAATAATAAACACAACCTATATAAATAGAAAATGGAAAAGCCCATTGTTGTACGGTTTCAAAATACCCTGAAGATCACCCACGATAGGGTGGAAAGTACTTGGTCTATGACATATGGCAAATACATCAGCCAATTTTCGCCAAAATAATATTACAAAAATAATCCGGCAATACGAACAAACAAAGGACAAAACTTGCAGACAAAAAATGGCTGCATTATTTAACAATATATATATATATTATATATATATATATATATATATATATATATATATATATATATATATATATATTAATATATATATACATTAAATATCACCAGAACTTGCATTTTGTGAAAAATTATGAAGATTCGCAGTGTAATTGGGATGTAATGATTTGTTTTAAATTTTTTTTAATTTTCAAACTATTACCAAACATCAGCGAATTGTCCGATTTTAATGAAATTTATACTGCTTCATTCATTAATGACTTACTTTCATAATGAATAGTTTATTCTCTTAAAGTAACACGAATAAAAGTATTTATATCAAATCAGAATGTAGGGAGGGTGACTTTTTGTAGATTGAAAAAAAAAAAATTCCAGTCCCTAATTTTTCCATTTCGCAAAACATCAAATCCTGAAGAACGCATAAAAAAATGAAAAAAAAAAAATGAAAAAAAAAATTCAATACCCTCCCCCAATTTTGTTTTTTAAATTTAAAAGATATTTTCTTAAAACTACTACTACTACTACTACTACTACTACTACTACTACTAATAATAATAATAATTGCCAGAAAATGAAAGAAGCTGTGGAATATGAGGGTGAAAATGATACCAATTGTAATTCGTGCACTTGGAACGGTCCCAAAAAACTTTGGGAAAAGACAGGAGTATCTGGAAATCAGAGGAAGAATTTAGACCATCCAGACTACTGCATTGCTGCAATCGCCTAGAATACTCAAAAGAGTCCTGGAGACCTGAAGAGACTAGTTGTCATTCAGACTCCAGAGAAATAGCATTTCACCTCACAAGATAAGTCTCGTAGCAAATGCCAACAAATTGCAGCAATTTTTGTATCTTTTGTTTAATACATGTGTATAATTACCATTTCTGTTGTTTGTCTTCTTTCATCCGAATAATTGCCGATTACCGGGAGAATTAAGAGCTCCTTACGAACCCCGTAATTCCTCTGAAGGTGTCCCTGAAAATTTTTCGGATAACACATCTATTAGTTGACGTACTTAAATGAAGATTATCTAGTTTATATACTTATAAGAAGATAAGATTATTTAGTTTATATAATAAAAATAATATTATTTAGCCAATACTAGCAGCGGCTACCCGGCGTCGCCAGGGTAGAGGAACATTTTTAAAGTTAGTCCAGCAGATCCATTATTACTGAATCGTGAGTTGAATCCTCGTGGGATGCCCAATTTAAATCCCTATGTAAAAAAAATAGACCTTGCATTGATCCAGCTCATCTGAAAAGAAATGTTAATGTCTACTATTTAAAATATTAAACGAAAAAAATCCATGCTGTTATCATTTAAATTTTATTTTTTAATTATATTCACAAATATAAATGAAATCTCTATTATCTTAACTCAAATACCAAGCCCTGGTGATATTTAATGTGTATATATATATATTTAATTTGTCGTTAATTGTTTTCCTGCTGACATACACATACACATACACACAACAGCCCTTTATATATGTATAGATATATTTAATATACCAAACTTGTTGGTATATCCTCGCGGTCAGAAAAAAAACAGCAAATAGTTTGATTGTAAAAATATACTACCAAGCATTACCCGGGGAGAAAAAATTTTGGAAAAAAGAAAAGACCAAGATAATTGTACCAACCAAAAATAATCTATTGGTACAATATTTGGCCAAAAGAAAAAAACAATTTACACATATATATATATATATATATATATATATTATATATATATATATTTATTTATTTATAATTATAAAGTCGCTCCTACCATTGGTTTCTGAATAACACTTTTTTTGGTGTTATTCGTCTTCAGAGGCGTTTTGACTTTTTTTCTTATATATATATATATATTATATATATATATATATATTATATATATATATATATGTATAAAATATATATATATATATATATATATATATATATATATATATATATATATATATATATATATATATATATATATATATATATATATATATATATATATATATATATATATATATATATATATTATATATATATATAAGACATATATATTCATACAAAACCACCAGGAAACTAAAGCTAATAAGTAAAAAGTGCTCAGTACCTAAGTAGAGCAAATAATAATGTATTTAATGCGTTTGCTCCAAGTCTCTTTAGTCAGATCTTAGCCCTGAAGAGCATTAAGCGAAACTTTTAGTAGGTTTATCATGACTCATTAGATCTTTATATGTATAGATAGATATATATTTACTTTATCGTTAATTGTTTTATTTTCGAAGTTTCCTCCGGACATACAGATTCACACAACTGCCCTTTATATATGTATAGAAGATAATTAAAAGATAGATTAGTTGGTTTATATACCTGGAAGCAGACTATTTAGTTTATATAACACATCTATCATTACAGTAAGATAATAGTTTTAGTAGTTAAGTCCTTTTACCTACAAGAGAAACCCAGGTGCAAAGTGTTGTATGTGTTGCAATATGAGTATATTCCTGACTTTTGTGAGCTAGAACTGCTAATGGAAGGAGGAGGAATAAATAACAAAGGCTTAAAAAATAGTGATGACCCAAAAGAGGAGAGCGATGGTTTTGACCGTAGCGTGACCTCGAACGAAGAATTGAGGGGCAAGCGGAAGTCGGGTGTTGAACGGAAGTCGGGTGTTGACCGGAAGTCACGTGGTGACGTGGGGGAAGGAAGAAAGGGTTCGTCCTCTTTTTGCCGGTGGCGGGCCTAGTGTACAGACCTGATTAGAGCCCAGTAATCTAGTAGTGTTCTCTCTCTCTCGTTCTCTCTGCCTCCCCTCCTCCCTGGTAGAAGCCACTAGACGAGCACGTTAATAAAGGCTGGGAGTTGTGACGACATGTTTCTCGTGTTATGATTTTTTATCGGAGTTTTAGTACAAACAAAGAAAAGAGGACTACGGTGCTTGTATCGTTTTAGTACCGTGAGTATTGCAACGTAACATATGCCACTACCAATATGATAGAATTTACAGACCTACATTAAGTAGAAAATCTCACATATTTGATGTGCGATATATATATATATATACTAGCAAATATATGCACCCTCCGGGTGCAAGTATTTAAGTTTTAATGTAATGAAATATCGTATTAAATTAGAAAGGCTAATGAAACTAAATAAGAATGCAGATAAAAAGATTTGAAACAGAGGGGATATAATTGAAAAATAGAACAACTGAAATTTACTCTTCCATCACTCTCGTCTTTCATTGTTATTTTTTCTAATTTAAGTATTTAGTTAAAAGAGGAAGTAAAGAATAAAATGACAGTTATCTTTTCTTGTTAATGGATTTCATTTAAGATTCATTGAAGAGATTTTTGCTTATGTTCATTAAAATAAAACCAAACAGTTAGAAACCAATAATACTAAGCATATATTTATTAAAATTACATTTTTAATATCAATATGCAAATTAGCCCTCCCGTTCACACTGTGAACCGCTATTTTGTTGTATATATAAATACAATTGC
>CM042137.1:148537283-148589783 GCA_023376005.1 Doryteuthis pealeii
TAGTAGAGTAACAGATTACAGTTACATGAAGATTGGAGGACAGAAAAAGAAGAGTGATAAAATAGTAAAAAGAGTAACAGATTACAGTTACATGAAGAGATTGGAGGACAGAAAAAGAAGAGTGATAAAATAGTAAAAAGAGTAACAGATTACAGTTACATGAAGAGATTGGAGGACAGAAAAAGAAGAGTGATAAAATAGTAAAAAGAGTAACAGATTACAGTTACATGAAGATATTGGAGGACAGACAAACAAGAGTGATAAAATAGTAAAAAGAGTAAAAGTTTACAGTTACATGAAGAGATTGGAGGACAGAAAAAGAAGAGTGATAAAATAGTAAAAAGAGTAAAATATTACAGTTACATGAAGAGATTGGAGGACAGAAAAAGAAGAGTGATAAAATAGTAAAAAGAGTAACATATTACAGTTACATGAAGAGATTGGAGGACAGACAAAAAAGAGTGATAAAATAGTAAAAAGAGTAACAGATTACAGTTACATGAAGAGATTGGAGGACAGAAAAAGAAGAGTGATAAAATAGTAAAAAGAGTAACAGATTACAGTTATAAAGTGAGATTAGAGCAAGTAGTATTTATTATTTGACTAAAAAGAAGAACGAATTGTGGTTTAATTAAAACTTTTAAAATGATAAATAGAATTTTTTAATTATGGTTTTAATTTCTTTGAAGATTTCTCTGGAAACAGTAAAGGCAGATTAAAAAAAATATGTGTATTAATTAATTGGATTTTTTCCATATAGAGATAATACTTTTTACATATTGAACTATTTAGCAATACCTCTGGTGTAAACTTATAAAACGGTGAAATAATTAAATTATCATACTGTGGTATATCCACGGGTCCTGTTAGTATAAGTATTATCATGTTGAGTTTATGTTATTCATTATTTCATATATAAACATTCATCTTCGTAAAGAAAGCAAACATATATAAATAATTAACACTTCACTCAATAAGTCCCGGGTCCGACATATAGATGGCAAATCCATACAATTTTTATGAAGTACCCACCTTCAAATGGCACGTGTCAAAATTTGAGCCCAACTGGATAATTACTTTACAAATTACAGTTATTTAAGTGAAGCTACTGTTACAAATTTTCAAAACAATGGAAAATCCTAAATTTCGTCTGTTGATTAAGCATTGCTTTCTGATGGGAAAATACTGTTCAAGCAAAGCAATGGCTTGATAAGTGTTATTCAGGCTCTGCTCGGTAGGAAACGACGGTTAAGAGGTGGTATGCTGACTTTAAACGCCGTCGTACAGACACAAATGATGCTGTATGCTCACGTCGCCCGAATTTGAATTTGGCGATAAAGTTGAATTTTGCTAAAAATTTCTTTCATTAGTTAGGCCCGGGGCTTATTGAGTGATGTACAGGGTGAGTCAAAATGCACGCAAATTTATATTGTTCAAAATTATTCTAACAATCATAAAATACAAACCCCGTTAACTATGCTTTCTTTTGATTACAATTAGTTTCATTTAATATGATTTAATATACATTTAATAAAGACTTTATAATTTGCGTGCATTTTGACTCACCCTATATTATATAACACACATCATACAATATCCGTATTACAACCAATTTGTAGAAGGGATATATTTATAAAAATAACAATACTATTAAAAAAATCAAGCCATCAATCAGTAAAATCTTCATGTGTTATCTACTGAGGTTTTCACTGTACCAAATCGATATAATGTTGTATATCCTTCATTACTTCTTTACTTCTAATCGTCTTTTCTTCTGGCCGGCTTTGGTTCTATCTTCTAACATCTTGGTCTGGAATCTTCTAAGGTCTGGTCTCTGTTGGGGATTTCTCCTTATCAGAAGCCCTGGGTCATTGTTAGTTTTTAGTAAACACAAGACTTCGATTTTCTTTTAATGTTACTTTATTCGGTAAATCCCCAACCCAGACATAATATAGCGCGCGTATGCAGAGTTACAGTTTAGACAGAGCATCATTGCCGACTACTCTGTCTGACGTCCACGGCAAAACTAAACTAAAGCTCCTTACTATTCTTAAACCGGAACAGGTTCTTCTATGCCTTCCGGTTCCCACGATTTATCCCCGGAAGGCAAGGTGAGAGTGAGGTCAAACGCCGTCACTCACTTTCAGGGCCATCAACTGCACTGATCGCCACCATATCTCTATACTACCTTACATTAGTATGAAAAGGGTCATCCTTCAGAATTACAGGGATTGACAATAATCTTATGCCACCGCATAGATTATGTAAGACATGAATTTGAAACAAAGTGATAAAATAGTAAAACGAGTAAAATATTCCAGCTACAGGGAGAGATTAGAGCAAGTAGGATTGATTACTTTACTAGAAAGAAGAATGAATTGTGATCTAATTAAAACTTTTAAGATAATAGAATCTTTAATAAGGGTTTTAATTTCTTTTAATATTTCTTTGGAAAATATCACGAGTTAATGTTATATAATTTTGGAACAAATTGTCTAATAATATTAAAAGTAACAACAGCGTAAAAGATTAAGATTCATTTCGATGATTTCTGAAGAATTGGTAAGAAAAAGAATTTATGAAGACATTTTTAGAAACTATCATATGAATTACTTTAAGATAATAGAATTTTTAATAATGGTTTTAATTTCTTTTTATATTTCTCTGGAAAATATCACGAGTTAGTGTTAATCTTCATACAATGACTGCTATTTACACAGTAGCATTGCAACCAACAAAGCCTACATCAGATAATGACTCTGGGTTCAGGCATGGTTTCGGGCCGCAGCATCATTACCACTAACCCAGAGCGCACCAGCAGTATCTCACGATACCACCAGATTTTAAACTTAGTTTGAATTACTTAATAAAATTTGATCTATATATAAATCTTATATTAATAATGTGTATGTTGTGTGCAAAGATTCTTTTTTCTTTCTTTTTTGTTTGTTTGTTAAAGGTATGTAAGAAGATAGAAAGAAAAAGGTGATATGCCATAGGAGGTATAACAAACAAATAAATACGTTCCTCACGATGAATACGCCTGAGTGATTTTGTGGTGCGTGATTTTCCTTTTAACGGTTCACTTATTTATTCATTATTCTTCCTTTTTGGATCCGCTCCTTTTAAAATTCCTTTTGAATTAAATCTTTCCAGATATTTATGATGTTTTATCAACCCACCTAAATATTTGGGATTGTATCCATTAACTACTTTCTATGACATAACATTTGTATTACATGATATTCGTAGACCAGCATGTGTCACAATTAAGTCCCGTCGTATGGTAGACAGCAGGGCCAATGGAATACTTTCTATGACATAACATTTGTATTACATGATATTCGTAGACCAGCATGTGTCACAATTAAGTCCCGTCGTATGGTAGACAGCAGGGCCAATGGAATACTGACATAACATTTGTATTACATGATATTCGTAGACCAGCATGTGTCACAATTAAGTCCCGTCGTATGGTAGACAGCAGGGCCAATGGAATACTTTCTATGACATAACATTTGTATTACATGATATTCGTAGACCAGCATGTGTCACAATTAAGTCCCGTCGTATGGTAGACAGCAGGGCCAATGGAATACTTTCTATGACATAACATTTGTATTACATGATATTCGTAGACCAGCATGTGTCACAATTAAGTCCCGTCGTATGGTAGACAGCAGGGCCAATGGAATACTTTCTATGACATAACATTTGTATTACATGATATTCGTAGACCAGCATGTGTCACAATTAAGTCCCGTCGTATGGTAGACAGCAGGGCCAATGGAATACTTTCTATGACATAACATTTGTATTACATGATATTCGTAGACCAGCATGTGTCACAATTAAGTCCCGTCGTATGGTAGACAGCAGGGCCAATGGAATACTTTCTATGACATAACATTTATATTACATGATATTCGTAGACCAGCATGTGTCACAATTAAGTCCCGTCGTATGGTAGACAGCAGGGCCAATGGAATACTTTCTATGACATAACATTTGTATTACATGATATTCGTAGACCAGCATGTGTCACAATTAAGTCCTGTCGTATGGTAGACAGCGAGGCCAATGGAATACTTTCTATGACATAGTATGTATAAAGATCTCTTTCAGGAATCTAGCTTGAAAATTAATCAGTTACTCACCCAATTCACCAATTGTGAGTGAGAGTTTGTTTTTTACGGGGGGTGGGTGTATTATTTTATATATTTATCTTAGCATTCATCTCTTTGTTCATCTGTATCAATTTTTAGTTCCTTTTTCTAACACTGCGGATTTATAAGTAAAATTGTATCCAACACTTATCCAGAAAGTTATTATACTTCTCTACACATTACAAATTGCTATACACATATTGGTTGCTATACAGACAACGTTTCAGTCGTCGTACTCTCCGGCCTTCTTCTGGTGTGTTTGGTATATCCGGTAAACTACCAGGAATTACCGGTGCCTTTTGATGTACCCGGTAAACTTCCGGAAAATAAAAATTGAAATAAAAATCAGCATGTTCTGTTGTGTAAGTTCATTTCTTCTACACTTTCTGGATTTAATACTAAAACTGATTATACAACATTTATTGTCTCCTCACTATTGATACCGATCATTTGTTGCAACTAAACTCTTTTCATAAGTTTGTGACACAATGGTCAGAAAACAAAAGGAAAATGAAATATATTAGACGCATACGTATGTATGTATGTGTGTGTGTGTGTGTTTGCGTAGGGAAACAAAAGATCGGTCAGGGAAGGTTCAGGAAAGCCATAAACAAATGTCCGACCACCTTTAATTGAAGCCGCTTTATTGTCCCCTCGCTTGATAACAATTATTTGTTGAAATTCAACTCTTTTCCAAAGTTTATTTTCTCTATTTTGTATTACCGCTTGATGTGCCACATCTTCCAATATAACTTTTAATATATTCCATGTATAAATGAAAGAAAAATGACAAATGGAAACATACTTTCCCTTTTTTATATTCTGCGATAGAATTTATTAAATATTTGAGATAAATATTTCGGTAAATATTTGCAGATTAAAATCAATATAAGAATAATCGATAAAATTATCAAAATTTGTTTATATGTCATTTGTTTTTGTATTGATTGAAGAACAACATTTTTTTCTGGTTGTAGCAATTTTTTTTCTTCTTGTGGTAATGTTTTCAGCACTGTAGAGATTATGTTATGCTTTGCCTGTACAAGAGATAATAGTCTCTGCTGACTTTTGCTCGCACCGCCCATATATTTCCCACCATCGCAAACAGCAAACATTACTGGTTTCCACAAATAGTCTTTCGCTTGAAAATATTGTTCTACTTTCTTTGTTACGTATATATAACGGTGATTGTTCATTATTAATCGGAGTTTTTCGGCCAGAACACCGAGCCACATGTCGTCTGGCATAAAAAATGGGCATTTTTTAGATGCTTGATATAGTTTATTAATAACGGTTATATGAGCGGTGTACCCATAACCATGACAGTAAAGTGGTGCGTATTTTCCGTGGTACATAAGTTTGGGATCGAGCGCCTTAAATTGGCGCATTCTGTTATGAATCACTAATCCGTTACCAATAGGATAACATATGGCGAAATGGTTATCTAAATTGCCACCGGCTAAATCTCTTAGCAAAAATAAAACAACTTTCTCAATATCAATAAATAATTCATCATTGATTACCATAACATATTGAGTGTTCGGGCAATACTCAACACTCCATTTCCAAGCCATGACTGTCTTATAAGTAAGATTAGAATATGACTCAATAAAATCTTCTTGGATAATATCTTTATATGAATTGCTTTCTGTTCGTATCAACTTTTCCGTGGCCGCATCATTAGTCTTCCCGAAAAGGAACACGTATTTTATTACAGCGTCAAAATTTAAGCGAAATGTACGTTTAAATTGTAAAGCTTTACGTAATACATTTCGTCTTTCAAAATGTGAATATATTGTTCTAATGGCAACCATAAGAAATACTTCTTTATGTTGAGAACACAATGTCTCTTGGTTGATCAAATAAATATTGTTATGTGGCGAAGGACGACTGTCGTTGTAATATTTCTTGTCAATTCTGGAACCTTTTCTTTGTGGATATAGAATGACGGAAGCACTTTGTAGCTTTTGTTTTTTATAGAGGAAATTTCCCATGTCACCTGTTAAATATATAAAAACACACACACAAAGATTACATTCATAGATAGATATATAGTTACAGAGGTATAAATGTTACAAAAAATCTTATTATAATGGAGATAGAGAATCAGATAGGTGCAGACGAAAATGTCCCAACCAGAAGACCAAAGGATTCAGTCAGAAGAGCAGAGATAGATGAGAGCTGCATAGAAGATCTACAAGTGATGATAATGTAGATTAATATAATAATATGTCACCTGTTAAATATATTAAAAAACACATCCACATAGATTACATACATAGATACATAGATAGTTGCAGAGTTACAAATGTTGCAAAATAATCTTATTATAATGGAGAGTCGGTGTTTGTCTTTAACCGAAACTACGTCTCTACTTATGTCACGATATCCTCAGGGATTGTGTAAGTGAATCAATGAGTATCTAATTTATAGTCAAAATCATTAATACATTAAATTAATCTTATTTATTAACGATGTCTTTATGAAAATCTGAATTAGATTTGCCTCAAAACAGCCCATGTCATTAGTGCATTTAAGGTCCTGCAATGTGTCTTATATATCACTAATAAAGGTTTACATAATATATGGTTTGGTCAATTTGCATACACAACCGGGTTTAATAAATAATTATTTGGTGTTATAGGTTTGTAATATAATTGTTTTATTCTTCAGTATATTAATATCAATCTTATAAAAGGATTTTTATTTAGAAACCAATTAAAATATAATTAAAATAAGTGTACTGCTTTTATATGTGCTCCTATTTAATTTCGGCAGTCTTACTAATTCATATAATTTCATTATATAAATTTATATAATTTCATTATATTAAAACTTAAATACTTACGCCCGGAAGGTGTATATTCATGCTCGTTATTATAATTATTAATTCATTCAATTTGGTAGGTAAAAAGTTAAAGCCAAAGATCGTATTTTGATCAAGAGCAGATTTTGTTGTTCTTGTAAAATCTATTTCGATTCTGTGAATTCAGCCAACGAATTAAAACAATGCTATCAATGACATTAAATACTCTATGGATTTCCTGAAGACTACGCAGACCCGAAACATCATTCATGCCGTGTATCCGGACACATTGACACTTTGAAAATGTCAAAGAGGCTTTAAAATGTTCAATTGTGATCTCTCAGATGAGCATCATTCGGGAAAAATAAAACAAACAAACAAACAAAGAATATTAATGGCGTATTCAAAGACTCTGTTGAAGAAGCAGGTCGGAATGGTTTTCAGGAATTAGGAAAACTAACTAAACTAAAGAAGAATGAATATAAAAATATCACACTTATTTTATTTTAATTTTAATTGATTTTTATATAAAAATTATATATGATTGCTATTGATATTTTTGAGAAGAAAATGAAACAGCGAATAATTATTTATTAAACTCAGTTCTTTGTTCTCCACGATGTCCCTATAGAATATTAAAAGTAGATAAAATGAATAAACAAAAATAAATGATGTACCTATGTCTGATTAATATTAAAAAAACAAACTTTGTTCTCCATGCAAAGCTTTCCAAACATTTTGCATTGGCAAAACATTTTTCAAAAATTCCTTTTTTTGGCATTACTTAGAAGTTCATTTACCCGGGTGGTCTGAACTCCGGTCAGAGAATTCCCATTTCTACATTGCTAATGCCTAGGAAATTTTGTAATCTGTTATTTAACTGATTGAATTCCATCGAGGGAATCCTCATTTATTCACAACTCTTATTTTTCACATCTACAGTGATGCTTATACCTTTTTGATTTAGTGCGTTCTGAGATGCACATTTTTGCTTTGAATGAGTTCACGGGAAAATTAATGGTCCCAACTAAAGTTTCTTAATAGATTGTAGGGTTTTTATTTATGATCTGGAGAAAAAACTAAAGCTGTCTAACTATCCTGTGTAATTCGTTTCTAAGAAAATATTGAAATGTATTTACAGTTAGCTTGAAATGGTGAGGGAAGAAAAAAGAAAAACACTGGGATGCATGGATATGATTTTACTGCGTCTTTTTAGATTTTTATGCGTCCTTGACGCAGGACACGTACCTATCAGTATCTCTACTTCTATTCATTATTTTTTCATCATGTTTTCTTTTAACATAATATTTTATTAGGTGTCAATAGTTTTTAACACTCAATGGAATCCGGGAAGAAATCAACAAATTGAATAAAAACATTACTCATATATTAGGTCATAGTTTTCATCTTCACTAAATCGTTTCATGGCTATTTTATCTCTGAGTGGAATACATTGATGAAAACTTCTTGTTCCTGGGACTGTAGATGCATTTTTAAATCTCATGGCGAGGCTCCTCCTTGCTTCCTCAACTCCCTCCTCTTCAACCAGAATGAATTTAATAGCTTCAATTGTAGATTTGCAATATTCAAACATAGATTTTTGTGGACAGGATTTGTTTGGTAGTTGGTCTTCGGAGACTTTCTTTTGTCACTATCCTTTTCACTGTCCCACCTATACCATCACATGGTTGTTTCCCATGATTTGTTGCAAAGAAATTCCATTTTGTATTGAGTTCAAAATCTTTTTGATGATTGCACAAATAGGCAAAGTTCTTATAATTCTGGTATTGCGCTGTGCAACCATCTGTAAAATATTCAATATTTTTTTATTTTTGGCAATATAGCTTTGATTACCTCAATAATTTTTTTCTGTACTATATACACAAGTGCAACATCATGTAAGATGTCATTCGACAAAATGCAGAAACATTGACTTCGTATTGTGTTTTCAAGCTTAAAGTAGCATAACAGTTTACCATCCCTATTTTTCCTTTCTGTCATGTGATAATAGCAGAATGGTTAGAACTCTTTAGACATATCAAGTTCAATTCATCCAGAATAGATCTGATTAGGTCACCTGTTATTTAACTCAATGCATCTTGTCCTTTCTATCATGTGTTAATAGCAGAATGGTTAGAACTCTTTAGACATATCAAGTTCAATTCATCCAGAATAGATCTGATTAGGTCACCTGTTATTTAACTCAATGCATCTTGTCCTTTCTATCATGTGTTAATAGCAGAATGGTTAGAACTCTTTAGACATATCAAGTTCAATTCATCCAGAATAGATCTGATTAGGTCACCTGTTATTTAACTCAATGCATCTTGTCCTTTCTATCATGTGATAATAGCAGAATGGTTAGAACTCTTTAGACATATCAAATTCAATTCATCCAGAATAGATCTGATTAGGTCACCTGTTATTTAACTCAATGCATCTTGTCCTTTCTATCATGTGTTAATAGCAGAATGGTTAGAACTCTTTAGACATATCAAGTTCAATTCATCCAGAATAGATCTGATTAGGTCACCTGTTATTTAACTCAATGCATCTTGTCCTTTCTATCATGTGTTAATAGCAGAATGGTTAGAACTCTTTAGACATATCAAATTCAATTCATCCAGAATAGATCTGATTAGGTCACCTGTTATTTAACCCAATACAACTTCTGCTATGTCACTTAGCAATCATTTGTTCTGATTAATGGTATATTGATACTCGTGTTCCTTAATTTTACCACCGTTATCATCTTGCAATACTATCTGATTATAAATGACACCGTCCAAGTCATCCAAGATGAAATGCAAAAATGTAAATCCTGATTTTCTGATGTTGCTTATCCACTAAATTCTCATTTGTTATAAGTGTTGTCACCTCAGCTAAATAATGGACTATTCCGTTTCTATCATAACGAAAAAAAGAGAAGAAAAAGGACATGCTACATAGAAAAAATGATAAGAAAGAAAGAAGGAAAGAAAGAGACTAGAAAAAATGCAGAGAGATAGGTGAGCGCGTGGGAGCAATAACGCTAATCTTTTTCAATCGAACATAATGAAAAGGAGAAAAGAAGGATAGAAAGAAAGAAAGAAAGAAAGAGTGAGTGAGTGAGAGAGAGTTAAATCAAGATTATTATACTTTTTCCATATAGAACCATTTTGGAATAGCATTTAAGTAAACACATCAAAAGTTGTAATAAATAAATCATCATATTGTGGTATATCCACAGGTCCTGCTAGTGAACGATAATTATGCGGATTGGCACACAGACAATCTAAGAAAATATGGAACCTTGGCCGGGTTAGCTCAGTTGGTAAGGTGCCTAAAGGTCATATGGTCCCGTTTATCGCTCAACACATTACAATACAGTTTACAATATTTCAATTTTAACGAGGAGTTGTAAATCTTTGAAAATCTTTAATGAGATTGCCATTCTGACACATGGCTGATCCCAAAAGCAATGTAGATTCCAAGACGACGGTTCCTATTTTCAATAAAACTGACTCTGTTGTATGTAAACTAAGGAACAGAGCACTGCTCCAAGACCGACGATCCTATGAGAATGCAGATATCAACTCAGACCAGAAGCCAGTTGGAAACACGCTTACGCTTGAGCCGAACTTATCTGATGTACAAAGAACCAACCTGAAAAACAAAGACCAAGTCAAATATGACATTTCGAAAATGCACGAGCAATCGCTCCACCCAAGTTTTTCGATAAAGATGTCCAATTACAGTTTGCATCATTTCAATTCTAACGAAGAATTGGAATTCTTTCAAAATCGTTATTGAGTCGACATTACTTATCAAGCCGCACACATAGATAAATATTTACACCTATACATATACGCACACACACATACACACACACAGATAAATATTTACACACACACAGATAAGTATTTACACACACACATACACACACACGCGCGCGCGCACACACAGATAAATTTTACACACACACACACACACAGATAAATATTTACACACACACACACGCACACAGATAAATATTTACACACACACACACACAGATGAATATTTACACACACACACACATATAAATATTTACACACACACACACACACACACACACACACACACACACACATATATATATATATATATATATATATATATATATATATACACTAGCAGCGTCTACCCGGCTAAGCCTGGGTAGAGGAAATGAAAACATGGTTTAATAATCGTTTGCAGATCTATTACTACTGAATATTGAGTTCGGTTCTTGAAGGATGACCCATAAAAATCAACACGTAAAAACGATCTTAATTTAATCCCGCCTGGTGGGAGGTCAAGAAATTTTCTTTTCGTCAGATTTGAGGCGATGACATTATATGGCAAAATTTGCGAATCGGTCGGAAAATGAAAACATATTACAGGTGACCTAGAAAAAACAGAACCCAAATTATTTATTTATTTTCTCATTAAACTAACCATACAGAGTGACCCAGAAAAACAGAACACAAATTATTTATTTATTTTCTCATTAAACTAACCCTAAACCCCAACCCCAACCATAAACCCTAACCCTATTCCCCCAAGTTAAAATTAACAGTTTTATTACAAAATTTATGGGTTCTGTTTTTTCTGGGTCACCGTAATTTTCCGACCGATTTGTAAGTTTAGCCCATCACATAATGATATAGTAAGAAATTTTAATTCAATGATTAACTATATTTTTAAATAAAATATAAATGACACGATTTGCTAAACTTCAAATTAATATTTGAAAAAGAAAAAAAAAGAATTAAATAAAGTAATCAAATTTATGTAAAACGATAAATAATCTTAAAAAAAAACATTATTAATTCAAAACATACCCGATCAAATATAGTATACTTTACTATAATAATTAGTAAACTATAATATTAGTAAATTAGTAAAGTATACTATATCATAAATTTGATAAAAATTTGAGTTTTGAGGTATTTCCGTGAAATGTATTAGGTAATCTAATGGTATTATCTCTTGCGCACTATTCTACATTAGTATCAAGATTTTATCTGTATTTCTAATATTAAAATTAATGAATTAACGCGATTATGAAAAATACAAAAAAAGTTTTGTTTACAATTGACGAACGATGGGAATTTATAAAACAAAGTTGATTTGTCGCTAAATGTTTTCGTTTGATTGATTATTTAATTCGCTGTAAAAATATTCAATGTATGAAAAGACATACTAATTATATATTTAGAACCAAATAAATATTTTTAAGATAGAAACAGAAGGATACGATAAATAAGATTTGATTTTATGTTAAAATTTTTGTAAGAAAAAACTATACTACGAATTCTAGGCTGACTGAAGCAAAATATTTTTTTTTTTAACTCGCTGTAAAAAATAATTCCATTGATAAAAACTCAATCATATTACACATTTAGAGAGATTATTTCATTCTCTTTCGAACCATATAGATAATCTTAAAGAGGATTGAACCGTAAATAGGCGAGAAAAAAGATGGACTGATATTCTTCTTTCAAAGACATTTTGAGTTTCACTGGATATATTTAATCATATTATTCTAAGAATCCCCTTTTTTAATAGCTTGAAGGATTTTTTCAAAAACTTTTTCGTGTGTAAGACTATTTTACATTCAGTTTTTGTAATTGCTAATTCGCATATTAATTCAAATTTGATTCGCTGATTAAAAATGAATATATATGAAACTATTCGTAAAAATATTGATAAAAAGATTTTCATTTTTCTTTTTTACATAAGCATTCAACAACACAGTAGAAATAGAGCGGGCATACGGAAATAGGGAGCAGAGTGGGGCGTGCGTGCTGATTGTAGCTGGAATATCAGCAGTAGCAGCTATTTTATAGATTTCGAAAAATCATTTGATTTTGGTTTAATTAATTAATTATATCCCTTAATCAGTAAAAATCAACAACCAAATTTGAAGTGTTTCTTAGTTAGAACGATATCAATGTGTATGCAAGATTTTAAATCTGAGTGACCTCCTGTTTTGGAGTTTTACGTCGACACGTACATACCAAGATCTCTTCTTTATATATATATATATATATATATATATATATATATATATATATATATATATATATATATATATATATGTGTGTGTGTGTGTGTGTGTGTAATGTACACATATATAAAGGACTGTTGGTGTGTATATATGTATATCCGGACGAAATTACAAAAATAAAACAATTAACGACACAGTAAATACATATACAGATTAAATATGATCGGTTCCTGCTTTTTGTTAAAAAATTATGAAGATTTGATTTATATTCAAAGATATTTAGACATTAAAATATACATAGAAATAGACATTAAAATATACATAGAATTAACATTGAAATTCTACTTAAAAATGTCCAGCATTTGTAAATCTCTAAATAAACAAATACACACCGGATTTACTCCCCCCTCTCTACCCAGGCGACACTTGGTAGCCGCTTCTATCTTTATATATTTCCGTGTGATGCTAATTGAGGGAGAGAAATCTTAGTGTATAAAATATGGTAACACTTCTTTTTCTCTTTTTATTCGAACTGTCACTTTTGAAGAAATGAAATTTTACGGTCGTCGTTATTTAATGTAGTAATCTTGTACCTTTTGTTGGCGATTATCATATTACTCGATTGGATTACCTTTCCATTTTATAACTCATGTAATTTTTTATATTAATATTAATATTATTTAATGTAGTAATCTTGTATCTTTTGTTGGCGATTATCATATTACTCGATTGGATTACCTTTCCATTTTATAACTCATGTAATTTTTTATATTAATATTGATATTATTTAACGGAGTAATCTTGTATCTTTTGTTGGGAATTATCATATTACTCGATTGGATTACCTTTCCATTTTATAACTCATGTAATTTTTTATATTAATATTGATATTATTTAATGTAGTAATCTTGTATCTTTTGTTGGGAATTATCATATTACTCGATTGGATTACCTTTCCATTTTATAACTCATGTAATTTTTGATATTAATATTGATATTATTTAATGTAGTAATCTTTTATCTTTTGTTGGCGATTATCATATTACTCGATTGGATTACCTTTCCATTTTATAACTCATGTAATTTTTTATATTAATATTGATATTATTTAATGTAGTAATCTTGTACCTTTTTTTGGCGATTATCATATTACTCGATTGGATTACCTTTCCATTTTATAACTCATGTAATTTTTTATATTAATATTAATATTATTTAATGTAGTAATCTTGTATCTTTTGTTGGCGATTATCATATTACTCGATTGGATTACCTTTCCATTTTATAACTCATGTAATTTTTTGTATTAATATTGATATTATTTAATGTAGTAATCTTGTATCTTTTGTTGGGGATTATCATATTACTCGATTGGATTACCTTTCCATTTTATAACTCATGTAATTTTTTTATATAATATTAATATTATTTAATGTAGTAATCTTGTATCTTTTGTTGGGGATTATCATATTACTCGATTGGATTACCTTTCCATTTTATAACTCATGTAATTTTTTGTATTAATATTGATATTATTTAATGTAGTAATCTTGTATCTTTTGTTGGCGATTATCATATTACTCGATTGGATTACCTTTCCATTTTATAACTCATGTAATTTTTTATATTAATATTAATATTATTTAATGTAGTAATCTTGTATCTTTTGTTGGGGATTATCATATTACTCGATTGGATTACCTTTCCATTTTATAACTCATGTAATTTTTTGTATTAATATTGATATTATTTAATGTAGTAATCTTGTATCTTTTGTTGGCGATTATCATATTACTCGATTGGATTACCTTTCCATTTTATAACTCATGTAATTTTTTATATTAATATTAATATTATTTAATGTAGTAATCTTGTATCTTTTGTTGGGGATTATCATATTACTCGATTGGATTACCTTTCCATTTTATAACTCATGTAATTTTTTGTATTAATATTGATATTATTTAATGTAGTAATCTTGTATCTTTTGTTGGCGATTATCATATTACTCGATTGGATTACCTTTCCATTTTATAACTCATGTAATTTTTGATATTAATATTAATATTATTTAATGTAGTAATCTTGTATCTTTTGTTGGCGATTATCATATTACTCGATTGGATTACCTTTCCATTTTATAACTCATGTAATTTTTGATATTAATATTAATATTATTTAATGTAGTAATCTTGTATCTTTTGTTGGCGATTATCATATTACTCGATTGGATTACCTTTCCATTTTATAACTCATGTAATTTTTTATATTAATATTAATATTATTTAATGTAGTAATCTTGTACCTTTTGTTGGCGATTATCATACTACTCGATTGGATTACCTTTCCATTTTATAACTCATGTAATTTTTTATATTAATATTAATATTATTTAATGTAGTAATCTTGTACATTTTGTTGGCGATTATCATATTACTCGATTGGATTACCTTTCCATTTTATAACTCATGTAATTTTTTATATTAATATTGATATTATTTAATGTAGTAATCTTGTATCTTTTGTTAGGGATTATTATATTACTCGATTGGATTACCTTTCCATTTTATAACTCATGTAATCTTTGATATTAATATTAATATTATTTAATGTAGTAATCTTGTATCTTTTGTTGGGGATTATCATATTACTCGATTGGATTACCTTTCCATTTTATAACTCATGTAATCTTTGATATTAATATTAATATTATTTAATGTAGTAATCTTGTATCTTATGTTGGCGATTATCATATTAGTCGGTTGGATTACCTTTCCATTTTATAACTCATGTAATCTTTGATATTAATATTAATATTATTTAATGTAGTAATCTTGTATCTTTTGTTGGGGATTATCATATTACTCGATTGGATTACCTTTCCATTTTATAACTCATGTAATTTTTTGTATTAATATTGATATTATTTAATGTAGTAATCTTGTATCTTTTGTTGGGGATTATCATATTACTCGATTGGATTACCTTTCCATTTTATAACTCATGTAATTTTTTATATTAATATTAATATTATTTAATGTAGTAATCTTGTATCTTTTGTTGGGGATTATCATATTACTCGATTGGATTACCTTTCCATTTTATAACTCATGTAATTTTTGATATCAATATTAATATTATTTAATGTAGTAATCTTGTATCTTTTGTTGGGGATTATCATATTACTCGACTGGATTACCTTTCCATTTTATAACTCATGTAATTTTTTATATTAATATTGATATTATTTAATGTAGTAATGTTGTATCTTTTGTTGGCGATTATCATATTACTCGATTGGATTACCTTTCCATTTTATAACTCATGTAATTTTTGATATTAATATTTATATTATTTAATGTAGCAATCTTGTATCTTTTGTTGGGAATTATCATATTACTCGATTGGATTACCTTTCCATTTTATAACTCATGTAATTTTTTATATTAATATTGATATTATTTAATGTAGTAATCTTGTATCTTTTGTTGGCGATTATCATATTACTCGATTGGATTACCTTTCCATTTTATAACTCATGTAATTTTTGATATTAATATTGATATTATTTAATGTAGTAATCTTGTATCTTTTGTTGGGGATTATCATATTACTCGATTGGATTACCTTTCCATTTTATAACTCATGTAATTTTTTGTATTAATATTGATATTATTTAATGTAGTAATCTTGTATCTTTTGTTGGGGATTATCATATTAATCGATTGGATTACATTTCCATTTTATAACTCATGTAATTTTTTATATTAATATTGATATTATTTAATGTAGTAATCTTGTATCTTTTGTTGGCGATTATCATATTACTCGATTGGATTATCTTTCCATTTTATAACTCATGTAATTTTTTATATTAATATTAATATTATTTAATGTAGTAATCTTGTACCTTTTGTTGGCGATTATCATATTACTCGATTGGATTACCTTTCCATTTTATAACTCATGTAATTTTTTATATTAATATTGATATTATTTAATGTAGTAATCTTGTATCTTAAGTTGGCGATTATCATATTACTCGATTGGATTACCTTTCCATTTTATAACTCATGTAATTTTTGATATTAATATTAATATTATTTAATGTACTAATCTTGTACCTTTTGTTGGCGATTATCATATTACTCGATTGGATTACCTTTCCATTTTATAACTCATGTAATTTTTGATATTAATATTAATATTATTTAATGTAGTAATCTTGTATCTTTTGTTGGCGATTATCATATTACTCGATTGGATTACCTTTCCATTTTATAACTCATGTAATTTTTTATATTAATATTAATATTATTTAATGTAGTAATCTTGTACCTTTTGTTGGCGATTATCATACTACTCGATTGGATTACCTTTCCATTTTATAACTCATGTAATTTTTTATATTAATATTAATATTATTTAATGTAGTAATCTTGTACATTTTGTTGGCGATTATCATATTACTCGATTGGATTACCTTTCCATTTTATAACTCATGTAATTTTTTATATTAATATTGATATTATTTAATGTAGTAATCTTGTATCTTTTGTTAGGGATTATTATATTACTCGATTGGATTACCTTTCCATTTTATAACTCATGTAATCTTTGATATTAATATTAATATTATTTAATGTAGTAATCTTGTATCTTTTGTTGGGGATTATCATATTACTCGATTGGATTACCTTTCCATTTTATAACTCATGTAATCTTTGATATTAATATTAATATTATTTAATGTAGTAATCTTGTATCTTATGTTGGCGATTATCATATTAGTCGGTTGGATTACCTTTCCATTTTATAACTCATGTAATTTTTGATATTAATATTAATATTATTTCATGTAGTAATCTTGTATCTTTTGTTGGGGATTATCATATTACTCGATTGGATTACCTTTCCATTTTATAACTCATGTAATTTTTTGTATTAATATTGATATTATTTAATGTAGTAATCTTGTATCTTTTGTTGGGGATTATCATATTACTCGATTGGATTACCTTTCCATTTTATAACTCATGTAATTTTTTATATTAATATTAATATTATTTAATGTAGTAATCTTGTATCTTTTGTTGGGGATTATCATATTACTCGATTGGATTACCTTTCCATTTTATAACTCATGTAATTTTTGATATTAATATTAATATTATTTAATGTAGTAATCTTGTATCTTTTGTTGGGGATTATCATATTACTCGACTGGATTACCTTTCCATTTTATAACTCATGTAATTTTTTATATTAATATTAATATTATTTAATGTAGTAATCTTGTACCTTTTGTTGGCGATTATCATATTACTCGATTGGATTACCTTTCCATTTTATAACTCATGTAATTTTTGATATTAATATTTATATTATTTAATGTAGCAATCTTGTATCTTTTGTTGGGAATTATCATATTACTCGATTGGATTACCTTTCCATTTTATAACTCATGTAATTTTTGATATTAATATTGATATTATTTAATGTAGTAATCTTGTATCTTTTGTTGGCGATTATCATATTACTCGATTGGATTACCTTTCCATTTTATAACACATGTAATTTTTTATATTGATATTAATATTATTTAATGTAGTAATCTTGTACCTTTTGTTGGCGATTATCATATTACTCGATTGGATTACCTTTCCATTTTATAACTCATGTAATCTTTGATATTAATATTAATATTATTTAATGTAGTAATCTTGTACCTTTTGTTGGCGATTATCATATTACTCGATTGGATTACGTTTCCATTTTATAACTCATGTAATTTTTGATATTAATATTACTATTATTTAATGTAGTAATCTTGTATCTTTTGTTGGGGATTATCATATTACTCGATTGGATTACCTTTCCATTTTATAACTCATGTAATTTTTGATATTAATATTAATATTATATTAATCTCCTTTTAACCTAAAAAAAATATTGGGAAACTGACGCTGTCAAGGACTGTGTACCGCCAACCGCATTTAGAGGTTGATTGGTTAGTTGGGTTTTCCGTCATGTCAAGGGCATCACCTGGAGGGTGAGGAATCACTAACACAGCAGTCCTAGAGAGAGCTCAACTCCCCAGCTTATACTCTCTACTGAGACAACGTCGTCTCTGATGGTTGGGTCATGTAATTCGGATGAATGATGGACGAATCCCGAAGAACATCCTCTATGGAGAGCTTACGTCTGGTAAAAGACAGATTGGTCGCCCCCAGCTGCGATTCAAGGATGTCTGCAAGAATGATCTCAGGTGCTTTGTTATTGCCCCTTTCCAGCTGGGAAAATTTGGCCCAGGACCGCCCTCGGTGGCGGCAGAATCTCCGTAGTGGACTGTTCATGTAAGAAGTCACCATGACACAACACCATGAAGCTAAGAGATCCAGAAGAAAATAGCGGCAACAAAGCATCGGAACATCAACATCTTCAGGGACAGCCTTCAAATGTGAAATCTGTGGTCGAGAATGTTTTTCAAACATCGGACTTCACAGTCACAGGAGGCGCTGTAACTTCAGCGGCACATAAAAACGTTATCATAGTCTTCCGAGACTGAAATGCCAATGTATGTAACTCTTTGGGCTATTTTATGCTAAAGAAGTTTTTTATTCATTCATGATGGGTACTCAATTTTTTAAAACTCAGTTATTTTGTTAATTTTTAAAACTCGATTAAACCTATTAATGAGTCAGAGTGGACTTGGTAGTAATGGTGACGAAGGGCTAATCTACATTCCCCAGAGCTCCAGAATTGGAACTTCACTATCAGATACCGTTTACCATCATGCCCAAGAAATTAAGACCCTCAGTCTCAGCCTTCTAGAAACATGTATGATTAGGGTTGGGAGAATCATACAAGTGCTAGGGTTTGATCTGGCTAGCCGATTGATCGGTAGGAGACTCTCCAAAAATCTCTCTGGTCTAAATAAGGGCCAAAGTGGAGTGTTATATATCATGGACTGTTCAAACACCAGAGTCCTATCTTTAAGCATCACAGGTTGCCAGCAACGGCCAACAGGTGGCCCCATTGTGGAGATTTTACCCTTCTGCAAAGGAGCAGTCGGTCTATTCTAAAGCACCAGCCGACACGGCTTATAGAGGTTACTCTCTACAATGTCTAACCTTCTTCAACGAATATACTATGTAAATAACATCCGAGCAATTCCATATGCCGATCAACTTGCCCTTGCCACCAAGAATGTACGAGATATGACATTAAAAAAAAAAACAAACACGAAGAGAAGACCGTATGTACTATAACATCGACATTGTGTCCATACAAAAAGCCGAGTTAACTGTCCAATCAGAATAACTCCTTCGTTCCCGCCACAAGTTGCTTATGCAATTTATCTATTTATATAAAGATTTATAATTGGATAAATTAATGGAATCCTTATTGGTTTGAACTTTTTAATATTCTTTCTTTCAATTCTTCTAACAATTTTTAATATCTTATCTTCATTAGGACAATTCATTAATTCCTTTCATGTTATTAACATTAAAAAATTGAAAGAAAAATTGAGAGAAAAAATAACTTAATAAATTAATCTTAACCAAATTTGTTTGAATATATATATATATATATATATATATATATATATATATATATATGGGGGGATGACCCCGGGGTCGGGTTTGTCGTTATCATTCCGAGTAAGAGTTACTACAACTAAATGTCAGAGTTGACCTGAGAGTAATGGCGATTAAGGGGTACTCTACATTCCCCAGAGTTCTAAAATTGAAACATCCCTATTAGATGAAGTTTAACGCCATACGCAGGACACTAAGATCCTCAGCAACGGTATTCCAGCATGTATATGATAAAAAGGGTTTGGGTGTGGCCATAAGGGCAAATAGGGTTAGGGCAAGAAAGGTGCTTGGCCTTGACATGACCAGTCAATTGATCTCATTGCGCCAGTAAATGGTAAAAGGATTAACGCAGAGGAAAAAGATCAACACGCAACTACGAAGAAGCAAGTAGAGAGCTTTAATAAATCAACCGTTAAACGTGGACGCCAGAGTCTGGACGCCAGAGTCTGGACGCCAGAGTCTGGACGCAGACCAGACGCCGTCACCAGATATAGAGCAGTTCATATAATACAAGGGGCGTAACCCGGTATAATGATATTACAATGCAAGGGGCGTAATCCTGTATAATATATACTGGCGTTGGGTGTTTCTGACCGCCCATTTAGTCTAAGCAAGAACAAAACTAGTGTTGCATATCAAGATTCCGTTCTTACACATCTCGGGTCGCCAACCACGACCAACAGGTTGCACAATTAGAAGGATTGTACCCCTTTGCAGAGGTGCAGTCGGTACACTCATCTGTTCCAGCCGACAGGGTTGTTCAAAAATGTAATTGAGGAATGCGATATAGGGGTTAGCTTTGATGTTACCTTTAAAATATAAAATCATATTTTATCAATTATATGGAGGGCAAAGGTATTATTTGTTAGATGGTTACAAATTGTATTTCAGTGGACATGTAGTTTTAAAAATATCAAAAACACTCATAAATATTGAGAATTCTGGGGTATGGGGGTTATCGTCCTTTGTCTGCGAGCCCCTGTTTCAAACCAACCAATCATGAGCCAGCTTACTTTGGCAGCAAAGCCAAATAAGCAAACTCATGCCACCTCTTCTGATTCAGCCCTCACCGGAGACAGACTTAAAAAAGGGTCGCTCCTATACTTCAACAGACAACCAGAATCGGAGTCAGACGCACACAGAAGTCCATCATATCCGAACTATCAGAAGGCCGTAGCAAAGGGCCCCGTTAATACCCCATATCTCAGGATATACCAGTTAAGTGACAAATATTATTATTTGCGCAAACGAAACTAAAGTTTGCAATTCTTTATATGTAATACAAGTCTTTTATTCATATTCTTGTCGTTTGGTTATTTCTTTGACTCTTAACCTGTCTGCCACACTCGCGGTTAACTCCACTACAAACCTTGGAGTACTGCCGCTAGTCTATTTTCTTTATATAAGACTTCAAATAGAATATTGTACTAGACATGTTAATCAGAGCGTAATATTGATATTGGGGGATATACAAAGAAGAGTGATAAAATAGTAAAACGAATAAAATATTCCAGCTACAGGGAGAGATTAGAGCAAGTAGGATTGATTACTTTACTAGAAAGAAGAATGAACTGTGATCTAATTAACACTTTTAAAATGATAAATATAATTTTTTAATTATGGTTTTAATTTCTTTGAATATTTCTCTGGAAACAGTAAAGGCAGATTAAAAAAAATATGTGTATTAATTAATTGGATTTTTTCCTTATAGAAATAATACTTTTTACATATTGAACTATTTAGCAATACCTCTGGTGTAAACCTATAAAACGGTGAAATAATTAAATTGTCATACTGTGGTATATCCACGGGTCCTGTTAGTATAAGTATTATCATGTTGAGTTTATGTTATTCATTATTTCATATATAAACATACATCTTCGTAAAGAAAGCAAACATATATAAATAATTAACACTTCACTCAATAAGTCCCGGGCCCAACATATAGATGGCACCACAAATAAAATAAAATCTATACAATTTTTATGAAGTACCCACCTTCAAATGGCACGTGTCAGAATTTGAGCCCAACTGGATAATTACTTTACAAATTACACTTATTTAAGTGAAGCTTATCACGAGTTAATGTTATATAATTTTGGAACAAATTGTCTAATAATATTAAAAGTAACAACAGCGTAAAAGATTAAGATTCATTTCGATGATTTCTGAAGAATTGGTAAGAAAAAGAATTTATGAAGACATTTTTAGAAACTATCATATGAATTACTTTAAGATAATAGAATTTTTAATAATGGTTTTAATTTCTTTTTATATTTCTCTGGAAAATATCACGAGTTAGTGTTAATATTCATACAATGACTGCTATTTACACAGTAGCATTGCAACCAACAAAGCCTTCATCAGATGATGACTCTGGGTTCAGGCATGGTTTCGGGGCCGAAGCATCATTACCACTAACCCAGAGCGCCCCAGCAGTATCTCACGATACCACCAGAATTTGAACTTAAAGTTTGAATTACTTAATAAAATTTGATCTATATATAAATCTTATATTAATAATGTGTATGTTGTGTGCAAAGATTCTTTTTTCTTTCTTTTTTGTTTGTTAAATGTATGTAAGAAGATTGAGAGAAAAAGGTGATATGCCATAGGAGGTATAACAAACAAATAAATACGTTCCTCACGATGAATACGCCTGAGTGATTTTGTGGTGCGTGATTTTCCTTTTAACGGTTCACTTATTTATTCATTATTCTTCCTTTTTGGATCCGCTCCTTTTAAAATTCCTTTTGAATTAAATCTTCCCCGATTTTCATAACCTACTTGGGATTGTATGGATGAACTACTTTATATGTCATAGTATGTATAAATATCTCTTTCAAGAATGTGGGTTGAAAAATAATCAGTTACTGACCCAGGTCGCTAATTGTGATTAAGAGGGGTTATTTTTGTAGAGGGTGGTATTTATTTATTTATTTATCTTAGCATTCATCTCTTTGTTCGTCTGTATAGGTTTTTAGTTCAACACCTTCCTTTTTCCAACACTGCAGATTTATAAAAAATCTTAACAGAGGAAAACATAAAATAAAGTCTTATCCAAAACTTATCCAGAATGTTATTATACTTCTCTACACATTACGAATTGCTATACACATCTTGGTTACTATACCGATAACGTTTCGGTCGACATACTCTCCGGCATTCTGCAGGTGTGTTTTGGCGTATCCGGTAAATTACCAGGAATTCCCGGTGCCTTTTGGTGTACTTGGGAAATAAATAAATAAATTTTAAAAAATCAGCATGTTCTATTTTGTGAGTTACTTTATTCTCAGTGACGCCTGCACCAAAATTAGTCTCTGGAACCAGCTAATACAAATTTCATTGACGTTCTTATTAAGCATGTTTTTGTAGCGGAAGGCTAGAGATTGAACTCGTAACGTCCAGGTTGTGAGTGGTGACACGTAATAAGCCTCCAGTCACCCTGTGTTGTTTGGAGCCCCCCCCCCAGGTAAGACTAGTTGGGTGGCATAAAAGCCCAGTCAGTCAGTCAGTCTCTCTCTCTCTCTCTCTCCCCTCTCTCTCTCTCTCTCTCTCTCTCTCTCTCTCTCTCTTTTTTTTTCTCCCTTTGTGTGTGTGTTTGGCGAATCCCTTGTCTCCGGCTCCGTTGGACGAATTAACCCCGTAATCCCAGGTGGAATTCCCCAGATAACAGTTTTGCTCTCGATTTAAAGGAACAGAGATGGATTGATTGGCTGGTTCCTGCGACGCCCCAAAAGGGGAATTTTTGTTACTACCTATCGTTTTGAGCTTCGGTTTGTGCGTGTCTTCCCTCTTTAAAAAAATACCTTGTGCCACATACTGACCTGAAGGGAAGTTATGATAAATACCGAATCACTAGTCTTAGCTGGGAGAACCCGTTGTCTGTGGCAGTGTTGACAACACCGCTCGTTTTGAGACAACCAGATAATTTTTTCAGAACTGTACGGAACAGGTTTTTAAGGAATATAAAATTGGATTATTTCTACTTCTGATCTATTGATTTTCAAATGAAAGCGGCTGAAGTAGTAAAGTATATTCTACTCTTCCTTAGAGAGAGAAACAGGATCAAGGGTGTGGGATGAATTGCCACGACTCACAACCACCGCACTGCCGGCACTAATGGGAAGCGTAAGATTAATCAGACGCATTCATCCCATTAGTAGTGAGGCAACAGCATTTTTCTGTCCTTAGTCTCATTTATATTTGTCGACCATCATGTATCATATTTTAGTACCGTGACGAGGTAGATAGCAAATGTAGTCTCGGAATCCATGAAAATCTGATATATACGAGGTTGGATCAAAAAGTAATGCAATTTTGTTTAGGACAGGTAAAATTACCAACACAGGAACATTTATCTTACATCAAAATGAAGCGACATCCAAAAGATGGCAAAAAATCAGGGGTACCCAAAGTTGGCAAAACTAATTCACCAAGGAAATTTTTAAATTCGCGCCCACAAAAAAATCCAACCGGTTGTTATAACAACCGGTCCTAAGTTTTCCCGATACGGGATGGAACCTACATAGTTGGACGAATCGGTTTGTAGGGAATGGACTCCTATATTCAGCCGTCACCAAAGACGAGAAAGAAAAGTGTTATCTAGGATAGATTCTCGTCCAGAAGTGGATGATAAAAAACTTCACTTGAAGCTAGTGCCACAGTGGCAATTGAACTAAAAGCAGATGGGATATTGTGATTGTCGAGGAATTACTCCTGCATCTTAATTTGATGTTAGTGAAGAGGAATTGGGAAAAGCAAATAAAAACCAGACTATTACCCCACCAGCTGCTCAAGAAGGGTATTCAGAGGCAACCAAAGATGGCAAAAGCATTTCTCCTGGTGAATTATCGGAGAGGGCAAAATATGAAACCTGAATCTCTGTTATCAAGGGCAGGTTCTCCTAGTTCATTATTAGTGTGTGTCGGTAGAAGAACAAATGATCGGTCAGGGAAGGTTCAAGAAAGCCATTAACAAATTTGGGACCACCTTCAATTGAAGCCACTTAGAGAGAAATATATTTATAAGTTGTTAGTTTTAAGAAAAATGGGCCTCGAAAAGTTCAATGTCTGAGATGTGATGAGAAAAAAAGTCTGGAAAAATGTGATGTTCACAATTTTAGAATAAATCAGAGTCGTAAAGTCTGACCGAAAATGTTATGGCCAATTTCTGGGTGCCCTAATCGGAAACAGGGTATGGGAGTTGGAATCTGCATTTATACCAATCATCTCGTAGCCCAAACAGCAGATCCAGACCGACAGTCAGAGAAAAATGCTGTGGCAGTTGAGAGATAGAAAATAGACACATCAGTGATGCCAGCAATCGATTCAAATTTAACTGCCCTCTGCTCCACCACAAACTGCACAAAGTGTCACACATTCCTCCTACATTAGAGTATTGTCATCAAACTTTCTGTTGTCGTGTTTATTTTTTTAATCCTTGTAAACCTGTCTATATCTCGTGCCTTTCGAAACGGCCAATACAGAATATTACAAAAAAATGTTCTGGAAGGCCATAGAAAATGTGCGACAACCTTGAATTGAAACCACTTAGATATATCATCTTTAACTGGCTTGTTTTAAGAGAAATCGGGTCTTAAAATTGATATTCTGAAAATTAGTGACACCCAGACTAAGAAAAAAAGTGATGTTCACATTTCTAGGAGAAATGGGTGCCATGATTCTGGCCGAAAAAGTCATGGCCAATTTCGGGGGGGGGGGCAATCAGAAGGGGTGTATTTTGCATGTATACCAGTCCTCTCGTAGCCCAAAGAGCAGATCCAGACCGGCAGTCAAAGGAGAACGTTGTGGCAGTTGGTAGATATACAATAGACATAACAGTGAAGCCAGAAATCGACTAATAGTTAAGACTCTTTTCTTGCCAGACATAAATTTAAGTGTCCCCTGCACCACTACAAACTGCACAAACTGTCACACATCCCACTCCATTAGCGTCCTGTCTTCAAACGTTGTGTTGTGTTTTTCTTATCCTTGTAAACCTATCTCTAGCACCTGCGTTTCGAACCGGCCAGAACAGATTATTATATGGGATGATCAACATTGCAATGAAGGTGATCAAATGTGGAGAGGTTATTATCACAAGTATATTTTATGCATTTTATATTACCGTTTGATATGTTGCATCTTCCAATATATAACAAAGGATTTGTCAGGGTTAAAGTTCGGGAAAACCATAAACCAATGTACGATTATTTTGAATTGAAGCCGCTTAGAAATAAATATATTTATTTCCCCTTCGCTTGATACCAATCATTTGTTTGAATTAAACACTTTTCACAATGATTTTTCCGTATTTTGTATTAATGTTTAATTTATCAAACCTTCTATTACAACGTTTGAAATATTCCATGTACATATCTATAGAATAAATGAAATTAAATACAAATAGACAAATACTAATAAAAATAATAATAATGAATGAAATAGATATTTCGATGAATATTTCCAGATGAAAATCTGTGTAACAAAAATTGATGTAATTATCAAAATTTGTTGTGATAGTAATTGTTTATTTGGTTGTATCAATGTTCCTTTTATGTGTAGAATTTCAGTTGATTCTAAGAATATGTGATGCTTTGCCTCCACAGCAGATAAAACCTTCTGTAGAGTTTCACTCGCTTTCCCATTATGTACCCCACCATCACAAGGAGCGAGCATTCCTGGTTGCCACAAATAGGATTTCGCTTGAAAATATTGCACTACGTTGTGTCTTACGTATAAATAACGGTGATTGTTCATTATTAATCGGAGTTTTTCGGCCAGAACACCGAGCCACATGTCGTCTGGCATAAAAAATGGGCACTTTTTCGATGCTTGATATAGTTTATTAATAACGGTTATATGAGCTGTGTACCCATAACCATGACAGTAAAACGGTGTGAAATTTCCATGGTACATAATTTTGGGATCGAGCTTCTGGAATTGCTTCATGGTTGTATGTTTCACTAATCCGTTGCCAAGGCGATTACATATGGCGAAATGGTTATCTATATTGCCACTGGTTAAATCTCTTAGCAAAAATAAAACAACTTTCTCAATATCAATAAATAATTCATCATTGATTACCATAACATATTGAGTGTTCGGGCAATACTCAACACTCCATTTCCAAGCCATGACTGTCTTATAAGTAAGATTAGAATATGACTCAATAAAATCTTCTTGGATAATATCTTTATATGAATTGCTTTCTGTTCGTATCAATTTTTCCGTGGACGCATTATTGGTCTTCCCGAAAAGGAACACGTATTTTATTACAGCGTCAAAATTTAAGCGAAATGTACGTTTAAATTGTAAAGCTTTACGTAATACTTTTCGTCTTTCAACATGTGAATATATTGTTCTAATTGCAACCAGAAGAAATACTTCTTTATGTTGAGAACACAATGTCTCTTGGTTGATCAAATAAATGTTGTTATGTGGCGAAGGACGACTGTCGTTGTAATGTTTCTTGTCAATTCTGGAACCTTTTCTTTGTGGATATAAAATGACGGAAGCACTTTGTAGCTTTTGTTTTTTATAGAGGAAATTTCCCATGTCACCTGTTAAATATATAAAAAAATACACATGCAGAAAGATTACATTCATAGATAGATATATAGTTACAGAGTTACAAATGTTGCAAAATAATCTTATTATAATGGCGAGTCGGTGTCTGTCTTTAACCGAAACTACGTCTCTACTTATGTCACGATATCCTCAGGGTTTTTGTAAGTGAATCAATGAGTATCTAATTTATGGTCAAAATCATTAATACATTAAATTAATCTTATTTATTAACGATGTCTTTATGAAAATTTGAATTAGATTTGCCTCAAAACAGCCCATGTTATTAGTGCATTTAAAAGCCTGTATTGCATCTTATATATCACTAATAAATAAAGATTTACTTAATATATGGTATGTTTAATTTGCACAGCGGGTCGAACAAAACTGGGTTTAATAAATAATTATTTGGTCTGTAATATTGCTTTATTCTCCAATTTATTAAAATAAATCTTTTGAATGATTTTATATAGAAACCAATTAAAATATGATTAAAATGAGTGATCTTTTTATATGTTTTCTTATTTAATTTCGGTAGTCTTTCTAATTTGATATATTTCATTATATTAAAACTTAAATACTTACACCTGGTTAGAACTGTTTAGACATATCAAGTTCAATTCATCCATAACAGATCTGATTAGGTCACCTGTTATTTAACCCAATACAACTTGTCCTTTGTGTTATGTGTTAATAACAGAATGGTGTGAAGCCCCTTTTTTTATCAGATCTACCAAGAGATAAATACAAAAGCCTAGAATTCTGAGACTTCAAAACTGGATTTTTGAAAATCTTACATGACCCTTCTAAATGACATTTGCAGACGTGACCAAGCTGGCAATTTCTGTCACATTTCAGTTAAGGAATTATGATTTTTATTTTATTGTTATCAATTTTTATTATTATCAATTCCTACCTTTTATTTTAGTTAATTTTGCTTTATTCCATTGCCATGTCTCCACATGCTAGCCAAAGTTCTTCCCCCCTTTTTTCGACCAGAGCTACTAAGAGATAAATACAAAAGCTTAGAGTTCTGAGATTTCAAAACAGGATTTTTGAAAGTCTTAAACGGCATGTTGACTTATACTAAGTCGTAAGTTAGATAATCCAACAGTGCTGGTATAACAGTGAACATCAGAACCACCCTGACGCCTCTAGTGGAATTACCCCTGCCCCCTCCAAATGACCTGAGGGTACTGTTGCTTATCTGATACACAAATGCAAAATATACCGTATCCTTAATCTCATTTCTTTTTCAGGAACACCGATAGTAGTAGGATTGTGGTACTTACTACTCGCCTAAATCCCCAAATGGGTTTGAAGGGGCTCCATAGCCTTGGTCGGCAACCCATCAACTCAAGGAGAAGTCCGACACAAAACCTCTGCTGCCTTTCAAGGAAAGGCTAGGGGAGTAAACCCCGAAAATAAATCAGAAGCTGGAGTCCCTTAGGTGGTGTGATGCTGAAATCCAGTGCTATCCATTAACTCCTGCGACATTACCGTTGCCAAACTGCATTGGTCCCTTACCTTTCCTTTGGATCACAGCGGCAGTGTTGCATGGGAAACCTCCATATGAACCCGTCCAGGCTATGTAGTTCAAGTTAAAAAAAAAGAACAACAACAACAACAAAACCTTAAGACTACTAAACAAAAAAACCAGCAACAACAAAACCTTAACACTACTAAACAAAAAAACAAACAAAACAAAATAACAAAAAACATGACGCTACTCCATTGTCTCTCGTAGACGGTTGTCAAGCCAGACCAAGAACTCTTTAGACATACCAAGGTAAATTCATCCATAATAGATCTGATTAGGTCACCTATTGTGAAACCCAATACAACTTGTCCTATCTTACTTGAAGGGACATCACCAAATAGTCAGCTCAGTCGGTAGAGCGTTCAGCTATTAACCACAAGGTTCATATTTCGAAACCGGCCCTCGCCAACTCAGCGTTTGAGTAGCACAAGAAGCTGTGCGGTAAAGTAAGGAGCTGACAGTAGATGTGGCGCCCCACCTCAGACGCAAAAACAATCTCCTTGGTCTAGTGCTAGTGAAAAGGGGATAGACTCCCTCGTTGATAGGCTGATACCGACTGATACCTATTTATCCCCCCCCCCCGCACGAGAAAGATGTGACACAAGGTCAATTTCTTAAGCAGATTTTAACAGCTTGCTTATTTTCATCCTCTTTGAAAAGTTGCCGTGCCAATATTTTTTTTGTAATCTGTCCCAAAATAAAGTCGTCGGGGTGGCTTTAGTCAGTATTAGCCAATCAGCGAGGGAGTATATCCTCTTTTCTCTAGCGCTAGACCAAGAAGATTGTTTTAGCGTCGGAGGTGGGGCGCCACACCTACCATCGGCTTCTTACTTTACCGCACAGATCCCTATGCTACTCATACGCTGAGTTGGTGAGGACAGGTATCGAACTAGGAACCTTGTGATAATATTATGTGTTGTACTCATTGTTGTGATGTTAGTCCCAACAGTAAAAAGAAGTCAAGTCGAGATGGGGTAAAATAAGACAAGTGTAGTTACAATTAATGGTACATGTACGACTAGCTTGTCGTTAACGGGAACAGTCCTCCCTTTCCACTCGGTGTCTCACTATTTATAGTGAGAACCGGTGCATGTTCTCCACTGTAGGAACGGCCGGTACAACACTCATGTCGATATTAGAAGACGAATTATTTCGGCTAAATCTTTGATGTTGATGCATTTTATATTGCTTGTGGTGTAATGGTCATCATTATCATGACGCGCTGTTTGCACGGATATCCATGACAATCTCTCGCCAACCTTCCCTATCATTCATCGACTCTGGGAGCTCCTCCACGCAGCAGCCTGCATCCTTACATAGTTGGTCAATGTAGGTTCTTGCTGGGCGGCCCACATTAGCGTACCCATGTGCCGGCTTCCACAATAGTACGTCGCCTACGAGCTCATCCCTGCTTCTCCAGCAGTGTCCCGCATGCCTAGTCCGTCTTACTCGAATGGTTTGTGAGATGGGGGAGGGGCAAGTGGCCATACAGTTGCTTCTTTGTGGGGTGCTGCTTCCACGACTTATTCAGGACCGCTCGCAGCATTCTCGTGCAGCTCCCATCTAGCTTATTCTCAAGACGCTTCGTAAGGGTCCAAGTGGTACATCCATACAGCAGTACCGACACAACCACAGCCTGGAAGAATCGTCTCTTTAGCTTGTCAGGGAGATCGGATTTCCATATGACTGATAATTTGTTGGTGGCCAACCATGCCTTTCCTATTCGAGTGTTAACATCGCTTTCTGTGGATGAAATATTACTACCTAGGTATGTAAATTTTTCTACTGACTTAAGAGGTTTACCTTCAAATGTGGAGATGTCTCCTTGCTTTTTGAAGCTCATGAACTCAGTTTTATCAGAGTTTACGTAGAGGCCGACGTTCTTTGCTGCCTCCTCCAGGCTGTGTAGGAGTGCCTCAGCCTGTGTCGGTGTATCTGCAAGAAGTGCGAGGTCATCAGCATAGTCTACATCTGTGATTGTTTGTGCAGGATATCGCCTGCTTCTTGCCTTTCTTAGTGTGAAACCTTTTTCTTTCATGGTATCTAGTGATGTCCGGAGTACATAGTCTAGGCATATTATAAATATATATGGTGCTAATGTATCTCCCTGTGGTGTAATGGTAGCAACTGGTAATTGTAGCAAATGGACACGCTGAGACGAGTTCAAATCCTGGATGACACTCTTTGCATTTCCTAAGACGCTAATAACTTTGGGAAAGGTATGAATCCAACTATTCTTCCCCCAACTATGGGTAAATAGTAGGGCGGATATGGTACTTTAAACTTGGCACGGCAACTTTTCAAAGAGGAGGAAAATAAGCAAGCTGTTAAAATCTGCTGTATCCCATTTTCTCTAGCGCTAGACCAAGGAGATTGTTTTAGCATCGGAGGTGGGGCGCCACACCTACCATCAGCTCGTTACTTTACCGCACATATCCCTGTGCTACTCATACGCTGAGTTAGCGAGGAGCAGTATCGAAATAGGAACCTTGTGGTTTCTAACCGAACGCTTTACCGACTGAGCTAACCCGGCCCCTTTGTTCCAAAATAACTCATTTTATTTCATGCATTTCAAAAATCTTACTACGAACAAGAAATATTTTTTGCATTACGTTTTCATTCGTAGCATTTTACGCTGTAAATGTAAGATAACTTTATAGAATGGCAACGGGTCTAGAAAAGAGAAACCTCTAAATTCAAACCTCTTAAACTTCGTTTAAAAACTGACCTTGTGTTACATCCTGCTCATGTAATAGTTGGTTAAGCTGGCATAACTGAGGCTAAATGCAACATTTTCCTACAAGACCCATTCTCAAATAAATAAATAATCTGACTATAAAATGACACAATTATTTCAAATCACTGGATATATATTTCATCTTTATAAGAATCTTAAAATAAACGGGTTTTCTAAGCTAATAGCACTTAGCGAAAGATGACAAATATTGTACGGTGTGTTAGTGTCTTCTATTTTATTAATAGAATAGTTATAGAAAAATAAGATATAAATTATAATAAACCTTACCAGCCGCTTTTGTCTGTTGAACTATGAGCAGCAGTTGAACCAACATCAACAGTCCTTGTAGAATTGACATTATACTAAAAGAAAAAAAAAAGAAATAGATATTATATTTGCTGGTAATCATTATAGAGATCAATTAACATGTTAATTCAACTTTCCAGTACGCTTATCAGTAAATACGTTACAGTTTGCAACACTTCAGTTTTAATAAGGAATTATAATTCTTTCAAGATCTTCGATTAGATTGCGGTAATTTTCACCTTTAGTTGTTAAAATTCCTAGCATAAAATTGTGTGTGCACATTATCTGAAATGAACTTAATTGTTATTAAGAACACATTTTATGATATTTTTGTTTTAAAGCATGCAGTTGTATTGTTTTCGAAACGATTCTAAGATTTGTATATTTCGCACGGACACAGTCAAAATGGCTACCGTCTTGTTTCAAAGTGAGAGTCAGTTGGCTAAATTCCTTGCATAGAATTATCTGAAATTAACTTAATTGTCGTCAAGAACACATTTTATGATATTTTTGTGTTAAAGCATGCAGTTGTAGTGTTTTCGAAAAAGTTTCTAAGATTTGTTTATTTCGCACGGAAACTTTCAAAATAGCTACCGGCTTAGTTCAAAGTGAAAGTCAAGGGAGGTTACTCTAATGGCCTTATTTGCTAGGAACTTTAACAACTAAATGTGAAAATTACCGAGATTGCTATTGTGACATGGATGACCAAAAAAGCAATGCAGATTCCAAGACCTACAAAACTGATTTTGAAATTAAGCACTGTTCCAAGTCCCACGATCCTATGAGTGCATATCTCAAACCATACGTCAGTGGGAACACGTTTACGTCTGAGCTGTACTTGATATACAAACAAAATACCATACAAATAAGACCAGGTCAAATATGATTTTTCCAAGACGCAGAAGCTCAAACAAATGCGAAAAAAGTAGACAATACCAATTGGGTAAGACGTTCCGTCACAGCAGTCCAAGCCAAGCAAGGCCCTAGCAACTAAAGTGAATATTAGACAAAGATACGAAAGGAACGCAACAACATATTGTAAACATTTGAGAGACCGTGAGATCAGCAGAACAGATTTCCCGGCAGATAAAATCACCTGCACATATGAGTGTAGGGGGGTGGCAAAGCCCCACCGAGAAAGGGTTTGATAGATTCTAGCCCATAGCAGTTCTTGAGAAGATCTAGCTAAAAGGGGAAGCAGTGTTTGAATGGACGCGCTTAACTACCAGAGGTCCCCCTAGTGGGAACAAACAGCAATGCAGCGAGAAGATAACTCTTCCGGCAAAATGAAGATAATTCCCTACAAATATTCCCCCCTAAATTTTTGGCTCGGCAAAAATTTACAGAAAAAAATTTCAAAATATATTTTATATGCAAGAACGGAGTCTCGAATGTTCAAAGTTCACAAAACGAAGAAATTAAATTTGCATATACATATTCCAGCAAACTACAAAATAAAAGCATGAAAAGACAGGAATGTAATTTAAAATACAAACAAAAGAATTTTCATGTTTTTGCTCCAGGTATGAAAAGTTCCTTAGTCTGCCAGAGCGGTTGGTACAATTTAAAGAAATCTCCTTGGTGGTGGCAAATTTCTTCCAAATTCCTTAGTTGAAATAAGGACTGTTTTTATCCTTTAAGGAATAATCTTTCTCCTGGTAAAATGGGAGGCAAATATGCCAGAAAGGACGGGGATCGTTAAAATGTGTTTCAAGTGAAACAAAAGTAAATCAAAAAGTATTTTTACAGGCCATTATAGGTCTAACTTTTGTAAAAGGAATTTGGGGATATTCCTGGTAAAAAAATTATGTACTAGTGTACAATTTTCTATAAGTTCGTGGAAATATGGGGCAAATGTTTCCCTGTGATATGAGGACAAAACCTTGAAATTCAGCGTTTCTTCGCTCCAACTTTCAATGCTGGTCAAATATTTTCTTAGACGCCAAGGTCGAGTTGAAATTTTTAACAGTCGGTATTTTGAGTCTGGGAGACACAAATACCGTGTCCAGAAATGGACATTTTAGATGTACATTTCTCTTTCTGGGGGGTAGCAAAAAACATTTGCTGTGTAGACTTGTGGTTAGCATTCCTGTCACATATCCTTAGTAGTAGTAGTCGCCTGTGTCTGGTCGTACGTGCCGACGTTGTAGCCGCGTAAAGTGGCGAGGGAAGTGTAATAACTATCCCATGGCTGCTGGCTGATAGTATTTCCTCTGGTGTTTATTTTTTTTTTTATATATCCAGCGCTGTAAAAAAAAATGTATGTCCACATTCATGCGTCGGAAAAGAAACAATTTCTTTGAGGGTGTCACCGTTTATTTATCTTTTTCTTTTCTTAATTCGTAAAGAAATTCTTTCTCTTTTGTTGGTGTTCAGTCCGTGATACGCACAATAGAACGTTAAAAGAAAGGTTTTTAAATACGTTTTTCAGTCGGGAATCATCACATGTAAGAATTAAAGTCCCAATGAGAAACAAAGCCTTCAAAAACCGCGTTCATGAAGTCGGCGTCAACACTTGTAAAACCTGAGTACTTTTACGGCCATTTTTGGGCCCGACTTGGGCCAAGAAAGCTGCGTGTCCGCATGTAACGTTATGGGTTTTTTACCGCGTCTTTCAGTGCCTCAAAATGCACGGCACTATTAAATTCACACAAGTCGTTTGACGATTACAAGGCATGTAAACTTCCAGCGTTGGTTTACAACACTCACAAAATCTAGTAGTTCTTTGGTCGGTCAGCGCATGAGTATCAACCGAGTATCAACTTACACAGGCCGCGTGCTCTTCGTTACGGCCAATTTGACTTGTTGACAAGTATATATCTCCTTAGCATCAGTCAAGTATCTGTTCACGTTTGTTTGTTTAATGGCTTTCATTCATGATTTCCCGTACGATTTCTTTGGCGTTGTAAATTAAAGATGAGAACAGTACTTCTTGCTTTTCATCAATTTATTTTCTTAATGCAAGTTATTGAGAGAGAGAGAGAGAGAGAGAGAGAGAGAGAGAGAGAGAGAGAGAGAGAGAGAGAGAGAGAGAGAGAGAGAGAGAGAGAGAGAGAGTCGGCTTCCTTAAATATGTTTTTAATGATGCTCTTAACTTCGTTTTAATTATCAGGCTTCACACTCCAGCGACACCAGCCTCTGACTACTAACTCGGCCAAACTGCTCGCAAAATCCGTAACCCGTAACCCGTAACCAATTCCGTGGCCCCATACCAACTCTGGTCTTGCTCCCTCGGTCTCCAGGTCTTAACTGACTAAATCTTAAGGTCTCCTCATTATATAGAAATGTCTGACGATCTTTCTAGAATGTCCTGGAATCTTTCGAAGATTCTAACTGTTTTACCAAATTACACGTGTCACTTAAGAGGTCAACGGGTCAACCATCCTTTCTTCTGACAAACCGATTAAACTAAATTTTTATACCAAAATCCCATACTCACTGGCTCCGAATAGACTCAAAGGTGATAATTAGAATTTCATATTCGTAAGGTCTGGGAATCATGCTACATCCTATTAAGGTTTCTCTGTGTCTGGCACAAGGCCACAAATATAGGTGTTCCAGGATCCATTATGCTACATGCATCAAGTCGAGGTATCACCAGTTGTAAGATTCAAAGTTGTAATAAAGTCATAACTAGTTGAAACATAACAAACTCTGACACGTTTGTGAGACAAAACATTTTATATAGATAACAGCACATGGAAATGATACATAAAATACAAGATTGTGTACATAAACATATATACATCAAAGGACTGGAGCGTCCGTACATAGAGATCACTTACTAAGAGGAGGGGGCGAAGCCCCGCCGAGAAAGGGGTAGACAGTAGGCTAACCCATGTGCTCGTTCCGGAGATCTAGCTATATTGTAAGGTTCAAGGTTGATAATTGAATAACAGCTCCGACACATTGTGAGACAAAACATTTAATATATATAACAGCACATGGAAACGATAAGGTACATAATGTACAGGAGAATAGAACATGTAAATACATATACAATATTTAGGTATAAACAAGATACCGAAATGTACCTAACATATAAATGTCACAGACATGGAACTAAAGGATAGTCCATGCTGTATAAAGATTTACAGTAATGTAAGGGGGGTCAAAGCCCCACCGAAAAAGGGGTAGATAGATTCTAGGCCATAGCAGTTCTTGAGAATATCTAGCTAAAAGGGGAAGCAGCGTTTGAATGGACGCGCTTAACTACCAGAGGTCCCCCTAGTGGGAACAAACAGCAACGCAGAGAGAAGATAACTCTTCCGGCAAAAGGAAGATAATTCCCTACACGCTGTAGGAAAATATGCCGGAAATGATAAAAGAAAAGGATCAGTGACTGGTTCATAAAGCAGATCACTGACCAAGACAAAAAACAGCTGAACCATTTCTCAGGTGATCCGAGTCAACTAGAAGTCCCAATGAATGAAGAGATATGGAAGATTCTCAAAACCTTTCAAAATTGATGTTCACCAGGACGAAATGATATCAACAATGAACCTGACCACAGTAACACTGTGCCGCATCCGTAACAAAATCTAAAACTTCTCGGGACAATAACAGTGGATTAAGACGAGGGAGCATCTTTGTCAATATTGTGTGGGCTCAATGCGTGCTTCCTTCAGGCGTTATATGTTGCATAGTCGTTATAATTATCTTCATATTCCTATATATATATATATTATATTTAATTTGTTGAGTTAAAAAAAAAAAATGTTTATTATAGACAGCTACCCAGGTTGTCTTGATAAGTCGCAATCATCAGATCGTCAAATTAGATCTTATGGTGTTTATTTGAAGATCCTTTCTTAATGTTATATTCTTGACCGCAAATAACGTCGGTTGTTTTTGTGGACGCTATTACGCTTTGGATTTTTTAAAAATTCAATTTTTTCAAAAATTGCATTTTTTTATAAAAATGCTAACGAAGTTACCTCCCTTTAGTCATTAAAAATATTACCTCTCACAATTTGTGATTGAGCACTGTATTTTCTTTGTTTCATCACAAAAAAATTGTTTATATATATATATATATATATATATATATATATATATATATATATATATATATATACTCATGCTTACACACAAGCACACACACACACACAAGCACACACACAGCACAATTGAATCAGTGGTCAGTTCAGCGTTTGTTGACATTTTTTAAAAATCTACGGCAACAGTTTTCAGCATTTGTTTACGTTTTAAACATCCACAAACCTTGCGTTTCATTCAACAATTTGTAAATAGACTGACCGACAAAGCAAAAGAGTCTCGCAGATTTCTTATTTTCTGTGATAAATACATTGTTTCCTCAAACTAACGAAAGCCCTGATGAAGATATATTGGAACAGATCGAAACACTGCAGCGTAGACGAAATAAACATTACTTCTTTATGAACTTGTGTTTTTTGTCAATTTTTCATATTACACACTGTCGGATTCACTTATATATATATATATATATATATATATATATATATAATTTCTATATAATAATTTCTTCATATTCCTATACTTATTTAATCTTCTTGGCAGGCCAGATACTTGATCTTCTCTGCTATTATTCACTTTCTACTGATCGTCTTTCTGGGACATTTGGGTCGACCAGAGTATCTCCACAGACTTTCACCTGTGCCCATATCATGCTACCTTACTGGTGCCCTGCGGTCTGTACGAAGATGATCAATATGAGCCGTTAATCCCTATCTCATCGCTAGGCATGCCACTAGAGATGTAGACGATTTGGATGTCAGAGATGAGGACGAGAAGCCACTTAAACAAAATCTTTATAGCCACAGATACACAGAAAGACATGAACCCATTTAATCTGCGCCAAAACGCATGGCCTGCGTCATGAAAATAGACAGGTGAGGCCCCTAACTGCTATCAAAACGCACGACCGAGTGCCACGTGTCTGTGAAGGGCCAGAAGCGCATGTAGAGATCTGCAACAATGGATCGGGAATAGCTGGCTGGTCCCCTACGTTGAAACCCCGGAGGATTAGTCCCACTGATGACAGTGGTACAACAGATAAAATCTAAAGTACGTCCTCTACCGGGAGCTCAACTGGAATGTCCATGCTTTCATGGTTTTGCCGGCAAACTAAAAGAGTGACACCGGGTTAAACCATGTATATCTCTCGGAGAAACAGAGGCTGGGCAAAAACAAGACACCTCTTCGGGGTGATGAAGAGTGCAGGAAGATAAAGATTATTGTATCAATGCTCTACAGCTCTTCTTACTGTGTCCCATTGTGTAATGAGCAAACTTGCTTTGCGCTATTTCAGGAAGACATGGATCCCCGTATCAAAATTCCTCTAACAAGATCTTTGCGCTTATATGATGCAACGTGGTGTAATGGTTAAAGTCATGAGAAATGGACTCGTCGCCCCGGGTTCAAATCCTGGATGTGGTAATTGCATTTCATTTAGCGCTAATACCCTTGGGAAAGGTATGAATCCTACTCTCCCTCCAACTATGGATAAATAGTAGGGCAGACTTTGCTCTTTAACCTTGGTTAGGCAACCGGTCTAGGAGAAGGAAAACTCTGAATTCAAACCTGTTGAACGCCGCATAAGACATTGACCTTGTGTCACATCCTGCTCGTGCGGAGGGGTTGGTGTATATATATATATATATATATGATGCAACGTGTGTCATTAATAATGCGCAATTGCAACAGCTGATCAGCTTCAAAGGCAGCAATTTATAAGCTTTGACGCCTGCCACCGCAACTGATGCCCAAACAGCCTAATCTCCAACAAGGGTTTGTACGAGATGTGCAAAACCATTCAATTATAAAAATTTTGGTACAACTACGGTGGTCTATGTTCGGTCATGTGCTATGGATCGCTGAAGAAACAACTGAAAGACTATTTATAATAATACTAAAATGTTTAGAAAACAGACTAGATGAACTGGAAATCAGAGGAAGTATTGAAATCATTCAATGGCAGCCTTGTTAACATCAACTACAATAATCAAAAGTTCTGGAGACCTGAGGTGACTTCTTGTCACTCCCTCCAGTGAAAGACCGTCGGCTTACGCTGGTGTGAAATGCTCACAAGGAAGGACTGAAACAACAACAACAACAACCACAACAACAACAACAACAATAATAATAATAATAATAATTTCAGATAATCAACAACAGATGAATTATCCCCGGAACGAATAAATAATCAGTACACCCATTGTATAAAACAGGGGGTAGTTGATCAACCTTACATGCATGTAGGCTGCTGTTGCTCTTTTTGTTCTTCCAGATATACATGGAAAAATGGTAGCTCAGCCGAGAGACGACCCAGTGATGGTGCAGCCGAGAGACGACCCAGTGATGTGGCAGCCGAGAGATAAAGAAAAGTGTGGGCCAGAGAAAATAACACACAAGTACTCTATTGTTATTTTAAGAGCAACCCAACACAGAGGTTATAGAAAAAGAATGCTTCAAATTTGGAATAACAACAATAATTTCAGCACAACCAGCCAAAGACTGACAGACCAGGCAAGAATGATCCTGAATAAAAGATTATTCTCTGATCTCGAGATAACAGAAATATGTGGACAGGAAAATCAAGGAATACAAATCGATCAAGAATCAACCAAACAAAGTGAACAACACGCTGGCAACCAAAACCGTATACAACCTACCTTAACAACACAGGAACTAACACTAGAACAGAGAATGGATATAGAACTTATACAACAAATCATGAATGACAACAAGAGTACATTACCATTCCTAAGAAACATAGAATGGAAAAAAGTCAAGAAATAAACAAAATATTAGCGAACATCCCAACAAACAATATCACTGAACTCAACAACCTTATTTATGCAGGAGCAAAACTAGTTGCGATAGAATTTTTGTACCCCTTCGAAACACTAACACAAACAGAGAACCAAACAGAAACTGAAAAGCTGGATGGAAGTTCAGATTGGAAGAACAAATAAAAAAAACTACGACAACAAACAAATACGTTAAACAAAAACACAAACACACATGTAGCTAAAAAGGTTAAAAGACAACAGCAAATTAAATTGGAAGATATCGAGAAAGAACTAAACAGTACAAACAAAATAGGACCTTCTAAAACAATGAAAACAGATTTTACGAACAGATTAATGGAGCAAAATCAAACATTTGTGAACACCCAAATGCAACAGAAGCAGAAAAGTTTTAGAGTGATATATGGATGAGGAAAGAACATAATAAGCAGTCAAAATGGATAAGTGATATTAAGAATGAACTGATGGAAATTGAGGAAGGACATGTAGCCAGTGTTCATGTAATTACGCTTAAATCAGTACTCAATAAAGTAGCAAATTGGAAAACACCAGGCCATGATGGCATACATGGATTCTGGTTCAAAAAATTTACGTCTATCCACACAAAAAATGGCCCAGCAACTGAACAGATGCCTACAAGAAACGGAAGTACTCGAATGGATGACAAAAGGGATAACTACACTAATCCAGAAAGACCCACAAAAAGGAAACGTCCGTAGCAATTATAGACCAATAACTTGTCTACACATGATGCGGAAAATTCTAACTGCTGTTATAAAAGATGAAATATACTTTTCACTCAATTGGCAGAAACTTCTCCCAGAAGAACAGAAAGGATGCCGCAAGGGAAAAAGAGGAACCCATGATTTACTTTATATAGACCAATACATTCTTAAAGAAGTAAAAAATAGACGGAAAAATATTGCAATGGGCTGGATTGATTACAGAAAAACCTATAACATGGTTCCACATACTTGGATTTTAGAATGTCTAAAAATGTACAAAATTTCAAAGAACATCATAAACTTCATTAAAAAAGCCATGGAAAACTGGAGAGTTCAATCAAAAGCTGGAAAACAATCCCTGGCAGACGTAAAAATCCAAAGAGGTATCTTCCAAGGTGACTCATTATCACCACTACTGTTTATTATAGTAATGATGCCTCTCAATCATATACTTAAAAATGTACAGGGGGATACAAATTCACTAACTCACAAGAAAAGATAAACCACCTTATGTACATGGATGACATAAAAAATTTTGCAAAACATGAAAAAGAATTGGAGAGCCTAATACAAACTATTAGAATATATAGCCAGGATATAGGGATTGAAATTGAAAAGTGTGCTATGCTAGTAATAAAACGGGGTGAAAGAAAACGAATGGATGGAATACAACTGCCAAAATCAGGAAACTATAAAATCACTTGATGAAAATGGAAGCTACAAAATACTTAGGAATTTTAGAAGCGGACAATATCCTGCAAGCAGAAATGAAAGAAAAGTTAAAAAAGAATATCTCTGGAGAACTAGAAAACTTCTAGAAACCAAACTTAACAGCAGAAATCTTATCAAAGGAATCAATACCTGGGCTGTCCCCATTATAAGATACTCAGGACCATTCTTAAAATGAACAAAGGAAGAACTCAGACAGATTGGCCAAAGGACGAGAAAATTAATGACCATGCACAAGGCTCTTCACCCTAGAGATGATAGAGATATATTATATGTGTCAAGAAAGGAAGGGGGAAGAGGTCTTGCCAACATAGAGGAATGCGTAGAAACCACAATCCAACAACTTGAAGATAACACAAGAGAGGAAAGACAAACTACTTATGGCGGCCAACAATAGTAGAAGTGACAGATGGACAAACAAAAAAACAACAGAGAATAGAAAACAAAAATGGGAAGAAAAACAATTATATGGATGCTTCAAACGACAAATAGAAGAGGTTGCACATGAAAAGACTTGGACATGGTTAAGAAAAGGAAACCTAAAAAGAGAAACTGAATCACTAATAATTGCTGCACAAAATTATGCCATAAGGACAAACTATATCAAAGCGGAAATTGATAAGACCCAACAAAATAGTAAATGTATACTTTGCGGTAATAGAGATGAGACTGTAAACCATATACTCTGCGAATGTAGCAAACTAGCACAATGAGAATACAAAACTAGACACGACTAGGTTGGGAAGGTGATCCACTGGGAATTTTGCAAAAATTTAATTTTGACCATACAATAAAATGGTTTATGCATAAACCAGAATCTGTTCTTGAGAACAAAACGCATAAAATTCTCTGGGACTTTGAAATAAAAACGGATCACCTTATCCCAGCAAGAAGGCCAGACCTAGTGTTGATAAACAAAAAAGAAAGAACTTGTTAACTGGTGGATTTTGCAGTGCCAGCAGATCACAGGGTGAAGCTAAAGGAAAATGAAAAAAATGGACAAATAACTGGACCTTGCCAGAGAACGGAGAAAGTTATGGAATATGAAAGTGAAAGTTATACCAATTGTAGTGGGTGCAATTGGAACGGTCCCAATAGGATTGGAAAAGGGTTTGGAAAGTTTGGAAATCGGAAGAAGGATTGAAACCATTCAGAACACTGCACTGCACTGCTGCAATCTGCCAGAATACGCAGAAGAATCCTGGAGACCTGAGGAGACTTGCTGTCACTCAGACTCCAGTGAAAGACCATCAGCTAATGCGGATGTAAAAACTCAAAAGGAGTAAATAATAATAACTGGTAGATTTTGCAATTCAGCAGATCCCAGGATGACCATGAAGGAAAACGAAAAGATAGAGAAATACATGGAGCTTGCAAGAGACTTGAAAAAGCTGAGGAATATGAGGATGAAACCGATATCAATTGTATTTGGTACACTAGGAACGGTCCCAAAAAGCATGGAAAAAAGACTGGAGGAACTGGAAATCGGAGGAACTGGAAATCAGAGGATGAATTAAGACCATCCAGAAAACAGCATTCTTGAAATCAGCTAGAATACTCAGAAGACCCCTGGAGACCTGATGGGACTTGTTTTCACTCAGACTCAAATGTAAGACCATCAGCTAACAATAGTAAGAAAATCTCATAATTACCACTATTAAATATAATTGTTAACAGGTTTCCCCCTCACAGCAATGAGGTAAGAATAATAAACGGTTTTCGAAATAATCTTTCATAAGTTCAATTGTAAATTGTAGGATATAATCTATAATATAAAGATAATCATGTACAAATTTGTACCCGACTAACCGTAATTTGAGAATGTTGCGGATTACCGAGTGAAAGTGAAAAGAAAAAAAAACGAAAAGATAGACAAATACTTAGACCTTGCCATAGAACTGAAAAACTGTGGAACATGAAAGTAAAGGTTTTAACAATTGTAATTCGTAGCTTTGGAACGGTCCCCAAGGACCAGGAAAAGAGTCTGGAGGAATTGGAAATCTGAAGAAGAATCGAGACCATCAAAACAACAGCACTGTTACGATCAGCTAGAATACTCAGTAGATTCATGGACACCTGAGGAGATTTGCTGACACTCAGCCCATAGTAAACCACCGACTAAGGCGGATTTGAAAAACTCAAATGGAGTGAAATACTACTAATAAAATGGACAGGGGATACAAATTTACTAAATCAGAAAATAAAATAAATCATTTTATGTACATGGACGATATGAACATTTTTGCCCAGAATGAAAAAGAACTGGAAACCTTTGTACAAATCATAAAAAATATACAACCAGGATAGAAGAATGGAATTCATCATCGATAAATGTGCCATGAAAAAGGGGGAAAAGTTATAATAGAAGAAATAGAATTACCTCATCAAAAAGAAATAATGACACTTGAAGAAAAGAAAAACAACAAATACTTGGGATTACTGGAAGCGGACACCGTCAAACAAATATGATGAAAGCAAGAAAGGGGTACGTCAGAAGGACAAGAACACTTCTAGAAACTAGACCCTTCTGCAGAAATCTCATCAAGGGAATAAACACCTGGAAGGTCCCCCTTATAATATACTTTGTGCCATTTTTAAAAGGGAGAAGAGAGAAGCACCAACAGATGGACCAAAGAACAAGGAAACTCATAACAATGCTAAAGCATTACACCCGAGAGATCGACAGATTATACGCATCAAGAAAAAAGGAGGACGAGGTCTCACTCCAGAAGAGTAATAGAGACCTGATGAGATTTGCTGTAACTCAGCCGCCAGTGAACCAGTGGGTATGGCGGTTGTGAAAAAACTGTAATGGAGTCAAATAATAATAATAATAATAATAATAATAATAATAATATGGATAATAATAATAATAATAATAATAATAATAATAATAATAATAATGATAATAATAATGGCGGCCAACAATAGTAGAAGTGACAGATGGAAAAACAGAAAAACAGAAAAATTATCATACTGTGGTATATCCACAGTTCCTGCTTGTAATAATAATAATAATAATAATAATAATAATAATAATAATAATAATAATAATCTCTGATGACTCTAGAAATATTTCCTCTTAATATGGTTTACATAAACCACAGCGACATAACAATTTGCAATTTATCAATCAGACTATATAGCATATTTATTCATACAAATTTGTGTTTGGTTTCAGTTCTGTAGAATTAATAAATAAAGTAAGTAAAAGTAAAGACGCCGGGGCGGCCTAAAGTCGGTATCAGCCAATCAGCGAGGGAGTCTATCCACTTTTCAATAGCGCTAGACCAAGGAGATTGTTTTGGTGTGTGAGGTGGAGGACCAAAGCTAAAGGAAAATGAAAAAATGGACAAATATCTGGACCTTGCCAGAGAACTGAAAAAGTTATGGAATATGAAAGTGAAAGTTATACCAATTGTAGTTGGTGCACTTGGAACGGTCCCAAAAGGATTGGAAAAGGGTCTGGAGAGTTTGGAAATCAGAGGAAGAATTGAAACCATTCAGAACACTGCACTGCTGTAATCTGCCAGAATACTCAGAAGAGTCCTGGAAACCTGAGGAAACTTGCTGTCACTCAGACTCCAGTGAAAGACCATCAACTAACACTGATGTGAAAACTCAAAAGGAGTAAATAAAATAATAACCAGAAATCCTGGAGATCTGTGAAGTCTTACTGTCACTAAAGCTTAAGAAATGTGCCATATCCTACTCCTGTGGAAGGGTTGGTGAATATATACAATAGAAACAAAAGATAATGTAACTATTACAAAGTTTGATATGTATTTACAAGAGCTATTGCAAAATAGTTCAATATGTAAAAAGTATAATAATCTTGATTTAACTCACTTTTTTCTTTCTTTCTTCTCTGCTTTCATCTTATCATTCCCCTGAAACAAACGACATTGGTAAGATTATTGCTTCAAACGTTCTCTTCCACCCCTTTCTTTCCCTTTTTTCTTTTCCCGAAATGAAATGAAGGAAAATTTGAATATTTTTTCGAAGATAAAAACTGATAAAATATTAAAGTACTTATTTTTATTGCAAATAGGTCGAAGTTGTTAAAAATGATTTTTTACGCTAAAAAAAAAACAAACAAACAAACAAAAACAAACAATATTTAGTAGACTGGAACGCGTCTCGTACACACAAAAAAGATTTTAAACATTAAAAAAAAAAAAATTAAGTACACAAAAGATTTAAAATCTCTTAAAAATTAATTTCTCAATTTAATTTTTTTTTTACAATATAATACAATATAGTACATATCATTAAAAAAGCAAAAAAAAAAGTTTTTAAATAATGATATTATGACATTTTTTAGCACTTTTTATTTCAGAATTCATGATTTTTTTCTACAAAAACTACCTACTTCATACAAATTCATTGATATTATTATTCAGACACTTATCTTTATATAAAAAAAGTAAAAAAAAAAATTTCCGGTTCGATTTTTTATATCTCATAAAATAAAATGGGGGGGGGGGGGTAGACTCGTAAAAAAAAAATCTTTCCCTTAATATATTTTAGGAAAAAACTATTTCAAACATATTTACATCCAAAGGTAAACATTTATGGAAATTTTCGTAAAAATCGGACTATTAATTGATTTTTCATAGAATTAAAAAAAAACCTCTTGGCTACGTTAAATTTCAGTCAATTTAACGGTGCAAAAATGAAAACATTGTTTTACAATCATAATTTTTCATTATTTCCGTGAGCTGAAATTTAAAAAAAAATCATCAGGAGTTTTTTTAATGTTTCTTCTTTTGAATGGAAACAAATTCTTTAAGATAATATTAACCTTTATGTAAGATTCATTGTGTTAAATATAGAGGGCGGGGGGGGGGTAAATTTCACAGGTAAGATTGGTGGTACCTAGCGTATACGGATGTATAAGCATGTGGGGCCAAACATATTTGTATGCGTGGGTAAGGGTACAGACGTATTGTACATGCACAATTGCATATGGATATGTGGGTATAGTATTATTAAAGGGTAGCTAAATAAGTTTAGGAGGTCAGTAGATTTTAATAGCTGATAATACAGAAAAACAAGAATATCACGTCTCTAACGCCCCCCCCTCTCTCAATATATATATATTTTTAGATGATTATCTAAAGATTTAATGCATTTATTTACAAGAATATATATATATATATATATATATATATATATATATATATATATATATATTCTTGTAAATAAATGCATTAAATCTTTGGATAATCATCTTTAAGAAAAACTAATATCTCATTACATTTACTCATTATGAGCTAAACACTGCTTTTTTCAAATATAATACTATTTTTATAAACAAAATTTCGTTTTACCTCGAGTTTGCTGCCCCTACTGGTGGCTTTCCTTGCCATTTTCTAGAATTACTTTAACTCCCTAATATCCAAATATTATATATACTAGCAAATATATGCACCTTCCTTCGGGTGCACGTATTTAGGTTTTGATGTTATAAAATATTGTATCAAATTATAAACTATTTAGAAAATGATAAACTGAGGGGGTATAATCGAAAAATAGAACAGCTTTAGATTTAACTCTTCCATCATTTTCTTTCCCTCCCGTCTTTCATTTTTCTTAATTTATCTATTTAGTTAGATTATGAAGTATTTAATAAAATTACAGTCCTTTCGTCTTTTTTATGGATTTCTTTTAAGACTTATCCTCGAGATTTTTGCTCAGGTTCGTTAAGAGAAAACCAAACAGTTAGAAATCAATAATACTAAGCATATATTTATCAAAATCAAAATTTAAATATCAATATGCAAATTAGCCTTCCCGTTCAAACTGTAAACCGCTATTTTGTTGTATATATAAATACAATTACATGCTATTAGTACGTAGATATGGTTAACAGTGGCTTCGGCCTCTGGACCATTGATATAATTAACGGCGTCGATCCCAGGGGGCCATCCCCCCAGGCAACACCTGCCCCCTCGATTTAAAGGGGCAGGGCTGGGTTTATTGCCCAGCGCCTGAGGCGCCCCCCTTGAGGGGGAATGCCGACGGGATCGACGCAATTTTTCACCTGCCACTCCACGAGCTTCGGCCGTGGGTGGTCCCACGTTAATAGGGACTTTGTGCCTGACCCGTACAAGTGGGGTACGCGGTAAATATTACGTAGATATGGTCAACAGTATTAATAAGGTATAACAATTTTATCAATAATTGAGGTTTAAATAAATTCATGGTAAATGTGACGTCAGTAACAAAGGGAATTGTGACTTGAATAGTGATTTAGTTTCGGTTACAGAAAGATAAACACACAATCTCCATTATAATGAGATTATTTATATATACACACATCTTATTATAATGGAGATTGTGTGTTTTTCTGTCTGTAACCGAAACTATATTCCTACTCAAGTCACAATTCTCTTAGTTATTGACGTCACATTCTCCATGATTTTATTTTTTATCTAAACCTTAATCATTAATAAAATTGTCTTACATTATTAATACTGTTAACTATGTCTACATACTGACAATATGCAATTATACTTATATATACAACAAAATAGCAGTTTACAGTGTGAACGGGAAGGCTAATTTGCATATTAATATTAAAAAATCGAATTTAATAAATATGTGCTTAGTATTATTGATTTCTAACTGTTTGGTTTTATTTTAATGAATATAAGCAAAAATCTCTTCAATGAATCTTAAATGAAATCCATTAACAAGATAAAATAACTTTCATTTTATTCTTTACTTCCTCTTATAACTAAATACTTAAATTAGAAAAAATAACAATGAAAGACGAGAGTGATGGAAGAGTAAGTTTCAGTTGTTCCATTTTTTATTATACTCCCTCTGTTTCAAATCATTTATTATACTCCCTCTGTTTCAAATTTTTTATCTGTATTCTTATTTAGTTTCATTAGCCTTTCTAATTTAATACAATATTACATTAAAACTTTAATACTTGCACCCGGAGGGTGCATATATTTGCTAGTATTTAAAAAAAAAATAATGACTCGAAAAAGGTCAGTGATACATTAAACAAAATAGTAGAACCTAGCATAGATTTTACCTACGAACTAGAAAATGAATTAGAACTGAAAAATACGCCATATAAACTCCATTCACATCATAATAATACAAAAGAAAAACATCTGTTGTCGCTTTATCGTCGAACTCTTATTTCTTATATAGTGTCCTCACCTCAGCTGAACAATAGACCATTCCGTTTTTATTATAAAAAAAAGGAAGGGAATAAAAATGACATGCGACACAGAAAAATATAATAAGATAGGAAGAGAGTAGAGGAAAGAAAGAAAGAGACAGGGTGGATGCGCGGTAGAGATAATGCTTATCTGTTTCAATCGAACATATAGAAAAGTTGAAAGAAAAAAAAAAGAGTGATAAGAAGAGTTAAATCAAGATTATTATACTTTTTACATATTGAGTACTTAAATAAACATATAAAACATCGTAATAATCGAATTATCATACTGTGGTATATCCACAGGTAATTCTAGTTTTAGATAACGTGCTAAAATATAAGCGTTTTAAATTCATAAATGAAAAATTTACCCAAACATTAGAAATTAATTTTTTGAAAAATTCTAAACTACACTCATCGACGTTGTATTCTAAATTATTTTAGAAATCCTTAATTATTTCAAAGTTGTAAGAAGAATATTTTAAATCGTGAACAAAAACCTTATCATTAAAAAAAAAATTTGAATATTTATTACAACACTATATTATGAAACGGAACATTATTAACGATAATATAATGCTAAGAATATTTTCAAGTTTTTGTTTGTTTTAATTGTAAAAAAAAAAAAGGAAATCCTTCATCGGAGAAAGAAAGGTGACATAAAATAATTAAAAAAATAAAAACGAGCGAGTTACAACATTGATTTTTTCCGGGGGAAAAAAAAGAAACCGAATGAGTGGCATTAATAGAAAAATAACAATAAAAAATGAAAATCTTATTATAATAGAGAATCGGTATCTGTCTATCTGTAACCGAAACTACACCACTGCTTAGTCACAATTCCCTTAAAGATTGGGCAAGTTTATCAATGAGTATTTAATTTATATTAAAAATCATTAATATTTAGAATAAATCTTATTTATTAACGATGTCTCTATGAAAGTCTGAGTTAAATTTGCCTCAAAACAGCCCATTTTATTAGTGCTTCTAAAATCCTGGAATGCGTCTTACATAACACTGAGAAATAAAAGTTTACATAATATATGGTGTGATTAATTTGCATAGTGGTTTTAAAAAAAGGGGGTTTCCTAAATAATTACTTAGTGTTATTGATCCCTAATATTGAATTATTCCACAACGTATGAAAATCAATCCTATGAATGCTATTATATAGAAACCAATTAAAACACAATTAAAAATAAGTAATCTTTTTATATGCGTTTTTATTCAATTTTGTTAGTCTTTCCAACTTAATATATTTCATTACATTAAAACGAAATACTTACGTTGGGAGAACGCCTATACTTGCTAGTATATTTAATGTATTTGAACATGTTTGCCTTCAGATTATTTGTATTTCTATGTACATAACGAAATTATTTCTCATTTTTATACATACATACATACATACATACATACATATATATATATATATATATATTATATAATATATATATATATATATATATATATATATATATAAACTAACCTTCATTGAGTCTTATATATAATAATAGCAACGTATGATATAAATGTTCGGGAGAGAGAGGGAGAGAGAGAGAGAGAGAGAATTTATAAAATAAAACATCTTAACTTACCAATGTGAAATCTTAATAGCAACTGTTTTAAACCGTCTGTTAAAATTTGACATAAACACTCCTTGAATATAGATTCAATTCAATATCCTGCTATATAAGAGACCAATTTTTATATATACAAACAAAATAAAAAACACCATCCGGATGATTTAAAAATAGATTTTTGAAACATATTGCCTGAGGGGTGGGAGTTAAACATTCAATGTCAGCGAGTTTGTACCCTAAGTAAGTAAAATCATCAAATTCATTAAAGGATTAAAAAATAAAACAATTTGAAATGTAAACTTTAAATATGTATTAAAATAAAACAAACTATATACAGATATATAATACCAGTCATGTATTTATCAAAACATATTTTAAAAAACAATGAGGACTGTCTAATGTTACATGTTCAAATTTTGAGTGTATTTATTCCATTATGAAGACTTTGTGTAATGTGACATAAGCAGTGACGTAGTTTTTGTTACATACACAACCGGAAGCGAATCTCTATCATTATTAATATATATATATATATATACAGAGAGAGAGAGAGAGAGAGAGAGAGAGAGAGAGAGAGAGAGAGAGAGAGAGAGAGAGAGAGAGAGTAGGGAAATGAATCCGACGGTATATGTATAGACAAAAGGGTATGAAAACACACAATCTTGTATGCTCTGATGATGATTTCATATAAATCGAAATATTGTCAATATTATCAATGAAAATGATTTAATAATATTTTCATTTTAACAACATTGTGTAATTTCATACCCTTTTATCTATCTATCTATCTATCTATCTATCTATCTATATATCTATATATCTATATATATATATTTATCTATCTATCTATCTATATTTTTTCGGGGGTGAGGGGGGAGAATATGTGCTTAATTGAATTTCATACCCTTTTATCTATCTATCTATCTATCTATCTATCTATCTATATATATATATTTATCTATCTATCTATCTATATTTTTTCGGGGGAGAATATGTGCTTAATTGAAGTCGTACCTAATTTTGAAAGTTAATTAATAATTAATTAATTAATTAATTAGGCGGGCATACCTATTAAATGTAAGGCTAAACAAATCGAGAAAAATCCCAGAAATTGTTTTTTCTTGATTTGTTTAGCCTTAAATTTAATAGGTATGCCCGCCTAATTAATTAATTATTAATTAACTAACTTTCAAAATTAGGTACGACTTCAATTAAGCACATATTCTCCCCAAAATTGTCGGCTAAAAAAAGGCATATCATAAACACATCGCTTGTGTATCTACTTCTCATATATATATATATATATATATATATATATATGTAAGAAAAGGTGGAATGAAAACATCACACAATGCTGTTAAAGAAGAAACAATTTATAATATAATCATAGCTGATATTGATCAATATTTCGATTTTACAAAATCATCATCAGAGCTCATTCACTCCCGTAGTTGTTTGGGTCGGAGAGGAAAGTTAAAATGAGTTTACAAAACAAAAACCTTAATACTGCAAAAACGAAAGACGTTACAATATTCACCAACGTGGGCATTTCGCGCCATATATATGTCGGTCATGTTCCATGTATATCTTTTGACAATAAATGTAGCGAATTTTTGAGATGTTGGCAACAAAGCGAAAACAATTTAAACGGAAGGGGATGGGTGTTAAGGAATGTGACGGTTGGAATTCAAAAGACTTTTATTAAAGGAATTTTTTACGATTAAATGTTTTATTATTTAAATTTTATTTT
>CM042137.1:148594783-148602283 GCA_023376005.1 Doryteuthis pealeii
TATATGAAAATAAATGGAAATTAATCCGACAGTATGAATAAGATATAATGAAAAAACAAACGATGTTTACAACTGAAATAGGCTCATCAGAAGAGAAACGGTTTGCACACTTTCTCTTCTGGAGAGCCTATTTCAGTTGTAAACATCGTTTGTTTTTTCATATATATATATATATATATATATATACATATAAATAATATATATATATACATGTATATATATATATATACATATAAATAATATATATATATACATGTATATTATATACATATAAATAATATATATATACATATGTATATGTATATATATAAATAATATATATATATACATGTATATATATATTAATATAAATAATATATATATATACATGTATATATAACATATATATATATATATATATAAATACATGATATATATATACATATAATAATATATATATACATGTATATATATATACATAATAAATAATATATATATACATGTATATATATACATATAAATAATATATATACATGATATATATATATATACATATAAATTAATATATATACATGTATATATATATATATATATAATATATATATATATATATACATATAAATAATATATATATACATGTATATATATATATATATACATATAAATAATAATATATATATATATATTATATATATATATATACATGTATTAGGGTAGGTCGATTTTCAACTTTTTTCGGAATATCAAAAAGTATCAAATAGAGCATGTTGGGTATTGGTATGATAAGTACTGACACCAAAAAGTAGGTTTCTAGCTTGAACCAATTTTTGAGCATTCAATTTTAAAGATCGTCTATTATGAAGCCCTCAGAAATCCTTGTTTTTTGATACATTTACATAAGAAATTGCTTTAAAATCTCATAATTTCAATCCAGAAAAATTTGTAAATTTATCTTATTCAAATAAAATCAATAGACTATATCGAAAGTAACATTTAAAGTGAAATTATAACCCACACCCCACCCTAATATCTCAAATAAGCAGCATTTTACCTCATTAATTGAGAATATGTCATTAATGACATTGCAATATATTGTTGTAGCATTATTTTTTTTCTGTTATCAATTGAACAAAAGCAAATAAGTATGAACTCTGCTAAAACAAATGAAGGGATGATGATTTTAACATAAGCTACCATTGTAATTTGAACATTCCTTTACATATCTACTGGTTATTAATTTTAAGTTTCTATTTTATATAATTACTGTAATGCATAAAGTTATAAAAGACATGATAAAGATACATGAATGTTCTAGGGATAATAGTAACTTTTATCATGCCATCATATTAAACTGCTCTACATAAGAGCTCCAAAATTTCCAACCATTTTTTTTAGAAAACTATCTGAAAAAAAATGTATTTGTTGTTATAAAAAATATATTTTTTGTTATAAGAAATAGAACAAATTGAATTATATGCTCAAGAGTGAAATTAAAGAAATGGAAAATATAGAAAAAGATAAAAATATGTACTTACTTACCATATAAATAAAGGCAAATCGCTTGGTAGCACGCAAAAAAAAATTTCGAATGAAAAATAATGTTTCAAAAATAAAAATAAAACAAAAATTATCTATCACAGGGAATATAAAACTACTTATTTCTTTTTTCTAATAATTAAGTTTGTTAAAATAAAAAAGGAAAAGATTTAATTATGTTTCTGTTTTAAATCAGCTCAAATGAAATTCAAATGTAAACAACAAAACGTGTTGATACGGTAGTTTCCTTTTTAAAACGAGGCCGAATTTGGTTAATAAACTTTCTTAAATTAAATATTTTTGCAGCATTTTCTTTTTTATTTACTTTTTTTCATCTACCAAGAATTGCATGCTATTGAATGAAATAAAATCTTTTATTAAGCCTATTTTTTTACATGTTTGTAGTATCTTGAGATCTCGACCTGGCGGGATTAGGGGAATCTCGATAGGGCGAGATCACGGAAATAGATAGTTGACTACTAGGACCAGGCGTTCGTGAAATTTGGCGAAATTTTACGGAACAGGAAAAAGGGAACAAGAGGCAGCAAGTCCCGGCACAAACAAAAGGGACGCATACGAAGTGGCTATTAGTTTGTTTGACAAACATTTCTCCCTTAAAGAAAATATACCAAAGCTCGCACTAATTTTTTCGAAATGGAACCGAAAACTGGAGAGACGCTGAACAATTTTGTTACCCGCCTAAAAGTACTGGTCAAGCCATGCAACTTTAAAGAAGATGCTGACAACCTGGTCAGAGACAAAGTTCTCCATATCAAGGATAAAGATTTAAAAGCCAGACTATTTAGAGAAGGAAACGGTCTGACACTGGAAAGACTTATGGAAATAATTGGGACATACCACGAAAAGGATGCACTAATTTTAGAACCGAAGTCAAACACAACCAGGTATCCAGCAAGGAGTCGAAGAAAAACTCCAAAACGACACCCCTTTGTTACAAGTGCAGAAGCGCAAGGTCATATTGGACCGGAGTGCATTAAAGCAAAAACCACAGATGTAGTCATTGCGGAAAAAAAGGCATCTAGATGAGTTCTGTTTCTATAAAAGGAAACCCGTAGAAGAAAGAAGCCATCACTACAACAGAGGTGGAAGACACAGCACAAGCAGCAGTGGGTCATTCAAAGGTCAGAGAAAAGAAACCCAGCGTAGTGTGAAGGAAAAGAAGACACTACCTCATATGACACATACCTATTCAAGCTTTCTGAAGCGGAAGATGTTTATAAACTGTACATTAATGATACAAAGTATACCCTTTGTGATAGACTCAGGAGCCCATCACAACACACTCTCACTGGAAGACTTCCAAACCTAAAAAGGCCAGACCCGAGATTGAACTGCAGCATGCAACCAAAAAGCTGTATCCTTATGCCAGTAAGGAACCTCTTAGAATTTTAGGGAAAGCTACACTGAAAGTGCAGATACCAGCACTGGACGATCAGTCACGGCTTCATTTTATGTCATCCCTTAAGCACAGGCATCACTCCTTAGTGGCAGTACAAGCAAAGCCTAGGAATCTTAAAAATTGGAATAAATGCGATATATTGCAGTGCTCCGAAACAGACATATGGACAGAAATACGGAGAAATTTCCGAAAGTATTCAAAGGATTGGGCAAGCTCAAAGACTACCAGTTAAAACTGAAGATGGACCCAAATGTCACTCCAGTTGTTCAGCCGGTGCGCAGAATCCCATTTAACAGACGGCAGCATGTTCTTAAGAAACTCCAAGAACTAGTGGATCTGGATGTCATTGAAGAGTCACAGAACCTTCCCAGTGGGTTAATCCATTAGTGACGGTTGAAAAGAAAACTAAGGAAGGAGAACATGATATCCGGATATTGCATCGACATGAGGAGAGCTAATGAAGCCATCATCCGTGAACGCCATCCTGTGCCAACAATTGACGAAACAATTTCAGGAAATGTCAGGAGGAAAATATTTCTCCAAAATTGATTTAAACATGGCTTATCACCAAATAGATTACACCCTGATTCTAGAGAAATCACTACATTTGCTGCACCCGGAGGACTCTTTAGGTATAAAAGACTTTTATTGGAGCAAACATGGCATCAGAAAAATTTCAACAAATAATGAGCCAAATCATTAAGGACTGCCCTGTGCCTACAACATGACAGATGACATTATAATAGTCGGCAGTACAGAAGAGGAGCATGATATGAGGCTGACCAAGTAATTCAACGCTTTGCAGAACGGGGACTGACCATTCAATGAGAAGAAATGTAAAATAAAGATGACTTCGATAAATACATGGGACATATCCTATCAGAAGATGGCCTAAAAAATCTCTGACGAAAAAGTAAAGGCGATGGTTAGCGCACCTCCACCAAAAGATGCGTCGCAGTACGCAGTTTCCTCGGATTGGCCAATTCTGCGCAAAATTCGTGCCCAATTTTGCCACAATAACTCCCTCTCTGGAATCTTACAAGACAAGACACTGAATGGAAATGGAAGGAAGAAGAACAAAATGCTTTGACCAAGTGAAAAAGCACTGGTCGAAGCTCCAGTGATGGCATATTACGACCTCAGCCTGCCCACCAGAGTCACAACCGTTGCCTCCCCCATAGGTCAGGTGCAATTTTGGAACAACAAACAACCTGACAAGACGTGGAAGCCAATCTACTATGCTAGCAGGAAACTCCAGCCCACAGAATCTCGTTATTCTCAATTCGAACGAGAAGCCTTGGAGTATTTGGGCTGTTAAAAGTTCCAGTTATACCTTCTGGGATGTGATTTAAAATCCTTACAGACCACAGTGCACTAGTAAAAGTGCTATCACCCTTCCTCAAAACCACCCTCAGCAAGAATGGAGAAGATGGCTGTTATACCTACAGCAGTTCACATATGAAACCATACACATATCTGGCAAAAACCAACAAAGCGGAATCCTTTGAGCGACAGCCAATTGATGATGCTGATCAGCCGAAAGAAAAAGAAACAACAGAGTATATCTGTAGCATTATCAAGAATTCTGTGCCACAAGCATTATCCCTCGAGAAGTGGAAGAAGCTTCAAAGGATGACCCCACTCTCTCCAAAATCCGTCAAGCAATATCAACAAATGACTGGACCTGTTTTCATGGGTACTGTTTCAAGCAGTAAAAGATGAACTTTGGACAGCCGGACAGATAGTTTTGCGTGGGAATAGAATTTTATCCGTGACGTTCTGAAAAGAACAGGTAACCGAACTAAGCCCATGAAGGACATCAGGGCATAGTACGAACAAAAAACCGCCTAAGATCCAAAGTATGGTGGCCTGATAGGACAAAAATGGTGGAAAGTAAAATAAAAAAATGCTACCCATGTCAAGTAGTAGGGAAAAAACGCCCCACCTGAGGAATTACAGAGCACACAGCTACCAGATAAACCCTGGAACTATGTTGCGGTATATCTACTGGACGGTCTCGGAAGGGAAATCATTCTCCTGATCGTCATAGACTACTACTCCAGATGGCCAGAGATAGCATACATGCAAAGCACAAATGCTAAGAGTATGATTAATGGCCTGGAATTAGCCTTCAAAACCACACGGATATCACGATACCTGAGAAGTGACAATTGACAGCCTTTTGCATCCAGCGAATTCCAGGAATACCTAACCATTCATGGTATTATGCAAATAAAAGGGATACCATACTGGCCTCAATCAAACGGAGAGGTAGAGCGGTTCAACAGAACTATACTAAAAGCAATCAAAATTGCAAAAATAGAAAAAGAGCTGGAAGGAGGAAATGAAAATTTCCTATTCCAATACCGTACCACCCGCCACACGGTAACAGGAGTGTCACCAGCCAAGCTACTGATGAACCGGGAACTCAGAGGAAAAATTCCCCGACATTACAGAAGCATCTGATGTACACGAAAACGTACATGACAAAGATGCTCTCCACAAATTGAAACGCCAACATAAGTGCCAATCAAAAAAGAAGATCTAAAGACCAGATGATAGAAGAAGGAGACACAGTGCTATGGCAAAAACCTGCATAGAGCCAACAAAATGGACCCTACTTTGAGATGCAGCCTTACAAAGTTATTGGAAAACAAGGTAATGCTGTAATTGTACAACAACCTCAGGGTAAACACAAAAATGAGAAATGCAGCCCATGTGAAAAAGTTTGATGGCGACACACCTCATGATACTGACAACCACAGTGTGCCAACCATTGACCATCCTATTCCTGATCCAGTCTCCCACTACCATTCTCCTACAACACACATCACCAAACAGCACAACCACACAAACCCAAACACGGACAAATCATCCAGTAGTTAAACAAGCACTAGCTTGGCAGAAAGACTTATAATGTCCGGAGAAAACCTTTAATTAAAAGGAGAAAACAAAAGAATAACGGGGGAAGATTAGTTATCTTGAGATCTCGACCAGTGCGGGATTAGGGGGAATCTCGATAGGGCGAGATCACGGAAATAGGTAGTTGACTACTAACGTGGAGATACAGCCACAAGGATCTCGAATGTATATGTTCCCGAAATAAACCGTTCTATAAACGTTAAACCTGAGTTGACTTCACTACAATGTTTTAAAAACTACAGTTTAATCTGACCTAATTATTTTTCGGTAACAGAGCGAAATTCAAAACATTCGATTTTGTGTGTATTTAATGCGATTGCTCAAAATTGGTAAAGTTTATAGAAAAATATTTGGTACAATTATTCTTTATGTTAATTAGCAACATTCTCCGTTTGAAACTAAGGTTGGTATGAAATCGACCTAACTAATGTATATATATTATACACATATAAATAATATATATATACATGTATATATATATACATATAAATAATATATATATATATACATGTATATATATATACATATAAATAATATATATATCTAATAATATATATATATATATATATATATATATACATATATGTATATATATCTAATAATATATCTAACATTAATATATATATATATATCTAATATATATATACTAAATTATATATAATGAAATATATATATATATCTAATATATATACATAAATTTTATATTATATATATATATATAATCTAAATTATATATACATAAATGTATAATTATAATATATAAAAATAATATATATATATATAAATGTATATATATACAATATATATATATATCTAATATATATATACATAAATGTATAATATACATAATATATATATATCTAATATATATATACATAAATGTATATATATACATATATATATATATTATATATATACTATATATATATATACGATAAATGTTATATATATACATATATTATTATATATCTAATATATATATACATAAAATGTATGTATAGACATATATATATATATATCTAATATATTATACATAAATGTAATTTCATATATATTATCTAATATTATATAGAAATGTATATATATACATATATATATATATATCTAATATATATATACATAAATGTATATATATACATATATATATATATATATCTAATATATATATACATAATGTATATATTAGCAGTATATATATATATCTAATATATATATACATAAAATTATATATATACATATGATATAGTATATATAATCCAATATATATTAATAAATGTTGATATATATATATATATATGCCAATATATATATACACATAGATGTATATATAACATATATATAATAATATATATATATAATGTATATATAATATTATATCTAATATAATATATATACATGTATGTTATAATAATTTACATGTTATGTATATATCTATATATCTAATATATATACATGTACATAATATATTATATATCTAATATATATATTATTATCATCATATATATATATATATTAATATATATATATATATATAATCATGTATATATATATATTATATAAATAATATATAGTATATACTACATGTATATACTAGTATATATATATCTAAATGTATATATATATAATACATGTTATATATAAGT
>CM042137.1:148604864-148622364 GCA_023376005.1 Doryteuthis pealeii
AAAGAGGAGATCAACTTTCTTCTCTCTGCTCTCATACACCACACACACAAGACACACTATCTCTCTCTCTCTCTCATAGCAACGCCACACACATCTTCTCTCTCTCTGATATATATATATATATATATATATATTATTATATATAATATATATAATAAGATATTATTTTGAAGTTAAGATAAGCAATTTATGTTGAAAAACATTTTTTTTTTCCTTTTTTTTCTCTTAATATTTTCGGACAAACGTCCATCTTCAGAGTGTTGAAAAGTTCCCATCTGTGTTTGTTAAAATCAACTGTGGTATTATTCCGTTGAATCTTCTGATGGAAATTTAAAACTTCGGCAAAGATCGTCAAATTCCCTTAAATACCGTGTTGTTGTTGTGTTTAGCGGGAATTTTTAAAAAATTATTTAAGATATTTTTTAATACTATAAAAATAAGGCCCCGCTCGGGCATATTGAAATAAAGACTTTTTTATTTTTATAGTGTGTTTGAAGCATTAATCATAAAATATAACAAGGTGTTTGTTTGAAGGCAAGATAATGCAATTCATGTTGAAAAACATATTTATTTATTTATTTATTTTTATTCTCTTAATATTTTCGGACAAACGTCCATCTTCAGAGTGTTGAAAAGTTCCCACTTGTGTTGTTAAAATAAAATTTGCTAATATATATATATATATATATATATATATATATATATATATATATATATATATATATATGAGAGATGCTTTTTCACTGAACAGATGGACTCGCCACTTCTAATACATTTCTTTGCCCGAGTTTTTGTGGCTGGTCAAACACTTTATATTTTTTCTCTAGCTGTGACCTGAGTTCGAAACTAGTTGGAAACAACAAAAAAATAAATAACACAAATATATATTTCTGTTTTTTCACCCACCACACTCACATATATATACGTACACGCACACCCATATGTGAGAGTATGTGTGTGTGTGTGTGTGTGTGTGTGTGTGAGAGTGAGAGAGAGAGAGAGAGAGAGAGAGAGAGAGAGAGAGGGGGGTAGTGTTGAAAAGAAGGGATACGACAAATACAAAATATATATTTTTGTCACTGATTTTATTTTTTCGAATGTAGATCATAGTCATTATGTGTTTGAGAGGAAAAGGTTTTAAAGTTTTCTTTATATGATATAGAATAAGAGACGTAAAATGAACTGGTAACGTAGCATATTCATTATCTGAATGAAATTATATATATGGGTAATTCCATGTCAAATCATCTGGGCCATGTCACCCACCCGCTTCAATCTTTCTGAAATTTTGTACATGTATAGAATAGATTAAAATTAGACAATCCCCAAATTTGAGCTTCCAATTCGAAATATTCGCCGAGTTATGTCGATTTTAAACTCGAACATTTGAGGGTGGGGCGAGAAAAATGGCGACATTTTTTAATCTATTTTTGTCTATAGAATGTGTTCTATAGCTCCCCTACTCCTAAAAATTGGTTTATAGAAGTTTTTAGGTCCGGAGAATCCAAAAATGTTATCAAAATAGGCATAAAGTCAACCCTTTTCATGTTATTAATGATTTCAGATTTTTCCAATACAAGACGTAAAAAATCTGATTTTTTCAATACAAGTGAAAATATCACAATGTGCCACTACATATAATTTTCTTTTTCATTTAAATTAGTATTCTACATATATTGAACATTATTTGTACCAAAAATGGAGTTTGGGTTTTGCTCACAAGCGAAGTTACAACATCAGTTAAAATTTGGCACTTTTACGTACAGCCATTGAATAAGCACCATATGGAGCAAAATAACTGTCAGAGTTCGATAGAAATTATCAGAATTATGTTGGTGGTTGGATATATTTAAAACCATATATTTCCCATGTATTAATCGTATTGTCTGCCAAATTCTGACAATATACAAACGTCAATATCAGCACCACATTTCATTTTAGAATTGAAAATTGGAAGGTAACAAAAATGATAACAATATCCTTGGTACCACCAATTTTCCCTGTAAAATTTACCCCCCTATATTTAACACAATAAAACTTGCAAAAGAATTAATATTATCTTGATTTTTTTTCCATTCGAAAGTAGAAAGCTTAAACAAACTCCTGGTGATTTTAGAAAGTTTTTCAGCTTAAGGAAATAATGGAAATTATTAAACTTGCATAAACATTAATATGATCTTGAAATTTTTTTTCCATTCGAAAGAAGAAACCTTAAACAAACTCCTGATGATTTTGAAAGTTTTTTCAGCTTAAGGAAATAATTCAAAATAATGATTGAAAAACAATGTTTTCATTTTTGCACCGTTAAATCAACTGAATTTTAACGTAGCCAAAAACAAGTTACGGCTTGCACTTTTTATTTCAGAATACATGATTTTTTCTACAAAAACTACTGCCTTGAATATCATACAAATCTTTTGATATAGTTATTCAGAATCTTATCTTTATAGAAAAAAATAAAAACATTTTTTGACGCTTTATTTTGTTAATATCTCATAATATAAAGTAGGGGGTAGAACTCTTAAAAATATTTCCCTTAATACATTTTAGGAAAAAAACTATTTCAGACATATTTACATCCATAGGTAAATAGTTATGGAAATGTTCTTGAAAATCGGAACATGAATTGATTTTTCATATAATTTTTTTTTAAATCCTCTTTTCGTAACTCGAGGCTAATATACGGACAGTTCCGCAAATTGGGTGATTTTGGCTTAGTTAATTAATTACACCCCTTGATCAGTAAAAATCAAATTTGGCGTATTTCTTAGTTATCAGAATATTAATGTGTATGCAATATTTAAAATTTGAGTGACCTCCCGTTTTGGAGTTATACGTCGACACGCACATACCAAAATCTTTTCTTTATATATCAGATATATATACATATATATACTAGAAGCGGCTAGCCAAGAATCGCCAGCGCAGAGAGGGGGTCCTGGTGTATTCATTCAGATCATGCGGGAGTCTATCACCTTTTCTCTAGCGCTAGACCAGTGAGATTGTTTTTTGCGTCTGAGGTGGAGCACCACACCTGTGCTACTCATTCGCTGAATAGGTGAGAGTCGGTTTTGAACCCAGAACCGTGTGGTTCTACTAACAGAGCTAAACTGATGGAATCACCGTTGGTGGTGACGTCCCTTGATTCATTTTCATTATTTAACTAAAATAATCGATTCTACTGCCGGCCAAAATGCAAATCAGGCGTCCCATTTTATCGAGTAAATAAGACGCAATCAAAACGTCTTTCAATTTTCTCATTCATGATGTTATATACTGTATCAATTGACAGCGCTGGTGTGTAGTACACTGGATTAAAACCCAACGCAGGTATACAAAAGAAAGTTGGACTTTATTTTCTTTCCTCGGTTGGCGTGGATGAAAGGAGGTGTGCGCCGGCTTGGATGAGTGGTGAAAATGAACAGTAGTGATAACAAGTCTTTTCTTCGGAGAGTCGACAGGAGTGACTGAAGTTCGTTGCCACCAAAGCTCAACTGCTGAATTCTCCGTCTAACCGTCACTTTTTCAATTTTACCCAGCATGCCCTGGTCTATTCAAATTCCATTGGAACTGTACTGCGTGACCTGCAATCCTAGATTTGTCACCAGTCCCTTTGTCATCCGGCTATTGTTGTTTTTTCTGGACAGTTAGTTTGACCCGGTCAGCAGTAAGCCTCCGATCTTAATCGCTTTTCCTCTTTATTCGATCCAGACTTCTGTCTGGAACATCCTTTTTTTCTCAATTCCTTTGTCTATTTGATTTCAACCGGAAATTCCTATTTCCGTTTGTACAATACCCAACAATGGTTCCTTACCAAATCTTACAGACGAGTTGTCTTTAAAAGTAAAAACCGGTGAAAATGGAAAAAAGAAAGTAATAAAAAAACCTAATAAAATACCCCCTACACACACGCACACAAAAGTTGTATGTTGGTAGATTGTTTGATCGAGGTTTGTCTAGACAGAATGATTGAGTGAACGTCTACGTTTAATAGTAGTCCACGTTGAGACCAGTAATACAAAGAAGAAAAAAATCAAACGTTTCGTGTACTTTGTACAATTTATTACTGACATACACTTTGATTAAAGTGAATAGACATTATACGATTTCAAAATGCTGAGATTTTGTATTATTTGGATTATTCGGACAGTTTTCCCCATCTTTATTGTCATCTACACAATATTTCGGCTGATGTGCCCTCCGGTCTTCTTCAGGAATTTCGTGTCGGACTTGGAAACCTTCTCTTTGAACACAGGAACTTTCTTGTCGAACTTAGGAGTCTTCATGTCGTAATTGGGAGCCTTCACAGAACTTCGAACCGAACCCTTTATTCAATCCACTGTTGACTGTTCTCATTCCGTTAACCATGACCGACTACAAGTGTTAAACTGTGTTATGTATTTTCTGTTACTATCGACTTTGGCCAGGATTGAACCTGCAGCCTAGAGATGATTGTCACTTAGAACTGTATTAACTCAATAATAATAATAAATTGACTAAGATATTTTGGTGGAAGTCGGCTGTGCAAATAGAAGAATGAAAATGTTTGTTTTTGTATTGATCGATTCGTGACAGTACCTAACTAGTGTGAACCGAATAGTTGTATGACCCCATCGGGGGTCCAGTTAGCTTCGACCGCTGGATCGTTAAGTAAATTAATAGCGTTGATCCCAGGGGGCTATCCCCCCCCAGGCAATACTTGCCCCTTTGATTTAAAGGGGCAAGGCTGGGTTTATTGCCCAGCGCCTGAGGCGCCCCCTTGCGTGGGGTATGAGGTAAATACCTACTTGTATGACCCGTTTTGTTACCCCCCTCCCCTTCCAGCTATATGACGATGTGCGGTACGCTCTTTTGTAACCACGTTATTTAGGGTGGATGCAGAAGTGTGCACACACCAAATAACAACTGTCAAACTATTAAAAAAGATTTCACAGGCTGTATAATCACTGTACTCGGATGCACTGGAAACATTGGAGGAAGGCCGGAGGACACGGCGACCGAAACGTTTTGTTAGTATCTACCACAATAAAGATGAGGACAATACTCCGAAAAAGAAAAATTATTCACCGCCCTGTCGGCTGTTGCGTTAGAATTTACCGACTACACCTCTGCAGAGGGGTAAGACTCCCCCAATGGGGCCTCCTGTTGGCCGTAGGTGGCGACCCGTGATGCTTAAGGATAGAGCCCAGGTGGATGAGCAGTTCATGACATGCAATACTCCACTTTGACCCTATCTTGGGCTAGACGGGCGGTCGGAGAGGCCCCTCCGATCAATTGGCTGGTCACGTCAAGCCGTAGCACCTATATGATTTTCCCAACCCTATTGCCCTTATGGCAAGCCCCAACCCCTTTTTATCATATGGGTGCTAGAAGGCGGTGACTGCGGGTGTACATGTCCTGTGAATGACGTTAAACTCTATCTGATGGTGAGGTTTCAGTACTAGAGGTTTGGGGAATGTGGAGCACCCCTTCATCACCATTGCTCCCAGGTCCACTCTGACCCGGAGTGGTAGTACCTTTAGGGTCCCATCTATGGGTTAAATAGAAAAATGTATTTATAAAAAAATTGTGTTATCCATTAAGAATTGATTTATTTCAAAACTTTATCGGTATTAAATGACCCACTGAGGTTGATATGCCGTAGAACAAAACAAACCAAACCAAAAAATATTCAAATTCACTTTCTTAAATCTCGCTTAATCAAATTACCTTGTGTCATATCCTACTGGTGCTGAGGGATTGGTAATTATGTATATTGTGATATCCATTACAATATCATGATTTCTGTTATTCGATTACTTTTTTAAAAGGAGAATTCAATATCTTTAAACATTAGAACAGTCAACCAAATACACTATCTAAAATGGCTCCGAACAATTATAGCCTGAATCTGACATGTCAGTAGAATACATAGCACATTGAAAAATCTTCTATCTCAGATCCATCGTCTTTTTCTGCACAGCATCTTCTGCATACGAACCAATGACATAATGCAGCAAAAACTCTGATCCATTTGTTTATCTAGAAAGATTACACTGACCTTCGTTAAAAACATTTTTCTCCCAAAAGCCAAGGTTGATCAAGTATAATATAATCGCCATTTTATGCTGAATACAAAAATACTATTCATTGTGTTTCGTCCTAATTTTAATGCTTGAATACTTCACAACAAGTTGTACATAATAATAACACCTATTCAAAAGATTGTGGACTCGACTTGTCATAGATTTAATACTGTTAATTTCAAGTAAGAGTTCATTTCTTAAAAATATGATGTGAATAAAAAAAATGAGCAAGATTTTTAGATTCAGCATAAAAAAAACTGCCTTAAAATCAGCTATTATATATTCGACCTTGAAATCATTACAGGCCAGTGTTATTTTTTCTCTTTTCGAATGTCTCATTAATAAACATTGCATTATTTATATTATTCGGACTATTGTCCTCATCTTTATTTTTATCTGTAAAACGTTTCGGCCGATGTGCCCTCCGGTTTTCTTCAGGTAATTAATTTCCAACTCGGGAACATTCTTGTCGTAATCGAGTGATAGCACAGTTTCGGTAGCTCAAGGCGGGACTGCCACTCCCAGCTCTACCAAGCAGCTTTTACCACAGGACGGGGTATTAAAAAATGCAAAGAAGAAATGATAACACCCGTTCATCTTAGGAGTTTCGTTATCAGTGCAGTTTGTGCATTATCGTACTCTGGTATATCCACAGGTGCTGCTAGTACTAATATAATAGGGTTAGATTTCTTTAAGGTTGGCTGTCACCTCATACAAATCAGGGAACTTTGAACCGAACCCTTTATTCAATCCATGGGGGTATCCTGTTATCATTTCACTAGCCATAACTGGGTACAAGTGTTAAGCTATGTTAATTATTATTCTATGTTACTGTCGCCCTTGACCAGGATTGAACCTGCAGCCTACAGATACCTGTCATTTATTAACTCAACATTTATATCTACTATGTGTCCAATTGCATGTAACATTTAATTCAACCCTTCAAGGAGGGAATAAAAGAGTCACAATGTGTTCGAGGACTCGTAGAAATATCTGAATAACAAAGAGGTGGAAACCACTGACTATTTCTCAGGTCTGGAAACAAAGGCAAGCGCCATTGCGGAGAAACGGCGATTACGTCTCTCCTTCTAAAGAGGAAGAAACTTTGGGGTTCCTTTATCACGTGACCAAAAAACGGACTATTGACGTAGGAGAGTTCCTCAAACCTAGTGAGAAGGGAGACTACTCCATTTTTTTCTCTCCCTACAACATCAATGAGGAAGGCATAACTATCTCAGCCACCAAGTCGTCCTCCGGTTGCGCCTTTTTGTTAATGACAAGAACAACTGACTAAATTAATTTAATTTATAGTGCCCGTTTTCTTAAACAAAAGAAATATTGAAATTGCTCTTTGTTGATAAATCACGAGGGAGCCTGATTTTTGAAATTACGTAACGGAAGGCATTTTCTGAAATCGACGGAGATTCAAAAAATTCTAAGTAGAAACGAAATTAAAAAAAAAACTCATGTTGCTAAAAACCATTTAATAACACATTGGAAGAAATGCTGCCGTCAAATAAATGTCAGTTTAACTTTTATTTTTTTTCTATTCTTACCCTTTTTTTTTTACTTCAAAAACATGAAACATTTGCAAAAACAATAAAAAAAAATTTTTTTTGACGGAACCTGGTTTCTTGAGACGTCTTCGGGCAAATCTGCTATTCAACAAGGATTACAAAAGCAGATAAATTTTAATACTTCCTTTGCCCCCCCCCCTAATGTTAAATGCTGAACATGTTCGGTTCTTCACAGAATTTGTCAGCGTATAAAAAATTGATTTCCGGTTTAGATAATTACAATTGTCAGCAGTATTACCATATAACAGGCAGTGATAAATTTAGTAAAATCCAAAATATCACTGTACGGTTGAAAAGACGTGATAAATGTCTTCTACAAATGCCAAGAATGCAATGTAAATAGCCGCTTCATTCTCCTCTTGATTATATATATATATATATATATATATATATATATATATATATATATATACTTGACAAAACGTGACCCGTTGGGTCACCCCTTCAGCTCTTAGTAGATAATTAGGATTACGTAGGTATTGCCAAAGATGACGTCAAATTCTGTAATTTTACAAAATAAATTTACCCCATCCACCACCGATTGAAAAAAACACAAGGATTCAGAGAATTGTCCGATTCTAAGGAAATTTTCAGTGTTGATTTATCAACGAATGAATTTTATAATGAATCCTTTATTTTATTTTAAAATTTTGATTTTTTTCAGGTCACTTATTTTGACCCCCCACCTTATTTTTGGGGCGCAAAATATCGGTGGGATTATATAAAGGGGAAACTAATTGCAGCATAAATAAAAAGACAAAAGACAAGACAAGAAGAAAACAACATTTTTAGATGGTCTTTAGATGGTTTAATAGATAATTATTAGGTGTTATTATTCTCCAACGTATTAAAATCAATCCTATGAATGATTTTTATGTAGAAATTGTAAGAAGAGTAACACGAATCGACCGTCTCATACGATATACGAAGTCTAGAATGAAAATGGCGGCGCCCACCAGTCATTAAATAGAGATTTACCGACGGCCTGCCACCAATATTTGCATAATACCACGACCGGTCACTCTACGTTAACTATCAATAAAGGGAGGTTACTCTAACCTACCCACACAGAAACCAATTAGAATTTACTCAAAATTTGTGTAATATTCTATATGCATTCGTATTTAATTCCGTAAGTCTTTCTAATTTAATATATTTCATTAGATTATAACTGAAATAGTTACGCCCGGTCGAGGGCGCATATTCTTGCTAGTAACTATAATTTTGAGTGACCAGTTTGAAAGACATCTTTAAAATACAGTTAACTATCATGTACACTTATTCGTAGCTAAATATATTTAGATTTTGATTTGATTTTGTTTTGTTTTACGGCATATCAACCTCAGTGGGTCATTTAATACCGATAAAATTTTGAAATAAATCAATTTTTAATGGATAATACAATTTTGTTTATCAACTTATGTTTTTTGATTTAACCCATAGATGGGACAAATATATTTAGAGTTAGAGTTATTTAGCTTGAATAAATAGAATGAAACGCCACTTACCTGGTAATCAGTGAAAAAGTGTCGCTGATAAGTGTGACTGCAAATCGGAAATGAGAAGCATTGTGGGAATGGGGAAGATGAATATAGAGGTTGATATTTTGCAGAAAGAGTGTTTTTTTTATTACGCTACATTAAACTTGAGGTTGCAGAGAGTGACGATAGACCAAGAGGGTACAGTAAAGAGAGGGTGTGATCGAAACTGGTTTTACAGTCACATAATACTAATATAAAAATATGTTTGTTCCTTAATCCTCCGACCGTTATCATCTAGCAACACTCTCTAGTTAAAAATGAGACCGTCCAAGTTGAAATGCAAAAATGCAAAAATGCAAATCCTGATTATCTGATGTTGCTTATCAACCGATTTTTTTTATTTCTTATGAGTACCGTCACCTCAGCTAAATAATGGACCATTCCGTTTTTAACATAAAGAAAGAAAGGGAAGAAAAATATAATAAGAAAGAAAACAAAAAAATAAAGAAAGATACAGAGTTGGGGAAAGATGGAGAGAGGGGTGAGCACACAGAAGCGATAACGCTAATCTGCTTCAATCGAATATAATTAGAAGATGAAAAGAAAGAAAGAAAGAAAGAAAGAAAAAAGTGGAAGACTGTTAAATCAAGATTATTATAATTTTCCATAATGAACTATTTCGCAATAGCTCTTAAGTAAACATATCAAACGTTGTAATAATCAAATTTTCATCATACAACGTGTGATAGAACCTACGATACTCTATCCTTGTCAGCCGCCAACTAGGAGTGATAGCACAGTTTCGGTGGCTCAAGGCGGGACTGCCACTCCCAGCTCTACCAAGCAGCTTTTACCACAGGACGGGGTATTAAAAAATGCAAAGAAGAAATGATAACACCCGTTCATCTTAGGAGTTTCGTTATCAGTGCAGTTTGTGCATTATCGTACTCTGGTATATCCACAGGTGCTGCTAGTACTAATATAATAGGGTTAGATTTCTTTAAGGTTGGCTGTCACCTTATACAAATTGCATTACCTCATTTCATTAGGTTGGAATAACACGTCTAATTGTTGGACTCTTAGTTAATAAGTGTCAATTGATAGCTACTCTGCATGGAGCATCGGTTGAATGTATTAATACTATGCTAATTTTGATATTCACAAGGTACTTTACACTTGTAAGGTTGTGTTCCCAATAATCGATAATCGAACTCTTAAGCAATACTGATTTATTGATCTCAGTTTCCACGTTCATGAAGAGCCTAAAGGAAGAATTATTTTCGTAAATCACTGAGTTTAGCAAGTTCTGTTGAACAAGACCTAACCCAAAATGCTGGATGATATCATTGAATAATAATTGAGTCGGTTTAGCTCAGTCAGTAGAGCATCTGCCTCGCAACCACAAGTTCTCGGATTCGGTACTGGTCCTCGCCAACTCAGCGCATTAGTAGCACAGGTTATATCTCTGCGGTAACGTGGGGAGCTGATATCAGATGGGGTGCTCCAGCTCAGTTGTAAAAACAACCTCCCTGGTCCAGCACTAGCAAAAATGAGATAGGATCCCTCGCTGTCCGGCTGATACCGACAATAGGCCACTTTTACTTACTTATTTTAATAAACACAAATTCCTACCTTATTTTTGAAAGCAATATTAAACATCATTCATTTTGTATTATTGAGATTGTTCGGACTGTTGTCCTCATTTCTGTTGTTCATTTAGACAGATGGCGCACCTGATGTAAGGGTTGAGTAAACAGTCCTACGTGACTATCATCTGTAGGTTATCATATCAATCCTGACCACGGGACCATAGAATACAACATAGCGTAACCATTGTACCTGGTCATGGTTAACGGAATGAGAACAGTCTGCCCCGTGAACTGAATAAAGGGTTCTATTAAGGCACCCAATTAGACATGAAGATTCACGAGTTCGACAACAATGTGTTTATATATACCACAATGGAAACAATGAGGACAACAGTCGGAAACATCAAAATTAAAACAGTTGAAGATGATAATTTTATTATATTATGCCTAATCATCTGACTGTCCTGGAGAAACAGCATCTTTTTTAAATTACTGCAAAAATTGGGGAAATCATTCCACAATTATTGCCGTAATGTTTTTTTTATATACTACTATGCTTAAAGGTTTCTTTATCTCGTGGGAATGCCTTATACCTGCTATACACACTTCCTATGAATATTAATGGGTATAACCCAGTCCTCATAAATATGGGAGTATTATGCTGACTGAATAGTCTTATACCACTAGCAGTGGCTTACATTCTTCATGCCGCTGACGAATATTGTATTTTATTAACGTTATAAAGATTCTATTTCATTACTTCCACGGTCTCAAAAACTAAACGGAAGGAATAATGCAACACAGGTTCTAATACTTAAGGGGCCAGTTGGGGTTTCGTAAACCCTAAAAATAAACAATTGACAAGAAACACCCGAAGAAGGTCCGAGAGCACATCGATTAAAACGTTGTATGCACAACAATAAAGATGATGGCATATATCAGCGAATAGTAGTGTAGCGAGATGGTGAAGGTCCTGAGTTTTGCGAGGACTACTATTAGAAAAGGAGGAAGAAGAAATGAGACAAGGTGGAGGCTTTGAAAAACGTGGAGTGATGAACGATGATTTGACCGGGGCATGACCCCCCAAATGGGGAAGTGAAAGCCAACCGGAAGTTTCGGGTGTTGACCGGAACCGGAAGTCACGTGGTGACGTAGAACCACGAAGAAAAATACCGGCCTCTTTTTGCTTTCCGAGGCCTAGGGTACGGACGGGCCACTGGTCCCTAGTGTGGGATCACAGTAATTTATCAGTGTCCTCTCTCTCTCTCTTTCTCTTTGCCTTTCCTCCTCTCCGAAAAAAACCCACGAGGCGAGCCCGCCGACGCGTACCAAATACCGTTTTAGTGTCGTGAATTTGGAGGCACGTTGACAAGACCCGCTATACATATATATCGCTTTGGGTACTGTGATCATATATCGCTATATAACAGTAGGGTGCTACACAAGATCATTTTTAAATTGGAGTTTAACAGTTTTGAGTTTAGTATTCTCCTTCTCCAAGAACCATTAGTCATAACAAGGTTAGTCAGCTCAGTCTGCCCTACTATTTACAAGTAGATGGAGGGAGATTATATACATTCATCCCTTTCTCAAGTGTATTAGAACTTGGCGAAATGCAAACAGCCTGTCCAGGATTTGAACTCAGTAAAGTTGGCGAAGTGACTTATTGTCCGCATCAGCCGGAGAGCGAGGAAGTCTATCCTCTTTTCGCTAGGGCTAGACCAGGGAGATTGTTTTTGTTGAGGCGGAACGACATCGTCAGCTTATTACTTAAACGCACAGATAAGATAACCCAATCTCTGCTATTCGTGCGCTAAGTTCGAGGGGACCGGTATCGAATCAGGAACCCTGCGATTCCTAGGTGGGTACTATACTGATTGATCAAAACCGGTCCCATTAATCTATATATATATATGACCAAACAAAAGTGGTCAAACAATATTTGAAATGGCGATAGCCGACAATTTTTAGGGAGATTATGTGCTTAAGTAAAGTCATACCTAATTTGTTAATTAATTAATTATAATTAAATGAATTAGGTGTGCATATCGGTTTAAATGTAAAGCGTAAACAAATCTAGAAGAAGTCGATCTCTGTATGTACATTTCAGCCTATTAGGCCTCATCAGTAGAGCTATAGTGGGGAAGCCAGCTAGTGTAGGGGTTAGCCTGTCAGCCTGACAGGTAGGGTTCGAATCACGCACTAAGCACTGCCCTGTCTATAGCTCTGCTGATGAGGCCTAATAGGCTGAAATGTACATACAGAGATCGACTTTTTCTCGATTTGTTTACGCTTTACTTTTAAACCGATATGCACGCCTAATTCATTTAATTATAATTAATTAATTAACAGATTAGGTATGACTTTACTTAAGCACATAATCTCCACATATATATATATATATATATATATATATATAGATAGATAGATAGATAGATAGATAGATATCAGCGAACATTAGAACCATCTTAACGTATCTAGTGAACTTACCTATACCCCCCCCCCCAAAAAAAAAACCTGACCTGAAGTTACTGTTGCTTATCTGAGACACAAATACAAAATGTACCCTATCCCTAATCTTATTTCTTTTCTCAGGAACACCAATAGCAGTAAGATTGCGATACCTTCTACTCGCATGGGTCCCCAAATGGGTTAAAAGGGTCGGCAACCCATCAAAGTCAAGGAAAAGTCGACAAGTAGAGTCCATAAGCTTTTGAATAAGTGTTATTTTTTATGTATAACTTGTTTTGAAGTATTCAAGCTTATCTTTTAAAAACCAGGACTAAACACAATGAATAGAATTTTTGTATTTAGCGTAAATCAGTAGATAAAAATGAGGACAATAGTCCGAATAATCTTATTATAATGGAGATTGTGTGTTTTTCTGTCTGTAACCGAAACTATATTCCTACTCAAGTCACAATTCTCTTAGTTATTGACATCACATTCTCCATGATTTAATTTTTATCTAAACCTCAATTATTAATAAAATTGTCTTACATTATTAATACTGTTAACTATGTCTACATACTGACAACATGCAATTATATTTATATATACAACAAAAAGTGGTTTACAGTGTGAACGGGGAGGCTAATTTGCATATTAATATTAAAAAATCGAATTTAATAAATATGTGCTTAGTATTATTGATTTCTAACTGTTTGGTTTTATTTTAATGAATATAAGTAAAAATCTCTTCAATGAATCTTAAATGAAATCCATTAACAAGATAAAATAACTGTCATTTTATTCTTTACTTCCTCTTATAACTAAATACTTAAATTAGAAAAAATAACAATGAAAGACGAGAGTGATGGAAGAGTAAGTTTCAGTTGTTCCATTTTTTATTATACTCCCTCTGTTTCAAATCTTTTATTATACCCCCCTCTGTTTCAAATCTTTTTATCTGTATTCTTATTTAATTTCATTAGCCTCTCTAATTTAATACAATATTCTATTACATTAAAACTTAAATACTTGCACCCGGAGGGTGCATATATTGCTAGTCCACATAATACAAAATCTCAGCAATGTGAAATTGTACAATGTCTATTTACTTTAATCAGAGTAAGTTTAACAGTTTTGGAATTCAGAGTTTTCCTTTTCCTTGACCGGTTATACTATTTATCTATAGCTGGTGGGAGAATAGTTGGGTGTATAAGGTTCCTAGTTCGATACCGGTCCTCGCTAACTCAGCGTATGAGCAGCACAGGTATCTGTGCGGTAAAGTAAGGAGCTGATGCTAGGTGTGGCGCTCCACCTTAGACGCCAAAACAATCTCCTTGGTCTAGCGCTATTGAAAAGGGGATAGACTTCCTCGCTGACTGGCTGATACCGACTTTAGGCCGCCCCGACGACTTTACTTTTTACTTATATGTTTGCCAAGGGTATTAGTGCAATATGAAAATAGATATTCCCAATGTGTTAAATGTAAACAATCGGTTGGTATATGTGAACTTTATCTTAAAATTCCATTGACGAATAATATTTTTTTTTGCACAGAGTAACTGACATTAGACTGAGAAAAAGTCATGTTAACCAGTGCACTGGTGGGGAGGAACTGGTTTTGTTCAGTCGGTAGAGACATCTGTCTAAGAATTGCAAGGTTAGTGGTCTGTAATAACTCTACGCATGAATAGCACAGACTGGGTTATTAGATTACATCGCTGATCGGCTGATACCGACAATAGACTACTCGGCTGGATGCAAATTACTATTGCGGATATTCTGCACCTTAAATTGTAATTTTAAAATACATTGCTATGAAATGAAAATTAAATAGCGCAGATTGGTTAATGTTTGCAGTGAAGCATTGAGGAGCAAACTGTAGGGGTCACTCCTACAGTTAGAGCGTCACGCTCTTACTAAAAAAAGAAAAAAAACTTCCTGGTCTACCACTTGAGATAAGGAATTATATTACGTCGTTGATCGGCTGATACCGGCAATAGACCACTCCCCTGAGTTCAAATTGTAATTTGAAGAAGACATTGCTATGAAGAGAAAATTAAATGGGATGTCATGTCTTGTATTTCATGAATATTTCTTTTATTGCTGTTATCTAATCATCTTGACTTTTTCATACTAACAAAAATATGCGCCCTCTGAGCACAAGTATTTAACTTTTGATATAATTAGGTATTATATTGAATTAGAAAGACTAATGAAATTAAATATGAACGCAAAAAATGATTATACTTAATCTTATATTATTCTAATTTATTTCAATAAAAAATTATACATAGGATTGCTTTTAATACGTTTGAGAATAAAACGATATTATTAGAAATCAATATCAAGTAATTATTTATTAAACACAGTTTTGTTAAAACCAGTATGCAAATTATTCACTCCATATACTCTTTAAACATTTATTTCTTAATGATATATAACACATATCACAGGATTTTAAATACATTAATAATTTGGGCTGTTTGGAGTCAAATCCATCTCTGCTGGACGTTATAAGAGACATTGTTAATGACTAAGATGCCTATTAAGATTAAATAATGATTATTTAATAACCATTGAGAATATAACGTCACTATTTTCTGAGTTGTTCAAACTCAGAAAATAGTGACGTTGGTTGTGGCGTAGTTTCGGTTACTGACAATTTCCATTATAACAAGGACATTGTATACCTGTATACCCGTGGTTGTATACTGGTACACTTATCTTCCTTGCTTGGATATTTAGCTTCTGTTTATTCTATCTTGCTCTCTTTAATCTTAGCTTAGACCGGATCGGTGTATCTTTGGATCTGATAGATGTTTATTAATCTGGGCCGGATCTTCTGTACTCGTCTTGTATGTTTGTTCTTAGTAACAACACAAGATTATTAAGACATATTTTATTTTTATGAATCCCAGACCAACAAACAAGCGTGTGAGAATTTCCCTACTTCGACGAAAGAAACCATGGTGGTCTGTATCGTCCAGTCATCAGAAAAAAAACTTATTTTCTAAAATCAATTTCCTCGGGTCGCGCTGGTGAACCGGAAAAGTAAGTCAATACAGGGGTTACATCACATGTCACACATTTCCTGTATCTTTCCACTTTAATTTTTTAAAGTTACTCTAAACCAATTTTTAGGAGTAGGGAAGCTCTAGAACTCATTTTACAGACAAAAATAGATTACAAAGGTAGCCATTTATCGCCAACCCCACCAAATCTGGAGATCTAAAATCGACATAACTCCGCTAATTTTTAGAATTGGAACCTCAAATTTTGGGGATTGTCTAATGTTAACATATTCCACACATGGAAAAAAAATCAGAAAAATTGAAGGTGGTGGGTGACAATTTACTTTTTTCTGGATAATTTCACATGGAATTACTGGTTGGGACTTGCCATGAGTGCAATATGGTCGTGACAATCCTATAGGTGCTAGGGCTTGACATGTGCAGCCGATTGATCGGAGAAGGCCTCTCTGGCCACCCGTCTAGCCTAAGTAATGGACAAAATGGATTGATGCATGCCATGGACTACTCAGCCACCAAGCTTCCATCTTAAAGCATCACAGATCGCCACCAACGACCAACAGGTGGCTTCATTTGGGAGGGGTCTTACCCCTCTGCAGAAATGCAGTCGGTGTATTCTAAAACCCCAATCAACAAAGCTATTCAACATGTTTTTTCGGAAACCTGTGTTCAGTGGCTTCGGCATTGGATCGGTATGGGATTTAAATAACAGCGTGATCCCAAGGGGCCATCCCCCAGGCAACACTAGCTCCTTGATTTAAAGGGTAGGGATGGGTTTATTACCCAGTGCCTGAAGCGCCTTGATAGAGGAATGCAGAAAGGATTCATACAATTTTTACACTTGCTCAGCATGAGCTTCGGTTTGTGCGTGGTCCCCGTGTTAATGGTCGTAGTGCCAACTAGCATGGCGTTGTGCCAGTAAATATCTTCAATTATATAAGATTAGGTCCCGCTAAAAAAAAATAATCAGATTTTGCAAAGTCAGCAAATCATAAGTATATCAATAGAGAAATAATCTAATTCATATCTGACAGGAATTGTTTTCTTCTTAACTTGACCATCTAATGCAAAGTAGAACAAATAAAAGAATAATGAATTTATTTAGTTTTCCCATGTGAATACGAACCGATAAGATCAAATTGATTTACTTCAAGCACATGGCACTAATATAAACGGTATGCACCTGCTGAAGCCAATTTTTTTAGTTATCTTGATGCTAGACATAATACAGAAAAAATTCTGTTGTAACCCGAGTGTCTCTTTAAATCTATAAAAAATATTTGAATGTTATGAATCGAGTTCTCATTT
>CM042137.1:148627364-148632364 GCA_023376005.1 Doryteuthis pealeii
GTTAGAACGATATCAATGTGTATGCAAGATTTTAAATCTGAGTGACTTCCCGTTTTGGAGTTATGCGTCGACACGTACATACCAAATTATCTCCTTTATATATATATATATATATATATATATATATATATATATATATATATAATTATTCAATAAAATATAAATAATATGGAAATAAATCTGACAATATTAAGAAATTTGAAAAAACAAGTGTTCCAAAAATAAGATGAATTTATTTATCGACGCTTAAACATTTTGGTTTCTTTAAACCTTCATCAGGATGTATTAAGGGGTGAAGAAATTGATGGATGATAGATGACATGAGTTAAAAAATCTTTATAAAAATTTTTTTTTTGTTGTGTAACTGTATTTGTTCAGCGTTATATTTTTATAATACTGGACAAATACAGTTACACACACAAAACAAAAAAAAAAAAAAATTATAAAGATTTTTTAACTCCTGTCATCTATAAAACATCCATCAATTTCTTCACCCCATAATACATCCTGATGAAGGTTTAAAGAAACCGAAACGTTTAAGCATCGATAAATAAATTCATCTTATTTTTAGAACACTTGTTTTTTCAAATATATATATATATATATATATATATATATATATATATATATATATATATATATATATATATCAAAAACAGATTCGGCAGTTGGACGTTTTCCACAAAGGTTGCCTACGAGCAATCTGCGGACTCACCCTCGAAGACAGAATGTCTAATGCTGACCTTTTCACCATATGTAACATTGACGGAATGGAGAGCTTCCTCATAAAATCACAATTGCGCTGGGCTGGTCATGTTTTGCGAATGCATGATGACAGAATACCAAAGATTATGTTGTATAGTCAGCTTGACGGTGGTAAAGAAACGTGGGTCGACCATTGCTCAGATTTAAGGACAAGCTGAAAAGTAACCTCTCAGCTGCAAATATAGATTACGCTACTTTTGATAGCACATTACTCAATTGTAGAATGTGGAGGTGTTACAATGGTATTAAGGATTTTGCAGCATCGGAAGTCACCAAGCTGCGTCAAGCTAGAGAAAGGACTAGAGTATTGGCTAGTGTCCCAGCAATACATTCAAATAATGCACACACTTGTTCCATCTGTGGACTTCTTTGCAAGTCATTGGCAGGGCTGAAATGTCACCTGCGATTAACACACAAGGTTGGATAAAAGAGGTTGTCTGAACCTCATACGTCGAAATCGACGGGAGAATCCATCATATATATATATATATATATATATATATATATATATATATAAGGATAATCTACTGAGTCAGACGAACCTACTATTAGTTTCGCATAAAGCTCTTCAGGGCTAAAATCTGAGTCAGATAAAGCTCTTCAGGGCTAAAATCTGAGTCAGATTTTAGCCCTGAAGAGCTTTATGCGAAACTAATAGTAGGTTCGTCTGACTCAGTAGATTATCCTCATTATTTGGCTCTACTTAGGTATCGAGCACTTTTTACAAATTAGCTTCTCCTAGCGGTTATATGAATATATATATATCTTATATACATATATATACATATAAATTGTTTTTTCTTTTGGCCAAATACTATACCAATAGATTATTTTTTGTTGGTACGAATATCTTGGTCTTTTCTTTTTTTCAAAAATCTTTTTCTTCCTGGTTGATGTTTGGTAGTATATTTTTACAATCAAACTCTCTGCCGGGTTTTTTTCTCTCCGCAAGGATCTACCAACACGCTTGGTATATTAAATATATATATATATATATATATATATATATATATATATATATATATATATATATATATATATAGTAGTTCTGTTTAAAATCAATAGAAGAATTTCTGATGAAGCTTCGTAAATTCTCAGAGGCGAAATATTAATTGATTGTAATGGTTTGTATTTTCATCCACAATGTTCGGTAAATTCTAATCCCATCTTATCGGATTTTACCTAATCTTGTATTCCTTTCAGTCGATAGAGCACTCGGCTAGAAATCACAAGGTTCCTGGTTCGAAACGGGAGCTCGCCAACTCAGCGTATGAGTAGCACAGGGATATCTGTGGTAAAGTGAGGAGCTGTTGGTAGGTGTGGTGCTCCACCTCAGACGCTAAAATAATCTCCTTGGTCTAGCGCTAGTGAAAAGGGGATAGACTCCTTAGCTGTCGGGCCGATACCGACATTAGGCCGCCCCGACGACATTACTATATATTTATACCCAAACCTCAGTTTTTGAACTTTTTGGTTTTCGAACTATTCGAACATAAATTTTGAAAAATGTTTGTCTTGGCTCAAACTTTGTATCGGTTTGATGAAACTTAACAATTAAGTAAAAGAACCTCCTGAATACACTGATTTGCTTGAAGTTTCTATGGATAGATAGGTAGATATATAGATAGATATGAACAGACTGAGACAGACAGACAGACAGATAGATAGATATATTTGGACAGACTGAGATATATATATAGATAGATTTGGACAGACTGAGATAGATAGATAGATATGAACAAACTGATATATATATATATATATATATATATATATATATATATATATATATATATATATAGATAGATAGATAGATAGATAGATAGATAGATATCTGGATAGACTGATATATAATAGATATAGATAGATAGATAGATAGATAGATTGATAGATCTGGGCAGACTGAGATAGATAGATAGATTGATAGATCTGGGCAGACTGAGATAGATAGATAGATAGATTGATAGATCTGGGCAGACTGAGATAGATAGATAGATAGATTGATAGATCTGGGCAGACTGAGATAGATAGATAGATAGATAGATAGATAGATAGATAGATAGATAGACTGAGATAGATGATAGATAGATAGATAGATAGATAGATAGATAGATAGATAGATACAGACTGAGATAGATAGATAGATAGATAGATATGAACAGACTGAGATAGATAGATAGATAGATAGATAGATAGATAGATAGACTGAGATAGATAGATAGATAGATATGAACAGACTGAGATAGATAGATAGATAGATAGATAGATAGATGAGATAGATAGATAGATAGATAATAGATGATAGATAGATAGATAGATTGATAGATCTGGGCAGATTGAGATAGATAGATAGATAGATAGATATGAACAGACTGAGATAGATAGATAGATAGATAGATAGATAGATAGATAGATAATAACTCATTCCAGCCTCTCCTCACCTCCACCCTCTTAAGTATGCAACACACTGCCATCAAATATTACTGTATTGTAGTCTATTACAAGTGTATGTATGTATTTTTATTTTATATTTATAATGCTTAATGTTTTGTTTTAAAACAGTGTTTTTTCTTTTACTATTTTTGCAAGATTACTTGGATCAAGTAACCAATAAGCACCACAAATCATCAACCTAATGAAAGGTTTATATTTTAACTCATCACCGGTAACTTCCTCTTCCAAATTTTTGTAAACAAATGATTTTAATCAGAAGTTTATAGAGATGTTGGACTCACAATAAAGCAAATAAATAGATGGTTGGTACATGTAATCAAATTAAAATTCAATAGCAAAATCTTTGTTTAAATAAATACTTTTTAATCAGAATTTTATGAATATTTTTTCAACACTTACGATGATTTAAAAAAAGACGAAAAACGTTTTTATACTAAAATAGTTTTTTTTATAAATCAGAAGAGAAATACAATTATATTTATTTAAATAAAAATACAGTTTTTATTTACAAAATATTGTTATGTTTATTTAAATAAAGGGATGCCATTCAGAAATAGAATAACACAATTCGTAAAAAAATTGTTTTTGTCAGATATGATATAATTGCCAAAATTGTCTGTTCGTTTATTTTCTAATATCTGAAAGCGAAACTTACCGGTGTAGAGTTAAAATATGAACCTTTCATTAGGTTTATGATTTGGGGTGCTATTGGTTACTTGGTCCGATTACTTAAGTAATTATTTTGTTTCCTTTTATTTTCTATGGGGAAAATTGTCTCAGTTTTCGAACTTTTCTACACCCAAACCTTTATATATATATATATATATATATATATATATATATATATATATATATATATATATATATATATATATATATATATATATATACATCATATTGAATTTATGGCTTTTTCTCCAGTGCTGTTACAGATTATTGTAAAAGATATAGTTAAATGTAAATACATATTATCACAAAATATATATGTAAAATATATAAAATATGTCTTTAAATATTGTAAAATATATATAATAATATATTAATAATATATAATAATATAATAATATATATATATATATATATAAAATATATATGAAATATATATAGTTGATAAAAAATTAGACTCATCAGAAATATCAACAAAGAAGGTTGTGTGGTCTCCACAACAACAACCAACACACACACACACACACACACACACACACACACACACACACACACATATATATATATATATATATATATATATATATATATATAAAATCTCGATATGCAAACTTGGTGAATATCGCGTGCGACGTGCGGAACACTGGACAGATTTTTCGACTTATATTAGGTTTTGTTAGCAGTGTCAGACCTAATATAGGTCGAAACAGTGGTCCACTGTTCCGCATGTCACACGCGGTATTGCCGAGTTTGCTTATTCAAAAATATCAATTTATCTCTATGTAACTGTATATATATATATATATATATATATATATATATATATATATATATATATACAAATTCATATTGAATTTATGACTTTTTCTCAAGTACTGTTAGAGATTTACGATATCATTCATTTTATGGGCAGTGTAGAAATTCTCAAGTGTAAAAATGTGACAAATCTCGACGTTTTTATGTAGATTCGATAACAATCTTATGAATGTTTTTATTTGGAATTGTTTATCGATGAAATAACAAAATAAGTTGGCCATGTTTCCATAGAAATCTCTCTACGAAGTGAGACGATATAAATCGATTACTGACATCTTATAACTTATATTATCTCACAA
>CM042137.1:148637364-148655700 GCA_023376005.1 Doryteuthis pealeii
CTTCTCTCCCGTTTCTCGTTCCAGCGTCACACCCGTTTCCGGTCAAAACCCAGAACTTCCGTTTTTATTTTTAAACCTATTTCCGAGGTCATTCTTCGGTGAAAGTACTGGCGCCCCGCTTAGTGTTTACTCTTCTAAATTTTAACCTTTGTTTATTCTTATTTCTTTTTTTTCTCTTTCTCCTTTCAATCCCCGTAGACTAAAATAATTACGCTACACTTACCGTTCCGATTTTAGAGGGGTGGGGTTATAATTTTCTATTTTGCCTCTAGATTAAGGCCGTGTGGTGTTGCAGAATCTCAGTGTTTATTCTTTTTTTTAATTTTAAAAATACTTCCATACATTCAATATTTTCAGAATTTAGTATGTAGGGCACATATGGACTGTAGAATCCAAATATCCTACTAATTTAACCCTATACCTTGATAGAAAATGTTATTTTGCTCACCCAAATGCATGACTCCAAAATCAACAACTTCCCACCCAACAATGCCATGTTCCTATGCAGATTCCTTCTTAAACTTTTCCATTCTCTTCTAACACATATTTTTGCTAAAAACTTTTCCGTGCTAATTTACATATCATGGCTCCACCTACCCCACCAATTAAGTTTCATAATTGTTCACTCCTACTTGAAACATCAATATGATCTTGAACAGTGTAATGTTACAACTCTCACTTCGGAATGGAGTGATTACGTGTTGATGATAAAAATAATCGTCATATACTTATCTCTGGACAGGTACTACTTAGAGAGGCTCGAATCTGTTCGTTGGGCTGATAAATCTTTGATGTTTTGAGTCTAGAACCAACCTGGGAGGCTGGAGGACATCTTGCCTAGAGCCATTTAATAGTTTTTAGTAATAAGACAAGGCGAGTTTTTTTTTCTCATGATATTTTTATTTTCCCCCAGGTCAAACTGTCCTGAGCGAGAGAGACATCTCACCCAAACAACGCATTGTCCTAAACTAACCTAACATTGTCACCTCTCACTCCTACTCTTCCAAACTTCGCCATGTGACACGTCTCGACCATGGAAAAAATACAATGTGGCGTTATGCTGACTCAATCTAAACATTTTCATGACATACAAGAGGGGATAGGATTGATGTCTATAAATATACACATGGATTTTATTTAGCAAACTTTGATCTATCAAATGCTGCTCAAAATATCAATACCAGTGTTCATAAATTAAAACTCTTAAAAAAATGCAAGACAAAGTTATTTTAGTAACAGAGTGGTGAATACATGGAATAAACTACCATCATCAATAGTGAATGATCCATCTCTAAAGTCCTTTCAGGCAAAGCTAGAGAATCTGTGGAAAGATTATAAATATTCTGTGGAATTAAGATGAATATTTATAAGGAACAGCTGACAGGTCTCAAACCTAATATTACTAGCTGATGAAAAAAAAAAGACGTTAATCTACGCGTAATTCTAATATTCCTCCAAAAAACTTTTCCATGCTAATTTACACGTAACTATTACATTCCTGGCTCTCCCCCATTGTGTTACAGTCAGTTATTAACAGGTCCATACTATATCTAGTTCATTATAAAATTGATCTTTTGAAATCTTGTCTTTTTATGGATTTATAGTAGTAACTCAAGCTCACTACTTACATATGTATATATTAATCGTCCACGATGCAATGTAAAAACGTAAATCCAGATTATCTGGTGTCGTTTAATTGCGGATTTTTTTATTTGTCCCATTTTATTTCACCCAATTTTAAAAATAAAACATTCCAAATGGTCTTGCGTCGCTTAAATGCCCAACGTAAAATTAAAATGATTTGAAAAAAAAAAAAAGAAAGAGAAGTTACATATTTGTTTTATTTGCAGTATTGCAAATTTAATTAAGGAAGTAATTTTGATTTTATGTTGTCCCGGTATCCTGTCCTAATTTACGCTATATTTTGACGAGGCAATATCAGACGAATTTCCAGTCCAATTTAGATATTTTCCAAGTCATTTGCCGATCCAAAAGTAACAAAAACTTTTTTGTCACTTTTGGATTGGCAAATTAATGTAGATATTCTAAAGCCCCACCCCCATGCTTTTAGGCAAATCAATGTAGATATTTTACAATCCCACTTTAAAAACAAATCGATTGAATTTTTACAGTATTATATCGATTGTTATTGTATTTTTGTATTATTGCAAAGAAAATAGTAGGATTTGTATGTAGTGAAATTGCAAATCATCGTTTTTGGCTTAAATAGTTCTTCTTGGGTTTGTTTGTTTTTTTTGTTTGGTGGAAATTCCACGGGTCCTGCTTGTCTATTAATAATGGAGATTGCGTGTCTTTCTGTCTGTAACTAAAACTACATCACAGCTAACGTCACAATATTGTCATTGATTGCACATGCTAAAATAGTTAATACAATAATAACCATGTGTTATATACACTCAAAATTTGAATAAGCAATTTGAATAAGCAATTTGAATTTTTTTATTACTTTTGCCTTTCTTTTTTAGTAACAACAAGTTAACTAAAAAGTTTACAAATAGATGAATACCAACGATTTTCTGTAGAATTCTTGTGCAAAATATTCAAAATAATTATTTGATTATTAATTAATAGATGCATGCAACATTTTATTTAAACTAAGTTTCCATTTCAGATTATTTTTTTTAACCCTTTGATAAATTTAATACAAACCCTCTAACATTGATTTTTTAAAAAAATCAATTTTTACACCGCCCAGAGTGTGTTTTTTTTTCTAATCTAAATAAAACTATTATCATAATTTTACTAACATGGATACACATATATGTATAATTGTGATTTATCTATACGTAGAGAATTTCTAATGCACTTATAAAACTCAGCCCCTCTCTCTATCTTTTCCCCTCTATCTTTTCCACTCTCTCTATATTTTCCCTACTCTCTTTCTTTCTTTCTTTCTTATATTTTTTCTGTGTAGCATCTTTTTGTTTACTTTTCTTTCTGTATAATAAAAGCAGAATGGTCCCTTATGTAGCGGAGGGACGAAACTGATAAGAAATAAGATTTCTTCGATTGGTTGACACCATATAATCAGGATTTACATTTTTGCATTTCATCTTGGAAGATTTGGACAGTCTCATTTTAACCGGATTGTTTTACAGGATAACGGTCGTGAGATTAAGGAACAAGTGTATTAACCGCCCAGAGTTTTTTTTTCTAATTCAAATAATGCTGTTATTATATTTTGACTTACACAGATACACATATACGTATAATTGTGATATTTCTATATGAGGAGAATTTCTATTCCATAAAAGTGGGTTATTATCTTAATAAAATATTACTTGGAATTTATAATGTCATGACTGAATGCTTCTTCTAACATGAACATGTGTTCAGTCCTTTGCTTTTAAATTGTTCTCTTAACAATGTTCGAAAATCGACCATTAATATTAACAAAAATTATGCAATACTAATTTACCAAGAAGGACTTGCAAGTGTGTTACATAATTATTAGATAATTAATATTTATGTACAGTAGTGTAGAAATCAAAATGGCCGTTGTAAGTTCCAGCCCACGACCTTGAAGGATGAGTGACAAGGCTTGACCTCAGTCCTAACCTTCCGGTGGATACCATGAGAATCGGTGGAGGAGACTCTCTTCCGGTTTAGATTAGAAATAGATTTTGTCAGATCGGCCAAGACCACGACTGTGGTAAGTCGTGGTATGCACGCGGCCGACTCGATCTGCGCAGGTAGTCTGTCGGGGATTTCCAATAAAATATAATCGAAGTAAATCGAAGTCTTGTGTTATTATCTAAAAACTACCAATGACACAGGGCTTCTGTTAAAGAGAAATTCCCAATGGAAGACCAGACACGAAGTCCCCAAGATGAAGTCTAGACGCTAGAAGAGATGTTAGAAGAGACCTAGAAGAACTTAATATGTCAGAAGAACAGAAGAAGAATAGAAGTAAGAAGTAAGTAAAGGGGTATACAACAAGTGTTTGGCTTGGTTTCTTTGTTTAATAACATATCAATCTGCCGTGGGTTATTTAACGCCAAAGTCACCCTTCTAACAAAAACAGAAGTGGTATTATTTAACCCGCTAGCAGGACCACTGTATGATAATTTAATTATTACAACGTTTGATATTTTTACTTAAGAGCTATTGCTGAATAGTTCTATATGTAAAAAGTATAATAATGTTCATTTAAATCTCTCACTTTTTTTCATTTCCTTTTCATCTTTTAATTATGCTCGATTGAAACAGAATAGGAATATCGCTTCCACACACTCACCCCATCTCTCTATCTTTCCCACACTCTATATATTTTTCCTACTCTCTTACATTCTTATATTTTTTCTGTATAGCATGTTTTTTCTTACTTTTCTTCCTTTATAATAAAAACAGTATGGTCCCTTATGCAGCGGAGGGGGCGAAATTCATAAGAAATAAGAATTCTTCAATTAATTGATACCATATAATCAGGATTTACATTTTTGCCTTTCATCTTAGAAAATTTGGACGGTCTCATTTTAACCGGATTGTTTTACAGGATGATAAAGTTCGCGAGATTAAGGAACAAGTGTATTAATATACAGATAGCTGGAGTCCAGCATGTTAGCTATCACGCCACGCGGACACCCCCACCAGCAAACGTTAATTTGTGTGTTTATATACATATTCACCAAACCCTTCGAAGGTGCAGGATGTGACACAAGGTCAATTTTTGAATTCAGAGTTTTACTTTTCCTAGACTGCTTGCATAACCAGGGTTAAAGAGTCCATTCTGTCTAACTATTTGCTCATAGCTGGAGGTAGATTGGTTGGATTCATACCTTCCCCGAAAGTATTAGCTCTATGTTAAATGCAAACAGCCGCGTCCAGGATTTGAACTCAACTCGTAGGCCCAATCTCCAACGGTTGTAGCCAATACATCACGCGCATCCACATATCTAATATATATGTTTATATAACTTACAAGTGGAACAGTTTATTATTAACGGACTATTGTTCGACAAACTTCTTGAACTTAGGTATTGTTGTGTCATACCAATGAATCACGGTCAATAATTTTGTTCGTTGTTGACTAGAGCACAAGAATCCGCCTAAACTCAAGTTTCCGGTCCCTGAAATGCTTGAAGGTCTTAAGATCATCCGATGCTTCCGATAGTCAGAAAACGTTTTGAATTAACGCTTTATCAAATTGTCTGAAATACCTTTGATGTATTCTAGAGATGAAAGAATAAGGAAATAGATAGGAATCTTGATCTAACGGGAAACGTTTAAAGCCCTCTAAGTTGGACTGATCTGAGATACTGGAGAGACTTGGAAGGGAGGGGCACAGTGTTTGGAACAGAGTTATAAAAGTGCATAATTAAAAAAGGCTGAATGTGATAGACACCATGTGCCAAGTCATCCTATTTACAGGGACAGTAAGAAAATCGCTCTATTTGATGAGCTGACTTAAAGATGTTGAAATTTGTCCTGAGTTCTGTTGTTAAATATCACAAATAATCGTGATGATGCAAAAATAAATATCTACAAATCTATCTTTGTTAACATCTACTAATCAATTGTATACATACTTTGTGTTAGGTGCGTGGTGTAATGGTTAGAAATGGGCTCGTTGACCCGGGTTAAAGCTGTTTGCATTTAACATAGCTCTAATACTCTTGGAAAAAGTATGCATCCAATAACTATCCCTCCATATATGGGTAAATAGTAGGGAAAGCTTGGCTCTTTAACCTTCAACGTTATCAGTCTAGTAGAAAGAAACCTGTTAAACTCCACTTAAGAAATCGACCTTGTGTCTCATCCTGCTCGTGCAGATGGGTTGCTGTATATGTAGGTATATATGCTCCCCATCCCCTAGGGTTGAGCACTCTGGGGGGGGATCTCGCTGACGGCGCCAACTCAAGCGTAAACGCAACGCTCTTCTCTATAAGGAATGGAACACTCTGTGACGGCCTTTACACACAAAGCGATGTGTGTATTAAAACAGTTAAAATCCCCTTCTCATTCTGTAAGTGAAGACAGCCTAATGGTTAAGGTGCCGGACTGACACCCAACCGACCGGATTTCAATTCCGGCTGTAGGTAGCTTACAGAATGTCTACCCACACTGAACAGACTTGATAAGTCGAAATACGTGTCTGTGGATGACCATATATGTATAAATGATGTCACGATTTTCTTTCTTATATTATCAACAATTATTTAATAGTCATTAGTTTCTTAATTAGTGTCTTATTTATTAACAATGGCTCTATTAAATTTTTGCTGAGTTAGATTCGCCGCAAAACTACCCATATTATTAATGCATTTTAAATCTTGAAATATGTTATATATCTCTTAGGAATAAAAATTTGCATAGTATATAGAGGGAATAATTTGCAAAATGATTTTTAATAAAACTGGGTTTAATGAATAATTATTTTCTGTTACTGATTTCTAATACTATCATAATATTCTCAAATGTATTAAAAGCAATCCTATACATAATGTTATATTCGAATTAATTAAAAGAACATTAAAATAAGTGTGATATCTTTATATTCGTTCTTATTCAGTTTCGTTAGTCTTTCTAATTTGATATAATATCTTATTACATTAAAACGTAAATACTTGCGCCCAGGAAGTGCATGTTTTTTACTAGTTCTAAACAACAATAACAATAACAACAACAATAATAATGATAATAATAATAATAATAATAATAATAATAATAATAATAATAATAATAATAATCTTTTTCAGCTAGTATATTAGGTTTGAGATCTGTTAGCTGTTCCTTATAAACATTCATCTTAATTCCACTGAATATTTATAATCTTTCCACAGATTGTCCAACCTTGCCGTAAAGGAGTTTAGAGATGGAGCATTCACTATTGATAATACTAGTTTATTCCATGTAGTCACCACTCTAATTTTGTATTGCAATTGTTTTGCAAAATGTTTTAAAGATTTTCTATTTATGACCACAGGTATTGATATTTTGAGCAACATTTAATAGATCAAAGTTCGTTGAATAGAATTCATGTGTATATTTATAGACTTCAATAATATCTCCTCTTGTTCATCGTTAAACCAAACTTGGTAAGTCAATCTTCCCAAGTCTTTCTTGATACGAAATGTTTTCTAAATCATTCATTTGTATTGTTATTATGTCTTAAGTGGAAGACAAAAAAAAAGTGAAGTACCATGCTATGAATATCGTCTTACGACTGAATTTGTGTGTAGTGAATAAAACCAATATTCTAAGTGGTTCTTCTGTAAATGTTTATGGATGATGAAATGTTAATGTTGATTATATCTGACCGAATAACAAAATGGAAGATACATCCTTCATCACTAAAAAGAGTTTGAAATATTTCAATGTCTACAAAGGATTAAGGTATTATTAGGTTTTCATTGTTTGATTAAAAAGAAAAGAAAAGTAAATTTACTGGAAAACCGGCAGAACTCCAAGACTTTTACGGAAGATTTTGGATTTCATCTTTGACAATTTGGACGGTCACATTTTTAACCAGAGGGTGTTGAAAGATGATAACAGCCGTGCAATCAAGAAATAAGAGTATTAATAGTATTAATATATAGATCCTTCGTTTTAGGTTTCTTTCTTTTTAAACAAATACAGAAAAAAAACATCGAAGTCCAGTACTTATAAAAAAACAGTTGAAAAGTCAATGTTATTTCTTTACCAGCAGAACTTTGAGATTTTGGGGAAGATTTCGGATTTAAATTTTTGCATTTGATCTTGGGTGATTTGATTTTTAACTATTGGCTGTTACAGGATAATAATTGATAAAATTAAGAAACACGAGTATCAATATATAGACGGGCAGGACCCCTGGGTACACCACAGTATGATGATATAATTATTACACCGTTTGATATGTTTACTTTAGAGCTACTGCTAAATAGTTCAATATATAAAAAGTATAATAATATTGGTTTTACCCCCTCCCCCCTCTCTCTCTCTTTCTCTCTCTTCGTCTTTTCATTATGTTCGACTGAAACAAATTGGTGCCATTGCTTTCGCGCGCTCACCCATTCTCTCTATCTTTTCTCTACTTTTTCTTTTTTTCCTTTCGTTCTCATTGTATCTGTTCTGAGTAGCATGTCCTTTTCCTCTTCCTTCTTTATAATAAAAAAGGAATGGTCCATTATTCATCTCAGGTAATGACAGATATAAGAAATAAGAATTCAGGATTTTTGCATTTCATCTAGGAGGATTTAATTTTTAACTATAGGTGTTGCAAGAGTATAACGGTCGTACAATAAAGAAGACGAGTATTGATGTGCAAGATACTTCATTTTAGGAGTCTTTCTTTTTAAATAAACACAGAAAAACTCTGATTCCAGTAATTATTTTAAAAAAAGTTGAAAATTCAATATTATTTTTAAAATTAACAAAACATTATTCAGCAAAATTTCAATTCTTTATGGCTGTACACATTATCTTCAAAACCTGAATGACCTGATCGGTCACCGAATTTGACAGTTTAACAAACATAGATTGAAACATCCCCCATCGTGCATCCAGATGAATAGATTCTCGTGGTTTCTCATGAGAGGAATATTCGTTTTGCTAGCGCTGTGCATTTCATGATATCTCCCAAAAATTTCCTATGGGAATTATGTCGACATACAAAGCCGAATATTTCATTATAGATAAAATGCGATGACGTAATTACTAAACAGTTATAACTGCAGAATGGCAGCATTCTCTTAGGTGTATTGGTAGTTTTAGGTCAAATAATGTTCTCACATCTCTTGGTACATGAGGGCTGTCAAAGGTCCGTAAGCAATAAATCCATGATGACCGGGATAGAATACACCGCTTATCATAAAGACAGCGGGCCTGTGAATTTTGTCTTAATTGTAGAAGTTATCCTCCAGATATAGAAACAATATGATACTCACCATCGCAGTGAGGTTCTAACTACCGTCGAGTTAGTAGACGAGAACAGGCAAGTTGTAAATTAATACAGTCCTTGCATGCTGCTGGCATAATGCAAAGTGGTGGCTGAAGAGTGGGTACTTATCCCTGTTCTTACTAACCCTGAAATCCAACAGCCAATCAGAACTCAGGAAATGAACTTGCCTGATTTCATAATGGAACAATCCAAAGCTCCATATAAGCCACCTACCAAACTCTAGTTTTAGTCTTGCATTCATCTTGTAACAGAGTTGAATACTTTACACAAAATCCAGCATTAATAATAAGTTGCTAATACGCCTCTTTGAAACCAATGGTAACAATCGTACCTTAAATGTATTGTACTCTATAACAAATGTATACTTAGAATACATGTATAATATCCAGGGCGAATTCTCACAAAATTGATGTCCTGGCCAAGAGAGAAAAGTACATCTGTGTTATGACCTATTTAAGGGTCAATAAATAAATACTCAACACGGAGATAAAAGTAAAGAACAGATGTATTCAACGCATATTAAGTACAAAATGAGGAGGGTTTCATTGGTACAACGTACACGAAGACAGACACTTGCTACTTCCCACTTGAGCAGCTTTGCTCTGCTAAATATACCCTTTGGGTAAGTCCATTGTTCTGGTCATAGGTGAGACACCAACAACAATCTGATGGTAGTAAGACTCTAGTTCTGGAGATTAGTTCTGTTGATCTGAGAAATAAGAATAATCTTTTCATTGTCATTACTGCCAGGTCCACTCTGACCCAGATTGTTAGGATCTCATTTATGGGTCGAATGAATTTTCTTCAAAAATTATTAGTGTTAGATAGGAATACTTGATACCATGCAATTGCGTACAAATAATTTGCACTTTGGCCCTATCTTGGGCTAGACGGGCGGTCGGAGAGGCCCCCTCTGATCAATCGGCTGGTCATGTCAAGACCTAGCACTCATATGATTTTCCCAACCCTATTGCCCTTATGGCAAGCCCCAAACCCTTTTTATCATATGGGTGCTAGAAGGCGGTGACTGCGGGTCTACATGTCCTGGGAATGACGTTAAACTCTATCTGATGGCGAGGTTCCAGTTTTTGACGTTTGGGGAATGTGGAGCACCCCATTCATCACCATTGCTCCCTGGTCCACTCTGACCCGGAGTGGTAGTACCTGTTAGGGTCCCATCTATGGGTTAAATAGAAAAATGTATTTATAAAAAAATTGTATTATCCATTAAGAATTGATTTATTTCAAAACTTTATCGGCATTAAATGACCCACTGAGGTTGATATGTCGTAAAACAAAACAAACAAACAAATAATTTGTATTAGATCCGAATGTCTGATATAGTATGAATGTCCAAAGAAAACCTTTTAAATATAGACGTACAATGAACAATCAATTTCCTCTTCGACGATTACAATTACCCAAGATGACTTGACATTCTGTTAAATTCATCAAATCAATAAATCAATCTGTTGGGATATTTGGTGATATATATATATTTACCAACCACAAGCAGGATATGACACTAGGTCAATTTCTTAAGCGGAGTTCAACAGGTTTGAATTCAGAGTTTTCCTTCTCCTAGACCGGTTGCCAAAACTAAGGTTAAAGAGCCCAGTCTGCCCTACTATTTTACCCATAACTGGAGGGAGAGTAAGATTCATACCTTTCCCAAGGGTATTACCGCTAATTACTGAAATGTAATTACCTCGTCCAGGATTTGAACTCGGGGTGACGAGTCCATTTCCCATGACTTTGCATTTGTGATATAAGGTATGTCCTGACTTGGATTTAAAGACTAGCCGTGGTCACGTGGTTTATTCCTTTGCTAGTCACTAGCCATACTGAGTGGTTGATACACTACTTAAACACTGATACTGGACATAGTTCTACTAGCACTCATTGAGGAGGGACTTACAATACTCAGTACTCTTTACCAGAAGAACCAAAGGATTCTTTATCAAAGGATTACCAAGGATCCAATTCCACTGGACAAGCGCTCTGGCTTAAAGCCTACAGGATGGCCCATAAGATTGTAACACAATCATTCAATCAATCTGTTAACAATTATTAGACAGGGTAACCCACAGTCAATATAGACATTCCAAATTATAATTGTTTAAACAAATATGTAAGCAATCTATTTCGGTGTTTGACGTCATCTTATTATTATAGAGACCATGTATCAATCTGTCTGTAACCAAAACTACGTCACCATCGACGTCACAATTCGTTTATATATTTACGTTATATACTTCATTAAATATTCATTATGTAATTTGAATAATTCTTATCTATTAACGATGTCTCTATTAAAGTCAAGCTCAAACAAGCTGGGTAATTAACGAGTTTAGAATCCTGCAAAGTGTGTTATATATCACGAGGAAATAAAGGTTTACATAGTATAAAGTGTAAATAATTTTCATACCGGTTTTAAGCAAACCAGATTTCATAAATTATTACTTGGTGTTATTGATTTTTAATACTAGCTTTTTTATAAATTTTCAAATGTATTAAGAGCTATCCTATGTATATTTTTTTATATAGAAATTGAAATAAAGCAACAATAAGTTTAATCATTTTATATGCGGTCATATTTAGTTTCGTCAGTTTTAATGTAATAAAATGCTATATTAGATTTAAAAAATATAATATAGTATTCTATTACATTAAAACTTAAGTACTTGCACACAGAGGGAGCCTGTTTTTGCTAGTAGACAATAACAAATATATTGTTATTATATATATATTAAAATAAGTGTATTTTGGCAGTCATTTTTTCTTTTATACAAGTTTTGTTGAACTGTACAGACAATTCTTGTCGGACAAGTTTTTGGTTGATCCTTTCTAATTTTCAGGCCATCTTTTTGGTGTTGGGGTGTAACTGGTGTAACAGTCGACCAAAGGTTTCAAAACGAGCGCTTTCGGAAATACAGTTTGCCATCATCAGGTAGGAAACGATGGTATGGTTTCGTGTCTCGTTTTTACGAGAACGAGTAGTAGCAAGGAATTAGAAGTGAGAGGTAATAACAATTGGTAGTGGGAGGTTGTAGGAAAGGTAGTGGTTCGAGCGAACGATACTGTAGTGATTTTTTGGGAGGGGGCACAAGTTGTGAGAAGGGGAGGGGTATATTGGAAGGAGGATAGGCGGGAAATTATAAACATTTAAGAACATGTTCAACTTATTTCAAAGTTTATTTTGTTTAAGGTAGGTTTTTTGTTTGATATATAAAGCTTCGATTATTTGAAGTTTTTGTTTGTTTTTTTTCTCTTTATGTAGTGTGCGTGTATTTTCGGTTAGAATATATATATATATGTTTGAAATACGCTAGACTTAGCGCAGGATGGCGTCGTCAGTTATGTTATTGGCTGACTTCATAGGGGGGTTTCGGGTCTTCCAACATAATACCCCCCTCAGCCAGCCAGACCCCGTTGGAGACGATCAAACTCCAACTCGCCACCCTTGTGCAACGCCAACAAAAATGTTTAAACTACGTCATCCTCGGACTCTTTATATCTGAATGGCCAATTCTACAGCCAATCATTGATAAGAGTAGTTGTTATAAACAGGATTGCGCGACTCAGACATTTTCTTTTTAATAAATGCATTGGCATGGCTAGGATGTTACTAAGAAGAAAAACGCGTTGGATATATGAGACTGAAAGGAATGTAAGTCGTAACAATTGAGAAGTCTTTTTTTTTTTTTTTTTTTCACTAGTAGCAATATACAAATTACTTCGTATTCAATTTGGTCGAAGTTGAATACGGATTTTAATCTTTTAAAATTTTTTCCGCGTTGGTAATGACTACAAATCTATACATGTAGTTAAGGGGGTAAATAAATTAAAGAAAGTGTAAAATTGCGTAAAATTTATGTACATTCTAATTTATTGTCTATAAATATCTATATACGGTTGAAAACTAGTTTTATAAATTTGATCGGTTTAAAATAATTAACGTTGCTAAATATCAATTTATCTACTTGCTAAAGAGGGAAAAAATACACGGTGTTGACGAGAACGAATGAATTTAAAAAAAACTAAGAGAAAAATAAACGCACCCAACTAAAATGAATTCAAATGGAATATAAAGCTTCGTTTAGTATTTGTACGAAAAAAAAACCCTCGAAAATACTGGGTTTAAGACTTAGGAAATGCGACTATAATATATACCCTAGATGATATACTATGGGGAAAAAAAAAAAAAACTCCTAACGAAACTTAAATCGAATGTTACGTCTCGCATGAACTATAATTTACTAGGATTTGTGAAAAAAGGGTGAGGACTGGTGACTTACCGTCTGGAGCTGCTGGTTGGGTTGAGGGAGTTCTGACTCTTGTGATTGAACACGAGACCAGAGAGAGATTGCATTATATAGTTTCCTGTCGGAAATTGGAGGGTGGGGGAGACATTGCAGCGCCTATATAATGGGTTTTCCTCCCCCGTTCAATAATCTTCTTCGCTCCCGTGATCAACTACGGTTATAGAAGTTTTTTACGGAGTGTTTACTACTTGTTACCAGACCCTAGGCAGGAGTGGGTCGCAAAAGATTATTCCTTTTGCAATCCCGACTCGTCGGCTTGCTCCACCTGGGTCACCAGTGTTCAACTATTTATTTTTCCTACGTAATTGCAAAATGGTGAAATTCTACCCTGGTTGTTTGCATCGAGAGCTTCGGCTACAGCTGCCTGTTCAACAACAATCAGATAGAATTTCACTATTACGCACACACAAGATACACCCAGGCTGCAACTATTGAAGACTAACAACTTTCTACCACAGGAATAGTCCAACTCCGATCTGTATAATAAACGGCAGATGACAGGTTTCTTAAACATATCAAAAATTAATTTATGGCTCTTTCATCGATTCATATATGCTTCAAATATAAAAACTATGGATAAAACATAATTTATAATAATAAAAGACTTATTTGTAATGTTATCTAATAAAGTATTACGTCTAGAGAGATGATTCACTGACAAAACTTGAGCCATGGAAAACGAATTCAATGATTATAAACAGCTGTTGCATATATATGTATTCATTTCCAATAAGAAGAAGAAAAAGAGAAAGTCTATTTTGATAATGGAAATTCAAACAAGCAAAAGATTACCAATTGCTTGCAGCAGCATGGCATTTTGCAAATACTGACATGAAATTCAAGAGAAAAAGGCAGCAGCAGCATTTCTAGAAATGTCACCTCTTACAAGATGAAAAAGAGGAAGAAGAAATCTTTGAAAAAGTGCTGAGAAACGACTTCTAAGAAGTCAGTCAACATCTAAAAAGAAGATTTCATTCCTTGATTTGTCCTTCTGCTGCTGACCGGTGGTACCACAAAGAATGGTAAATATTTTTATACCGGATATCAACACAAGAAGAGAGAGAGAAAAAAAGATATATATTTTCTCGTGAGAGGGGGTAAAAAATAAAAACAATACTGCCAAGAACGATTAAAAAAATAAATAAACGCAACTGACTAGAAAGAATGAAAATGAATTAAAGTTGTACTCAATACTCTTACGAAATAGTCTATTATCTATTCATTAAAATATTCTATCTTTCTAAAATACAATTTGCATTTGTGTCTTACGAAATTCGAATGAAATAATATTATGTATCCTTACTGATATCCTACTCGAAAAGGTAAATATTTTGAATAAACTTAATTCGGAAGTTGAAAAAAAAAAGGTAAAAACGAATGCATGACATGTATTTTCTAAAAATTCCTTATTTACAGAAGTGCGACTAAAAATTATTTGACGATTTAATATAACTACCGTTTAAATTACGTTTAACTTTTGTTTAAGACTTCCCTCTTAATAATTTTATAATATTTTACTGGTTTGATATAACTAGCTTTAATATATTAGTAAATTTTTAAATTTCGTACACGAGATTGGGATTAAAAAATGATTTGAACATATACAGTCGGGATAAAATAATGCATTTATGTGTAAGTTCTATGGAAACCGAAAGGCTCCAGTACTTTGTGTTTCATTCCCCTCTTTTCCATTTTTTTTCTTCCCTCTAGTTGGAAGGGAACGAAAAAATGAATTAAATTAAGATAAAAAAGAATAGGTGACGGGGAAGTGCTAAAAGTTATAACTAATATACACATATATATATATACACACACACACACACACACACACACACACATATATATATATATAAATATATATATTATATATATATATATACTCATGCATACATACACACACACACACATGCACATATATATACACACAACAAAAGGATCTTTGAAAAATAAAATAAAAATTAAAAGGGCATATACACCATTATTTAAAGAAAACAGGAAAAATTATTGTCTCTTGAAATAGTCCATCTAGAAAATTGTTCAAAGGTGATTCCTCCAAGTTACCTTTTAGATTACTTGAGGAATGAAACAAATTGTAATTTACTTGGGATTTTCTTGAGTATGATTTTTGCATGAACAATTTCTTTTCAGGAAGAGCCATTTGGCACTTCTTTCAGCTGTGTCAGTGATTAATTTAAGTGCCGATCTTTTTTGGGCCCCGACCAGACCGATATCAGATAAAGCTTTACACACCGATTTTGCCGTGAAACCCCTTGCGCCCACGTCAATTGGAAGGCATGATGCCTTCCAACCACTGGTGCGACATTGTGCCACTAATTCGTCGTATTTTGATTTTTTCATTTTGTGTGCTTCCAATATATTTTCTTCCCATGGAACGGACAGCTCCCACATTACAATTGTTTTCGTCCTGTTTGAAAATAATATTAGGTCTGGGCGCCACGTTGTTTTCCAAATGTGGTCAGGAAAAACCAACCTCGGTTTTAAGTCCACCCTTAGCTCCCAGTCTATGGCGGGCGACAAAATATTTGGTCTAGGCTTCTTTGTTTTACTGGGCTTTGTACCGGCTTTAATAAACTTTATAGTGTTCTTCTCTGGGATTAGTTTATTAGTCTGGATGGCATTACAGACTAAATCCGCGAACACTCTAAGAATTAGGTCGTGTCGCCACCTATACCGACCTTCCGCAAGGGCTGTTGGGCAGCTGCTTAATATGTTTTTTAGGGACCCCACTCGATTGCATAATGGGCATAGAGCCGACTCCGTTCTGTACCATATACTCAGGTTCGCCGGGCTCGGGAGGATATCGTATATTGACTTGATTAAGAACGTGATGTTTGCGTGGTCGTGCCATATATCTGACCATTTGATCTTACGTTGTATTATGGAATTCCATTTAGTGCAGGCCCTTGCTGTTTGAGTCCTACCATTTCTAGCCCTTTGTTCCTCCATGCCTTTACGTACTTCATCTTGAACGAGATGACGTCTTTTCTTTGGTGTGGCTTTGTGTATTGGAATAGATGTAGAAAATCCTAGGCCAGCACGCCCTTCTGCGACGGTACCTAAAATCTCTCTTGTTCTAAGGCGTTCTTCTGCCGTATTCAACTCCCTTGATGCTACCCACTTTTTGCCTGAGTTGATTACAATTCCCGCCCCGGCCACTTTTGCATCTTTAGATGTTTTATATAGCAAAGCTGTTCTCACTTTAGTGACCTTATATTCTTCAATTAGGCTTCTGAAGGGGAGTTACAGTGCGTTGGCGTTTCCATAGAATGCAATGCTGCTAAGGCACTTTGGTAAACCCAGCCATCTTCTCAGTCTCGAGTTGATTTTACCTTCCAATTTTTCCAATGTGCCATCGTAAACTCATATATAGCCATGGGCCAAATTATTTTTGGGAGAATTGTGTGCTGGTAAATCCAGGCTTTGAAACGTCCTGGTAGACCGGATTTTCCCACTTTCGTTAGCCACTTTTCTATATCATCACAAGTCTCCCTAATTGCCACCGTGTCTCTTAAAGAGTGGTCAATATATTTTCCCAGACTCTTTATTGGTTTCTCCTGGATTGATGGAATAATTTCCCCCGAGAATTTAAATCGTTCATTTTCTTGCGCTTTTCCTTTCTTGAACACAAGAGACCGGGACTTAGATGGGTTGAAGCGCATTCTGGCCCACTTAATATGTTTCTCTAGGCCCCTTAAAATCCATTTCGCTCCGATCGTAGACGTAGTAGTTGTTGGATTTTGTGTAAAGTATTCAACTCTGTTACAAGATGAATGCAAGACTAAAACTAGAGTTTGGTAGGTGGCTTATATGGAGCTTTGGATTGTTCCATTATGAACTCAGGCAAGTTCATTTCCTGAGTTCTGATTGGCTGTTGGATTTCAGGGTTAGTAAGAACAGGGATAAGTACCCACTCTTCAGCCACCACTTTGCATTATGCCGGCAGCATGCAAGGACTGTATTAAGTTACAGCTTGCCTGTTGTTCTCGTCTGCTAACTCGACGGTAGTTAGAACCCCACTGCGATGGTGAGTATCATTGTTTCTACAGTAGTAATAGTCATGTCGTCCATGTAGGCTCTTATCGGTGGCTGTCTTATTCCAGACCTGGTAATGGGACCTCTACATTCCGATTCTGCACTTTTTGTTAGTAAATTGATGGCTAAAGTGAATAAGGTGGCTGAGATGGTGCAGCCCGTTATTATACCCCTCTCTAAACCATGCCAGGATGATACAGAGTCCTTCGAGACTGTCCTCATTTTAAAGTTATGGTAATAATCCATGAGTAAATTGGTTATTTTGTTAGGGACATGGTACCGTCTCAGACTTTCTTCTACTAGCTTATGGGGAATGGAACCATAAGCGTTTTTTTTAATCTAGCTAGAGAACTGCTAGATCACCCCTGTTTGCCTTGGCCTCTTTTAATAACTGTGAAACGACCCCTATATGCTCCATACATCCTGGAATACCTGGTAGACCACCTTTTTGTACGGATGTATCTATGTATTTCTTTCCCCTTAAAAATTCAATTAGTCTCCGGTTTAGGATGCTGAAAAATATTTTCCCCTCGGTGTTCAATAAGGAGATACATCTAAACTGCTCTATTTTTTTTGCTCCTTCCTCTTTTGGTATCCAAATCCCTTCAGAATATTTCCATTGTTTTGCAATTTCGCCTTGTCTCTCAATTACTTTTATTAATTTCCAAAGGGTTCCAAGGAGTCGTGGACAGCGTTTATAGACGTTATAGGGCACACCATTTGGACCAGGAGAAGAAGCTGATCTTGTTGTTTTTATGACAGCTCCCCCCGCTCTCGGGATCACCTGGGGTATGTTCTATTGTAGTTTCAGTAGCGTTGGTTAATCCTAAGCCGGGGTGCTGGCCCGGACTTATTGTTTTTGTGGTCTCTCCTCACCGTCAATTCTCTCTCTCTCTCTCTCCTCTCTCTCTCTCTCTCTCTCTCTCTTATATATATATTATATATATATATATATATAATAATAATATTATATATATATATATAATACAATACGTTTAAGGTGCGATTTTTACATTGGTTTCAAAGCAGCGTATTAGCGCCTTTGTTCATCTCTCG
>CM042137.1:148655800-148692529 GCA_023376005.1 Doryteuthis pealeii
AAAGAGAGAGAGATACGAATGGTAGGGTTTCGTGTCTCGTTTTTACGAGAACGAGTAGTAGCAAGGAATTAGAAGTTGAGAGGTAATAAATTGTAGGGGAGGTGTAGAAATGGTAGTGGTTCGAGCGACCGATACTGTAGTGATTTTTTTTGTGGAGGGGAAGAAGCAATAAAGAATGGGGAAAATTAATAAGTGGGTGTATGTTCCATATACGAAAGTAGAGAGCTGTATTTGAGATTGTGTAGGTGCGAAATATGTATATGCAATAAGACAAAATAAATATTTTGTATTTTTTGGAGATTTTACGCGGAGAGGAAAGGGCGAAACAAATGGTAGTAAATTTTTGGTATGAACATACTCCACGGGTAAATATGTAAGACTTGTGTGTATCACCGGCATAAAATTTAAAATTAAATATTCGTTTGTTTTTTCAAGTTTCAACTCGTAAATCGTTTTTGTTTACAATCAAGAGGTTGTAGGTATTTGTCTGAAGATTTTGAGCATTACCAAGAGAACCTTTAAGGGGTAAATTGTTTCCTTATAAATCCTCTCTAAGTTTAACATGGTATTATAATAAAGGCTTCGATTTATATTATTATATAAATATTATAGATAATGTTTATTTTAGTATTATATATTGAATTTTTATAATTTTATTTTCATTACTATTATTTAATGATAGTGGTGTTGTGTGTGTGCGTTGGTCGATGGTGTATGAGTGTCTGTGTGTCTGTTGTTGTGTATCAAGGTGTTTTATGAGCATTAAATATATATGATATGATACTATAAGTTGAAAATAAGCTCCTGATAAAATTCAATACGCTCTCAGACTGTATACGATAGGAGAGGTATTGGCGTTGGGATCAGAATGTGATATGTATTATTCTTAAGATAAATAAAAGGACAGATTAGACCACTCAACTTTCCTAAACTAAAGTACCGGGGGTGAAATTCTCTAATCGTCTTCGCTGCGATCTGAAATTTATCGACAATTTCTCTTCTATAAATAATGATATTTTTCGCTAAGAAAATATACAAAAATACTCCTCCTTACCTTACAAATACTTCATGAAGGGACACGATGCAGAAACGACATTAGCGATTCACGTGAGTATGATTTAGATAGTTGTGTCAAGTTCGTTTAGTCTTGCTAGAAAAATATCATATAACTCGTCCCTTCTTCACACAACGCATTTTCACGCGAGATGACACTTATTCTGTGTGTTCAATCTGCTCACAGTAAATCCTAATAATAAATATACTAAAACATATTCACAGCTACATGACACACAGTACAAATCTCAACAACAACTGTACACCACAAACACACATATATTATATAATACCATTACATAGTGATATAACTTCATTATTTATCTGAAATTGTAGCCTACAAATTATATATTATATTTACTAACTAAATGTACCACTGATCTATTTGAGCAGTAAGAGGTGTTTAGTGGAACAGTTGTTTTCACTTAAAGAGATCTTCTGGCTGAATGTCATGCAGGCACATGCTAACTCCTCTTGCATGTGATTCGTAATATCAAGATCGATTTACGGGTTGTAAACTAATCAACGTATATAATTAATTAAATTATGGTCTTCACAAGTTTCGCTCCCTTACGATCACAAATAAAATAGCAGTTTCTATTCTGCGAAGACAGAGACCTAGATGTACAAGTAGCTCACTACAATGTACGATGAATAGCGTGCGGGTTGTTGTTAAAGAAATGACTCACGCCCAAAGATACTCTTCTGAGACATATATGAAGAATACCGCTGGACGAATAGATGTGTAATTGAGACGGAATGGCGGTGGGCGTGGGCTAAGGTTTAATTATGCGGTTCAGTCGTTTGTTATAAAGTCGTCTGTCGAGAGGCTCATAGTAGCAATATACAAATTACTTCGTATTCAATTTGGTCGAAGTTTGAATAGGATTTTAATCTTTTAAATTTTTTCCAGCGTTGGTAATGACTACAAATCTATACATGTAGTTAAGGGGGTAAATAAATTAAAGAAAAGTGTAAAATGTGCGTAAAAATTTATGTACATTCTAATTTATTGTCTATAATATCTATATACGGTTGAAAACTAGTTTTTATAAATTTGATCGGTTTAAAATAATTAACATTGCTAAATATCAATTTATCTACTTGCTAAAGAGGAAAATACACGGTTGTTGACGAGAACGAATGAATTAAAAAAAAACTAAGAGAAAAATAAACGCACCCAACTAAAATGAATTCAAATGGAATATAAAGCTCGTTTTGTATTTGTACGAAAAAAAAAAAACCCTCGAAAATACTGGGTTTAAGACTTAGGAAATGCCGACATATAGATATATATACCCTAGATGATATCTATGGGGAAAAAAACAAAAAAACTCCTAACGAAACTTAAATCGAATGTTACGTCTCGCATGAACTATAATTTACTAGGATTTTGTGAAAAAAGGGTGAGGACTGGTGACTTACCGTCTGGAGCTGCTGGTTGGGTTGAGGAGTTCTGACTCTTGTGATTGAACACGAGACCAGAGAGAGATTGCATTATATAGTTTTCCTGTCGGAAATTGGAGGGTGGGGAGACATTTGCAGCGCCTATATAATGGGTTCCCCGTTCAAAATCTTCTTCCTCCGTGATCAACTACGGTTATAGAAGTTTTTTTACGGAGTGTTACTACTTGTTACCAGACCCTAGGCAGGAGTGGGTCGCAAAAGATTATTCCTTTTGCAATCCCGACTCGTCGGCTTGCTCCACCTGGGTCACCAGTGTTCAACTATTTATTTTTTCCTACGTAATTGCAAAAATGGTGAAATTCTACCTGGTTGTTTGCATCGAGAAGCTTCGGCTACAGCTGCCTGTTCCAACAACAATCAGATAGAATTTCACTATTACGACACACACAAGATACCCAGGCTGCAACTATTGAAGACTAACAACTTTCTACCACAGGAATAGTCCAACTCTCCGATCTGTATAATAAACGGCAGATGACAGGTTTCTTAAACATATCAAAAATTAATTTATGGCTCTTTCATCGATTCATATATGCTTCAAATATAAAAACTATGGAAAACATAATTTATAATAATAAAAGACTTATTTGTAATGTTATCTAATAAAGTATTACGTCTAGAGAGATGATTCACTGACAAAACTTGAGCCATGGAAAACGAATTCAATGATTATAAACAGCTGTTGCATATATATGTATTCATTTCCAATAAGAAGAAGAAAAGAGAAAGTCTATTTTGATAATGGAAATTCAAACAGCAAAAGATTACCAATTGCTTGCAGCAGCATGGCATTTTGCAAATACTGACATGAAATTCAAGAGAAAAGGCAGCAGCAGCATTTCTAGAAATGTCACCTCTTAAAGATGAAAAAGAGGAAGAAGAAATCTTTGAAAAAGTGCTGAGAAACGACTTCTAAGAAGTCAGTCAACATCTAAAAAGAAGATTTCATTCCTTGATTTGTCCTTCTGCTGCTGACCGGTGGTACCACAAAGAATGGTAAATATTTTTATACCGGATATCAACACAAGAAGAGAGAGAGAAAAAAAGATATATATTTTCTCGTGAGAGGGGGTAAAAAATAAAAACAATACTGCCAAGAACGATTAAAAAATAAATAAACGCAACTGACTAGAAAAGAATGAAAATGAATTAAAGTTGTACTCAAACTCTTACGAAAATAGTCTATTATCTATTCATTAAAATATTCTATCTTTCTAAAATACAATTTGCATTTGTGTCTTACGAAATTCGAATGAATAATATTATGTATCCTTACTGATATCCTACTCGAAAAGGTAAATATTTTGATAAACTTAATTCGGAAGTTGAAAAAAAAAAGGTAAAAAACGAATGCATGACATGTATTCTAAAAATTCCTTATTTACAGAAGTGCGACTAAAATTATTTGACCGATTTAATATAACTACCGTTTAAAATTACGTTTAACTTTTGTTTAAGACTTTCCCTCTTTAATAATTTTATAATATTTTACTGGTTTGATATAATAGCTTTAATATATTAGTAAATTTTTAAATTTCGTACACGAAGATTGGGATTAAAAAATGATTTGAACATATACAGTCGGGATAAAATAATGCATTTATGTGTAAGTTCTATGGAAACCGAAAGCTCCAGTACTTGTGTTTCATTCCCCTCTTTTCCATTTTTTTCTTCCCTCTAGTTGGAAGGGAAGAAAAAATGAATTAAATTAATATAAAAAAGAATAGGTGACGGGGAAGTGCTAAAAGTTATAACTAATATACACATATATATATATAACACACACACACACACACACACAACACACATATATAATATAATATATATATATATATTATATATACTCATGCATACATACACACACACACACATGCACATATATATACACACAACAAACGGATCTTTGAAAAATAAAATAAAAATTAAAAGGGCATATACACCATTATTTAAAAGAAAACAGGAAAAATTATTGTCTCTTGAAATAGTCCATCTAGAAAATTGTTCAAAGGTCATTCCTCCAAGTTACCTTTTAGATTACTTGAGGAATGAAACAAATTGTAATTTACTTGGAATTTTCTTGGGTATGATTTTTCCATGAACAATTTCTTTTCAGGAAGAGCCATTTGGCACTTCTTTCAGCTGTGTCAGTGATTAATTTAAGTGCCGATCTTTTTTGGGCGCCGACCAGACCGATATCAGATAATGCTTTACACACCGATTTTGCCGTGAAACCCCTTGCGCCCACTTCAATTGGAAGGCATGATGCCTTCCAACCACTGGTGCGACATTGTGTCACTAATTCGTCGTATTTTTATTTTTTTATTTCGTGTGCTTCCAATATATTTTCTTCCCATGGAACGGACAGCTCCCACATTACGATTGTTTTAGTCCTATTTGAAAAGAATATTAAGTCTGGGCGCAATGTTGTTTTCCAAATGTGGTTAGGAAAAAACAACCTCGGTTTTAAGTCGACCCTTAGCCCCCAGTCTGTTGCGGACGACAAAATATTTAGTCTGGGCTTCTTTGTCTTACTGGGCTTTGTACCTGCTTTAATAAACTTTATAGTGTTCTTCTCTGGGAATAGTTTATTAGTCTGGATGGCATTACAGACTACATCAGCGAACACTCTAAGAATTAGGTCGTGTCGCCACCTATACTGTCCTTCCGCAAGGGCTGTTGGGCAGCTGCTTAATATGTTTTTTAGGGACCCCACTCGATTGCATAATGGGCATAGAGCCGACTCCGTTCTGTACCATATACTCAGGTTCGCCGGGCTCGGGAGGATATCGTATACTGACCTGATTAAGAACGTGATTTGCGTGGTCGTGCCATATATCTGACCATTTGATCTTACGTTGTATTATGGAATTCCATTTAGTGCAGGCCCCTTGCTGTTTTAGTCTTACCATTCTAGCTAGCCTTTGTTCCTCCATGCCTTTACGTACTTCATCTTGAACGAGATGACGTCTTTTCTTTGGTGTGGCTTTGTGTATTGGAATAGATGTAGAAAATCCTAGGCCAGCACGCCCTTCTGCGACGGTACCTAAAATCTCTCTTGTTCTAAGGCGTTCTTCTGCCGTATTCAACTCCCTTAATGCTACCCACTTTTTGCCTGAGTTGATTACAATTCCCGCCCCGGCCACTTTTGCATCTTTAGATGTTTTATATAGCAGAGCTGTTCTCACTTTAGTGACCTTATATTCTTCAATTAGGCTTCTGAAGGGGAGTTGCAGGGCGTTGGCGTTACCATAGAATGCAATGCTGCTAAGGCACTTTGGTAAACCCAGCCATCTTCTCAGTCTTGAGTTGATTTTACCTTCCAATTTTTCTATATGTGCCATCGTAAACTCATACATAGCCATGGGCCAAATTATTTTTGGGAGAATTGTGTGCTGGTAAATCCAGGCTTTGAAACGCCCTGGTAGACCGGATTTGTCCACTTTCGTTCGCCACTTTTCTATATCGTCGCAGGTCTCCCTAATTGCCACCGTGTCTCTTAAAGAGTGGTCAATATATTTTCCCAGACTCTTTATTGGTTTCTCCTGGATTGATGGAATAATTTCCCCCGACAATTTAAATCGTTCATTTTCTTGCGCTTTTCCTTTCTTGAACACAAGAGACCGGGACTTAGATGGGTTGAAGCGCATTCTGGCCCACTTAATATGTTTCTCAAGGCCCCTTAAAATCCATTTCGCACCGATCGTAGACGTAGTAGTTGTTGGATTTTTGTGTAAAGTATTCAACTCTGTTACAAGATGAATGCAAGACTAAAACTAGAGTTTGGTAGGTGGCTTATATGGAGCTTTGGATTGTTCCATTATGAACTCAGGCAAGTTCATTTCCTGAGTTCTGATTGGCTGTTGGATTTCAGGGTTAGTAAGAACAGGGATAAGTACCCACTCTTCAGCCACCACTTTGCATTATGCCGGCAGCATGCAAGGACTGTATTAAGTTACAGCTTGCCTGTTATTCTCGTCTGCTAACTCGACGGTAGTTAGAACCCCACTGCGATGGTGAGTATCATTGTTTCTACAGTAGTAATAGTCATGTCGTCCATGTAGGCTCTTATCGGTGGCTGTCTTATTCCAGACCTGGTAATGGGACCTCTACATACCGATTCTGCACTTTTTGTTAGTAAATTGATAGCCAAAGTGAATAGGGTGGCTGAGATGGTGCAGCCCGTTATTATACCCCTCTCTAAACCATGCCAGGATGATACAGATCCCTTTGAGACTGTTCTCATTTTAAAGTTATGGTAATGATCCATGAGTAAATTGGTTATTTTGTCAGGGACATGGTACCGTCTCAGAGTTTCTTCTACTAGCTTATGGGGAATGGAACCATAAGCGTTTTTTTAAATCTGGCTAGAGAACTGCTAGATCACCCCTGTTCGCCTTGGCCTCTTTTAATAACTGGGAAACGACCCCTATATGCTCCATACATCCTGGAATACCTGGTAGACCACCTTTTTGTACGGATGTATCTATGTATTTCTTTCCCCTTAAAAATTCAATTAGTCTCCGGTTTAGGATGCTGAAAAATATTTTCCCCTCGGTGTTCAATAAGGAGATACATCTAAACTGCTCAATTTTTTTTGCTCCTTCCTCTTTTGGTATCCAAATCCCTTCAGAATATTTCCATTGTTTTGCAATTTTGCCTTGTCTCTCAATTACTTTTATTAATTTCCAAAGGGTTCCAAGGAGTCGTGGACAGCGTTTATAGACGTTATAGGGCACACCATTTGGACCAGGAGAAGAAGCTGATCTTGTTGTTTTTATGACAGCTCCCCCCCGCTCTCGGGATCACCTGGGGGTATGGTTCTATTGTAGTTTCAGTAGCGTTGGTTAATCCTAAGCCGGGGTGCTGGCCCGGACTTATTGTTTTTTGTGTCTCTCTCACCGTCAATCTCTCTCTATATATATATATATAATATATTATATATATATATATATATATATATATATATATTACAATACGTTTAAGGTGCGATTTTTACCATTGGTTTCAAAGCAGCGTATTAGCCGCTTGTCATAAAGACAGCGGGTTTGTGAATTTTGTCTTAATGGTAAGTGGCTAATACGCTTCTTTGAAACCAATGGTAACAATCGTACCTTAAATGTATTGTGCTCTAGAACAAATGAATACAGTTCTGGCATCCGTAACTGAGCAAAAATAAAGTGGAGAAATTATCGTAGGCGCGGTACTCCACCTCAGCAAAAACCCTCTCCCTGGTCTAGCATTAATGAAAAGGGGATAGACACTCTCACTGTCCGATTCATACCGACTATAGACGACTCCGTTGATTTTACTACTTATATATACATACATATATATACATATATATATACATATATATATACCCATCCGCGCGAGTAGAATGCGACACATGGACGAATTCTTAAGCAGGTTTGAATTCAGTTTTCTTTCTCCTCGACTGGTCACTTAGGCAAGGTTAAAGAGCCCAGTCTTCCTTACTATTTACCCATAGCTAGAGGGAGAATAGTTTGAAGCATACCTTTCCTATGGGATTAGCGCAATATGAAATGCCAACAGCCTCGTGCAGGATTTTTAACTTTGGTCCATTTCCAAGGCATATAACCATTGCACCATGCGCTTTACTACTTACTACTTTTAAATGCGCATGTGTGTTCTAGTTTGAAATTGATTTTATGCATTGATTTCCACTCAAATTCTCCTCGGGTTTTAACTTTCAGACCTTTTGGCTTTCTACTTTTTTCCTGAAATCCTCGAGGCCGAATCACCAAACATAATTATAGCGAAACCGAAAGGATAATGTTAGAATTTGCAATGAGCAAAACCAGCCTATTTCTATTTGACAGTACCACAGAGATTAACACTTCGCTTGAAATAAAACAAACAAACAAAAAAAAAGAATAATCACATAATCTATTTTGTAAAGTAGTACTTAACAAAACAACAATATCTTAAAGAGTAAAGAAAAGTAAAAAAATGAAAAATAAAAAAAATAATAATAAAGAGAAAACAATCTTTTTAAACTGATTTGTGAGTTCAAAATTTATATATCATCAACTCTTTGTCAATTCCCAGTCGTCCGTTAACATGGTAGGATATGCTTCCGAAAGAAGAATTTTCAATGAATTTCGAGATGTAATAAAATAAGTAAATAAAGCTTTAGAAAAATAACTGTCGTGAAAAATTGGTTTTCTCTATTGTAATGCCATTCATCAATGTCAATGTTTCTTTATTTTTTATTTAAGTTTAGTTTATCGCCGTGAATTGATGTTTCTTTTCTTAACGTGTTGAATGGAATTTAGTCCATAATAATCAATATTCAAACAGATTAAATATCAACAAAACGATGTTTTTTCCTGGTCTTTTTAGATGAAACTTGATAATGTGTATTATTTGGATTTTTCGGACTATTGACCTCATATTTATTGTTAGATACACAACATTTTGTGCCTTTTGCAGGTGTTTCTTGTCCAGTTGGACACATGGCGCAACGGATAAAAGGGTTGAGTTAATACAGTTTTAAGTGACAATTATCTGTAGGTTGCAGGTTCAATCCTGGCTAAGAGAAATAATAACATAGAATACGTAACATGGTTGGCAACCTTCCGTCTATTTTAGACGATGGTGTAGTTTTTTTGTTTTCTCTCTCTCTCTCTCTCTCTCTCTCTCTCTCTCTCTCTCTCTCTCTCTCTCTCTCTCTCTCTCTCTCAAACACTTACAGCTACGTGAGTGGCTGAACAGACCGATCCTCGAATGGCAGTCTCTGGTGCAGTGGCTGCAAACAAAAGGTGAGGCTTTCTGTAGGTGTTGGGGTGCTGCTGTTTCTCCTTTCTTTTAGCTCTCTTTTCTGTGGCAGCTTTTTTCCTCTCTTTTTCACTTCTTTTTGTTACTTGTTTCATGGTTAACGTAATGATAAGCCAACCCCGGTGGGTTGAATAAAGGTTCGAAGTTCCGTAAATGTTCCCGATTAGGACATAAAGTCTCCTAAGTTGAAAGAGAAGGTCTCCGAGTTCGACAAGAAACACTTGAATAAGACCGGAGGGCATATCGTCCGAAACGTTGTGTATATAACAATGAAGATGAGGACAATAGTTCGAAAAATCCGAATAATACAAAACGAAGTTATTTTTTGTCTTCAATGTGTATCAATATGCATATTTTCTCAGGTAAATATCATTTTCAGTTTATTTTTCATAAAAATGAACGAAAATTGTAAAAGAACAATTTATGGTCAATAATAATAGAAATTATCACAACCTGTGGATATACCACAGTAGAATATTTCAATTATTAAAACGTTGGATATATTTGATTAAGAGCAAGTGCGAAATAGTTCAATATGTACAAAGTATAATAATATTGATTTAACCCACTCTTACACTTTCTTTTTCTTTCTTTCCTTCTTTTCATATTTTCATTTTGTTCGATTGATGCAAGTTAGCGTTATCGCTTTCGTGTACTCCCCCCCCCTTATTTCTATCTTTCCCCCCTACTCTCTTACTTTACTATTTAGTTTAAAAACATGAATATAGATCCCCCAAGTAACCTTCATCAGATACTACTATGTTGGAATATATTATTATTCCGAAAACGATCTGTAAAGAACATGAAACAAGTTAAGCCAATATGTTCTCTCTCTCTCTCTCTCTCTCTCTCTCTCTCTCTCTCTTTCTCTCCCTCTCTCTCTCTTCTCTCTCACTATATATATATATATATATATATACACACACACACACATATATATATATATATATATATATATATATATATATATATATATATGTGTGCGTGTGAAGTAAACAAACAGCCGATGTGTAATGATATGGCTTTTTTTAGCCGACAATTTTTGGGAGAATATGTGCTTAATTGAAGTCGTATATAATTTTGAGAAAAATCAATCTCAGGATTGATTTTTCTCGATTTGTTTAGCCTTACATTTGAATAGATTTGCCCGCCTAATTCATTAATTATTAATTAATCAATTTTCAAAATTAGGTACGACTTCAATTAAGCACATATTCTGCCAAATATATATATATATATATATATAATATATATATATATATATATATATATATATATATATATATTATATTAGAGAATAAACTAGATGGGAGCTGCACAAGAATGCTGCAGGTGATCCTGAACAAGACATGGAAACAACACCCTACGAGAAAACAGCTGTACGGCCACCTACCACATATCACCCAAACCATCCGAATAAGACGGACAAGACACGCGGGACACTGCTGGAGAAGCAAGGACAAACTCATAAGCGACGTCCTCCTGTGGAAGCCAGCACATGGACAAGCCAGTGTGGGCCGACCAGCAAAAAGCTACGTTGATCAGCTCTGTGCGGATGCCGGATGCTGCATAGAGGACCTCCCGAGAATGATGAGCGATAGGGACGGATGGAGAGAGATTGTCATGGGTATCCACGCTGAAAGCGCGACATGATGATGATGATGATGATGATGATATATATATATAATATATATATATATATATATATATCATAAACAAATTTTTACTGTGTCACTTACCACCTGACCCTATTTGATACCTGAATTTTCGCTCTCCTTTTTTTATTTTTTTTATTTTTATTTATTTATTAAAAAAAAAAAAAATTCATCTGAAACCGCGTGCATTAACACCAATGCAAGTTTGTTTAATTTTTTTTTTTTTTAAATACAAATTTAACGTCATGACATTACATCACGTGAATACAATCCACGTCACATAAACGTTAAACAAGCCACAGTTAAAAAAAAACAATTTTTAGCTTTACATTTCCCATCGCGTGAAAAACGCTGCATATAAACGCTAAACAATTTGATTTTTACCATTTCACGACTGGTTTTTGTCATCTCAACCACTTCTCATCTGATGATTGGACTACCAAGAAACTTGAAGTTATGAGTGTGAAATCATAATATCAACATTAATTATAATATATATATATATATATATATATATATATATATATATATTATATATATTTATTTATTTATAATTACAAAGTCGCTCCTACCATTGGTTTCTGAATAACCTTTTTTTTTTTTTTTAAATCTAAAAAAAATATTTGTATTCTCCGACAAAACAAAAAACCTATACGAAATAGACAAAATAAAACACAAAACATTAATACAAAACAGCATCACGGATAAATATAAATTAGCCGATAAGAACACATACAACAACATTAACGATGAAGCCAAAATCTTAGCAATAATTAAAAGACAAAAAAAAAAAAAAAGAAGGTTATTCAGAAACCAATGGTAAGAGCGACTTTGTAATTATAAATAAATAAATAAAATAATAAAGCTCTTACATAAGTAATGAGCCCTCTATAATCAATTCTCCAACAATAATAATAATTTAACCTATATATATATATATATATATATATATATATATTCACTATCCGTTCTGGGGACAAACATATATAAACCTATATATAAATTATATAATTCCAGAGAAAAACGAATTTATTTTAAAATAAAAGAAATTATATCTATCGAGGTACGAATTTACTGTTCTATTATGGTAAATGGCTATTACGTATTTACTCACTCATCACTGATGAACTTTTGTCTACTTCTGCGTAAACCGTCAATTTAAGCATCATCTCCAGATAATAGGAAGAACTGAATATACTAGAATCAAATCGAAGTAAATTGTAGGCATAGAGTCGGGAATTTTTGTTTTCTTTAAATTAAAAAGCCCATTTAAAAAAAAAGGCTTCATTTATTTGCTGCAACTTCTGCAAAATTGCCAATGATTTTTTTTTTTTTTGCTTTCGTTTTATTTTATTTTCATTATGATTTTTTGATTTACTTTTTTGTCTTTGGTTTGTTGTATTTACAATCTCATCATTTGGTAACGTTTCGAAGATCATACTTTCTTTTGTTTGTGTTCTTCTTTGTAGACTCTTTTTCAGCACAATCGATATTCTCCCGTTTACTCATTCTTTATCGCTCCAGTAGATTCCCATTAATAATACGTGCTCATACACATGTAGGTCCATACGTAAATATCCGTATACACACACACACACACACACACACACAACATATATATATATATATATATATATATATATATATATATATATATATACTAGGACACAACGTTACCCGTTGGGTCACTTATTCAGCTCTGAGAAGATAATTGGGATTAAGGAAGCTGAGTATGCAAAGCGAATCAATTTTTTTTATTTAAATACGGTCGGATAATCTTAAAAAAAAACTTAAAAAACATTAAAATCATTTTGTAAGCTTGCTAAGATAAATAAAGTTTGACCTAATTTAAGTTACAGGCTAGCTACTATGAAACTTAACGTACAAATATATTTCCCACTTTCTAAATCACACATTCTACTCTCAGAGAGAAACTAAAATATATAACGAGGAGGTAATCAAGATATATATAAAGTGGGGAAAGTGATAAGCAGAATGTGAAGTAAAATACGGGAGAGTTCTTTACTTAATTTCAAATTAAGACTAATTAGAACCAATTAAAATGGATTGTGTTCAAACATAACTCAATCCTAAAAGTAAGGAACAATTTAGTATAGCTTTCGTGTCATTAAACTAAACTGTAAAACTTTAGGAGACAAACATTGATTTCATCAGCTTAATAAATATATATATATATAATATATATTATATATATATATATATATATTAATATATATATAATGTAGTATAATGTCTAGTGTAGTAGAATATAGACTCGTTCAAATTCTGACGAGGATGTTTACAATTCACATAACGGTAATACCCTTGTGAAAGTAGTATTCAACTACTCTCCCTCCAGCTATGGAATAATAGTAGTGAAGACTGGGCTCTCCAACCTTCATTAACCAACTAGTCTAGGAGAAGGAAAACTCTGAATTCCAACCTGTTAAACTACACTTGAGAAATTGACCATGTGTCGCATTCTACTCGTGCGGACAAATTGGTGAATATATATATATATATATATATATATATATATATATATATATATATTGGAGGATATGTGCTTAATTGAAGTCATACCTAATTCTGAAAGTTAATTAGTTAATAATTAATGAATTTAGGCGGGCATATATGTTCAAATGTAAGGCTTAGCAAATCGTGGAAATGTCAATCCCTGAATGTACATTTCGACCTATTCAGGGATTAACATTTTCTCGATTTGTTTAGCCTTACATTTGAACATATATGCCCGCCTAAATTCATTAATTATTAACTAATTAACTTTCAGAATTAGGTATGACTTCAATTAAGCATATATCCTCCAAAAATTGTCGGCTTAAAGCCATATAAAATATAAACACATTTGTTTGTTTACTTAAGCTCATATATATATATATGTATATATATATATATATATATATATATATATATATATATATATATATAATGTTTGTTTGTTTGTGAGTGCGCACACACGTTTTTTTTGTGTGTGTGTGTGTGCAGAAAGATATCTATTACAATGGTCACAATATGTAGTAACAGATCGATGTTTGCATACATCTAAATTGAATTACCTCAATGACTTTTAGAACATGACTGGGACACTGATCACGTGTTACTTGAGTCATTAAAAAAACAGGTAAACATGTTGTGAATTAACTGAACGAGGTTATTTTTCATAAATCCTCATATAACATGTTTTTATGCATATTCGAATGTATATAAGTAGTAGAAATATATATATATATATATATATATATATATATATATATATATACAGTGTGTCCCAGAAGTCGCTCACCATATAATTTGTTTTTTGTTTTGTTTTTCAGATTTTATTGGATACAGGTGAGAAATTAACAATAAAAGAAAGAGTTAAATTGGTTTTTATGTTTATAAGAGATGGGACTACATACCGCCCTGTAGCTGAAGAATTCAACCGCACTCATCCCGAGCGAGAAAGAGCATTGAACCATACCACTGTCTGCCGTTTGATGAAACGTTTCCAAGAAACTGGCTCAGTTGCTGACTACAAGAGATGTGGTCGACGAAGAGTGCAACTGATGAAGCAACATCAACTATGGTTTTGGCGAATGTTGCTAGAAGCCCCGTGAAATCAGTAAGGAAAATAAGCCAGTAGGTTACGATTAGCAAATCATCAGTACATCGTATTCTTAAGACACAGAAATTTCATCCATACAAAGTGCATCATGTATGTATCAATGGAAAGGGTGAACAATTTGAGCATCTATTATGATTATGATGAATAAAATTGATATTCATATGTCTTTTAATACTTTTTATATATTTTCATACATAGGGCGCGACTTCTTTGACACCCTATATATATATATATATATATATATATATATATATATATATATATATTTATCCAGTAATGGATATTAGGCTGAGAACAAGAGATGTTGGTTTTGAAAGGGGAAATGTTGGCGTTGGAATCTGTCCCAGTTATTCGCATAAGTAACCTCCATTATAGAACAAATTCCAAAGGATAACAAAGACATACAATGGGATATTATTATTATCCATTGTATGTCTGACACTAATTTAATGATTTAATCATTTGTTTTGTTTTCTTGGCAAACACACAATGCTACAAGAAAAAAAAAGATAAAGATTAGGATCCCATTTTATTTCATATATATATTATATATATATATATATATATATTATATATTATATATATATATATATATATATATATATATATACAGTAAGAATTAATGGCAAATTGAATTAATGCATGAAATAAAAATGATTGAAATGGGGGATAAATTGATATATATATATATATATATATATATATATATATATATATATTATAATATATATATATATATATATATATATATATAATATATATATATATATATATATAATATATATATATATATATTATGAATGAATTGTGCTATATAGAATGTTCTTCACACTCGGTTAATTTAAATAGTATTTGTCAATTCCGAGTATGCTACAACGAACGGAGATAACAGAAAAAAGTAACACACACACACACACACACACACACACACACACACACACACATATATATATATATATATATATATATATATATATATATATATATATATATATGCATTGTGTATGTCTGTGTGTATGTTTTAAAGTTTAGATCAATATATTATCTTTCCTCTCTGTGAATGAGGGATGCTAAAAGATATCAACAAAAAATGAAATGAAATTGGACTGATACAATAAATAAAAAAAAAAAGATTTTACACAATAACATTTTTATTTCCATATTTCTTCCTGACTTCTTTGGTTTCTTTTTTCATGCAATCCACACAATGTCCATAATTTCTAATTAGTTCTATTTCGCATTCAACCGAATATCAAGGACGACAACTCTCATCGATCTAATTTAATCAGAGCACGTTTTGAAGCTTGGCAAATTTCCTTATCAATAATTCAACAAGGATTTACTTTCTGAAAAACAGTTTGATTTTGTTGAGAATTTTGTCATATATATATTTACCAACCCCTCCGCACGAGCAGGATGCGACACAATTTCGGTTAATTTCTTAAGCGGAGTTCAACAGGTTTGAATTTAGAGTTTTCCTTCTCCTAGACCGGTTGCCTAACCAAGGTTAAAGAGCCAGTCTGCCATACTATTTACCCATAGCTGGAGGGAGAGTAGGATTTATACCTTTCCCAACGGTATTAACGCTAAGTGAAATAATTGCCACGTCCAGGATTTGAACTCGGGTCGACGAGTCCATTTCCCATGACTTTAACCATTCCACCACGCAATTTCGAATATAGTCATATAAGGTGTGTGATAGGTCGTCGCTCCTACTTATAGACTAGATTATGTCATGCAACTGAAAGGTTCTCAGTTACCCATCGAACTTTGTCTCCCAAATTTTGTAACTCGACTCGTCGCCATTGAAGAAGATCCGAACGTACCTTGGCCCGTAACCTGTAAAGTTTTTAAATGCCATCCTTGGCCAGTTGAAAAGGGCTTAGAGTAAGTCCTATGTTATGAAATCCTTTGGTGATCGTATAAGTCCTATCCTGCGTATAAGCCCTATCCTGCGTATTGGTAAAGGTCCAGTGATTTAATCCTATGTCCTTCGTCCATGAACGTCTACGTAATTATGACCAGTATGGTCAGTTTAAGTATTATATCAGCAGCAGCGTACTGCCAGTGATTGGCCAAGAGATAGGTCACATGGTTTTGGTCGAGTCTATAAGTAGGAGAGGACATGTGGCCCTTGTTAAATCGCTTACCAAAGGATTCCATAACTCAGGACCTACTTTAAGCCCTTTTCAACTGGCCAAGGATGGCATTTAAAAACTTTACAAATTTTTAATTTCCTTTTTGTTTATTAGTCTAAATTATGAATATTTGAGGACGAATAAAAATTGAAAAACCAATATCAATGTGGGCTTAGATAAAGATTCAGTAAATATATACACTGTTACACGAAGGGTAGAGTTAGACACACACACACACACACACACACACACACACACACACATATATATATATATACTATATATATATATATATATATAGTATGAACAAAAAGTGATAAGACAATTTCTTATATGTTATTTATTCTGAACTATTTTGGAACTTAGGTCATCGTCAGGAGAAAATTTCTTGTCTGAAGAAATTGTTTATAGAGAGTTTTTATTTTAAAGGGAGCGTTATTAAAGAAATATCAAAATTAAAAGGTTCTTTGAGGTTTGACATGCTATTACAATCTGGGTAGACAAGTGTATTAGAAGTAGCGTGTCTATCTGATCCGTGAAAAAAAATTCTTTGAGTTGGGCTCTTTTTTGAATGCTCTTATATATGTGACAATGGGTTCTTGGGAGTTGTGTGTATGACCATAGGCTGAAATGTACATACAGAGATTGATTTTTCTCGATTTGTTTAGCCATACATTTAATAGGTATTCCCGCCTAATTCATTATTAATTAATTAATTTTCAAAATTAGGTACGACTCCAATTAAAACACTTATTCTCCAAAAAATTATCGGCAAAAAGCCATTCTAAACAAACCTTGTTTACAACTTACCACATCGTCGTGTAATAAAAGTCACTAGAAGAGGAATGTTAACCTACTCTAAACAAATCATAAAATCTAAGAAGTTCGTTTGGTGTTGGGGTTATGGGATCGGCCTGTCAGCTTGGCAGTCCGGTTTCAAATCACGCACAGGGCGGTCTTCCGATCTATAGCTCTGCTGATGAGGCTAATAGGCTGAAATGTACATACAGAGATTGATTTTTCTCGATTTGTTTAGCCATACATTTAATAGGTATTCCCGCCTAATTCATTATTAATTAATTAATTTTCAAAATTAGGTACGACTCAATTAAAAACACTTATTCTCCAAAAAATTATCGGCAAAAAGCCATTCTAAACAAACCTTGTTTACAACTTACCACATCGTCGTGTAATAAAAGTCACTAGAAGAGGAATGTTAACCTACTCTAAACAAATCATAAAATTCTAAGAAGTTCGTTTGGTGTTGGGGTTATGGGATCGGCCTGTCAGCTTGGCAGTCCGGTTTCAAATCACGCACAGGGCGGTCTTCCGATCTATAGCTCTGCTGATGAGGCCTAATAGGCTGAAATGTACATACAGAGATTGATTTTTCTCGATTTGTTTAGCCATACATTTAATAGGTATTCCCGCCTAATTCATTATTAATTAATTAATTTTCAAAATTAGGTACAACTCCAATTAAAAACACTTATTCTCCAAAAAATTATCGGCAAAAAGCCATTCTAAACAAACCTTGTTTACAACTTACCACATCGTCGTGTAATAAAAGTCACTAGAAGAGGAATGTTAACCTACTCTAAACAAATCATAAAATCTAAGAAGTTCGTTTGGTGTTGGGGTTATGGGATCGGCCTGTCAGCTTGGCAGTCCGGTTTCAAATCACGCACAGGGCGGTCTTCCGATCTATAGCTCTGCTGATGAGGCCTAATAGGCTGAAATGTACATACAGAGATTGATTTTTCTCGATTTGTTTAGCCATACATTTAATAGGTATTCCCGCCTAATTCTTATTAATTAATTAATTTTCAAAATTAGGTACAACTCCAATTAAAACACTTATTCTCCAAAAAATTATCGGCAAAAAGCCATTCTAAACAAACCTTGTTTACAACTTACCACATCGTCGTGTAATAAGTCACTAGAAGAGGAATGTTAACCTACTCTAAACAAATCATAAAATCTAAGAAGTTCGTTTGGTGTTGGGGTTATGGGATCGGCCTGTCAGCTTGGCAGTCCGGTTTCAAATCACGCACAGGGCGTCTTCCGATCTATAGCTCTGCTGATGAGGCCTAATAGGCTGAAATGTACATACAGAGATTGATTTTTCTCGATTTGTTTAGCCATACATTTAATAGGTATTCCCGCCTAATTCATTATTAATTAATTAATTTTCAAAATTAGGTACGACTCCAATTAAAACACTTATTCTCCAATATATATATATATATATATATATATATATATATATATATCTTCAATAACTACTCCCACTACTACTTTTTCCTTTAGTAGCATTTGTAATTAATCATATAAGTGCTCAATATATTTCCTACAATTTAGAGCATTAATAGTTGTAGAAAAATTTTTATTTCTACCACGGTTTCGATATTCAAGGCACACCTTCTTCAGGAGAACTAAACAGGCTAGGCTACCATACTTTTATAAATAGTAGCCCACATGAAAAGCTGTTTTGCTTTGAGCAGCTATTATTTTGATTAATATTTTGATTATTTTTTATAAACTTTCGTCTATAAGTCTAGTGTTTATTTCGGTATTTTTGCTTTGAAGTTAAGTTTTCTGTTTATGAGTTTAACACGTCTAATTTAACCACGGCCAACAGATGACCTTGCAGAAATGCAGTCGGTGTTTTTACAGCACCTACTTACAGGGAGGGAAATCTTGTATGAGGCTGATTACATTTCTCATAGCGCTATTTTTCATTTTCATCATTGGCATTTCAGTCTCGGAAGACTATAATAACGTTTTTGTACCCCTGAAGTTACAGCGCCCCCTGTGACTGTGAAGTCTGATTTTTGATTCTCGATCACAGATGTCGCCTTTGAAGGCTGACCCTGAAGATGTTGATGTACCGGTGCTTTGTTCCCGCTGCTTTCTCCTGGACCACTTAGCTTCATGGGCTAATCTCATTTGTAATTCTATGTGATCTTCCATTCTCTTTTGAAAGGGTCCAAAAGTTCAAGGTAATATCAATCCTTTGCAAGTCTCTCCCAGCGAACGAAATGCAATTCCTTTCCCAACCAAACACGCCACTCTCACTTCAAATAGCAGTCTTCAGATTTCACTTGCCGTGCAAACACTTTCTTCCTCACTCGCCCGGTCAGCGACAGTCCGTCTTTATTTCTGCTCGTTCGGCTGCGCTAATGCAAATTCGGATATACTTTATTTGGGTCTCTACTATCAACACCTCAGCTACGAGGAGGTAGCGAGTTCGAATATCCGTAGCCACTCGCCACACTCTTCCCCATCGCACAGGCCAAACATATCCTGACGCGCTTTGTTTGTGGGGGCTGGGAATCCACTTGTTCATTGGGCTGCCTTTCAGTCTCGTCACACATTCTTATCACACTTCCCCCCTCTTTTTCTTTATCCCTTTTGTCCGTATTTAATTTGTGTGTGCTGTTGTGAGGGTTTGTCTTTGTTTAAACTGAAATTAATATCTTTTAGTCAGTATTTCGAGTTGTATCAAGTGTTTTTTGTTTTAGCTCAGGAGGCACACCTAGAAATACTGACTAAAATACATTAATTCCAGTGTTTAAATAAACAGACTATCACAGCAGTACACACAAATAAAATACAGACAAAGGGAATATAGAAAAAGAGAGAGAAATAGGACATGACATCTATAACATCATCGCCAAATAATTGATCACTTCCGTTATATCATTAAACTAAAGTCTATAATTTCATTGTAATAAACAATAAAATCTCTTACATTCAAAAATATACACCAATAATAAAAATGCTTAAAAAAATACGATGGAAAAATTTGATTTCATTAGAAAGAAAAAGATCCCCCCAATTATATATATATATATATATATATATATATATATATATATATATATATATATATATATATATGTGAAAATAAAATGGAAATTAATCCGACAGTATGAATATGATATAATGAAAAAACAAAAGATGTTTACAACTGAATAGGTTCATCAGGAGAGAAGTGTGCAAAACCGTTTTATATCATATTCATATATATATATATATATACTTTCATTTGTCGCCGGTGTGTATACTTGAAAAAGTACCTCTTCGAAAAGGCCGTCGTATTCCCTTTATTTTATATTTTATTTTATAATAAAATATTACCCCCTTTATATATATATGATTCCTCCACTTTTAATATTATATAATTTCTCCAGTACCAAAACCTATTCATATATATATATATATATATATATATATATATATATATATATATATATATATATATATATTGGTAAAGAAAATGGCATAAATCGGCCACTTTGCGTTTATAGATCTACTAGATCTATAACCGCAAAATGGCCAATTTTAAGCCTTTTTTTTAACCAGTTATATTGCATTTTTCAATAATATTGAACATCGAGCTCTCAGTTTGGACCTGAACAAATCTAACATTCCGCAGTTGGAAGAATAGTCCAACTTAGTATCCTCCAAATACCAACTTACCTGGTAACCCATCTACATATATATATAATATATATATATATATATATATATATATATATATTGAAGGATATGTGCTTAATTGAAGTCATACCTAATTTTTGAAAATTAATTAGTTATCAATTAATGAATTTAGGCGGGCATATATGTTCAAATGTAAGGCTAAACAGATCGAGAAAATGTCAATCCCTGAATGAAATTTTCTCGATCTGTTTAGCCTTACATTTGAACATATATGCCCGCCTAAATTCATTAATTATTAACTAATTAATTTTCAAAAATTAGGTATGACTTCAATTAAGCACATATCCTCCAAAAATTGTCAGCTAAAAGCCGTATCAAATAGACACAATGTTTTATTACGTACTTTCATCTCTCTCTCTCTCTCTATATATATATATATATATAATATATATATATATGTGTGTGTGTGTGTGTGTGTATGTATATATATATATATATATATATATATATATATATATATATATATATATATATATATATATATATATGTATATATGTACACAAACCCGCACGCACACACAAAACACACACACACACACACACACACATATATATATATATATATATATATATATATATATATGTGTGTATTTTTCATTCTTTGTTTCAATTTCTTCTTTTTTCAGTCAGGTGCTATAAAGCATCATCATCATCATGTCCATAATCAAGCTTTTTTGCAGCACTGATATCCATGATATTATATCGCCAACCATATTTATCTGCCATTGCCCCCGGGAGGTCTACTACGCAGCATCTAGAATCCACACAGAGAGGATCCATGTAGATCCCTGCTGGGAAATGGCGTGCCCTTGTGTAGGTTTTCACAGGAGAACGTCACTTATGAGTTTGACCTTGCTTCTGGAGAAATGTCCAGCATGCCGCGTTCGTCTTATCGGGTGTTTGTGTAATAGGGGGAGATGGTTTCATTGTGGGGTGTGGATTCCATGATTTATTGAAGTCTACGCTTAGCATTCTTGTGCAACTCCCAACTGGCTTATTCTCTAGGTCCAAGTGGTGTAGCCGTATAGTAGTAATGGTACAACTACGGTTTGGAAAAAAATTCGCTTTAACTAATCATTGAGATCAAATTTCCAAGAATTGTCGTTTTAACCTAAGGCATAACACCTACTTATTCTCGTGCTTGAATTTAGAAACGAATTATGTTCTTTTACCTTTAATTATATTGTTCCGGAAAATTAATAATGTGTAGTTTCTTTGCAACTTCTTGGTCAATTCCACAAATGTAGAACTTTTCAACTAATTTCTACGCGATTACTGGTGATTGTGTGTACTTATCTTTTGTTGATATTGGCTTGATAGTGTTGTGTTGTATATTGAAGATATTTAAAAGAAGGTGAAAACGGAAATAGGGTCTTCCGGTTGGATCGAGGCAGGGAGAAGAGGAAATGAGTAACAAAGGACTTTTTCCGAGTAAAGCCAAAAGAAAGGATGGGTAACAATAAGTTCGGAAATAGATTTGTCCGCTGATAAAGATAACAAAAGAAAACGCGCAGGCGTTTGATATATATAAAAGGAAGTCAAGGATCCCAGGTCAGTTAGAGAGTCAAACAGGAGACAGCGGACGAAGAACAAGTGAGCGACAGACGCTCACGGTCCATTGCAGCCAACGGCTGTGGGATCCACTACCCCTCCCACCTCACCAACGCCAGTCATCCCAGTAGCAGTAGTAGTCAATTCTCGATCCTAGGCATTCCTTTTGTCAACGCTCGCCCCCCCCCCACTATGACCGGGGCATTGAGGAAAATAAAACAAAACTCCTACTATACGCATGTGTTGTAGATTTCATTAAACGACAACTACATATATCGTCTAGGGTTAGTGACGATACCCGCTACGTATGCAGATACACGAAGTAGAGCCGAGCATTTGATCCCAGTGTAAAAAAAGGATTCAAAGTTATATATACTTGAATGCAAGACTCCGACAAAGGTTTGATAAATAAAACATTTAATACGTATACAGCACATGGATATAACAAGATACATAATACATAGGTAAACAAAGTTACATGTAGAAAGATAAATACACATTCATGAATGGTACAAGATATACATAAAAGTACAGACATGAGACTAAGCATAGTCCATGCTGTATAATTCATTTACAGTAATGTAAGGGGGCGAAGCCCAACGAGAAGGGGTAGACCAAAATCTACCGCATGTGTCTCGTAAGTCGAGGAACCAGGAAAAGAGAGAGAGAAGCGTTTGAACCAACCGCTTAAATATAAAACGGCCCCCTAGCGGGAACCAGCGAACTAAACGAGCAGAAAACTCTCCCAGGCAAATATGAAACTAACGCTACACCAGTATATAACATATAGATATTTGGTACCGTGAAAACCCCGCTATGCAACAGTTAGAATATTAGATAATTTGTATGACTATTGGATGTAGAAAATTGCATTTATGGATGTATTTATTGATGCATTTATCAATTTATATATATATATATATATATATATATATATATATATATATATAGGTAATTTTTTCGAGTTGAAATAAAGGAAAATAAGAATGTAAGAGCTGTATTTGATATGTATATACGAAAAAAATATGCATAGACAAATAATATTTTTTATTTATTTGTTTTCCGCAGAAACAAATGTATTTTTTTTGTGAACACTCAAGGGGAGAAAACTTTGTGAGCCTTAATTTAAAATAATATCGTTTTAGTTTCAACCGTAAATCGTTTGTTTACAAACACAAGAGGTGTAGAATTCTGAAGATGGCATTAGCCAGAAACCTTAGGTAAATGTTCCCTAAAACCTCTGTATAAACAGTTTATATTAATTAATATATATTATATATATATATATATATATATATATATATATATATATATATATATGTGTGTGTGTGTGTGTGTGTGTGTGCATGTGTGAGTGTCTGTGTGTCTGTGTGTGATATGTTTAGTAATATATAGATTGATACTGTGAAAAAACAAGATAATTCATCTCGCTGTAATAATCTTGGGAAAAGGCGATATTATTATCTAGAAAAAAAAGAAAGAAATTGACACAACTTCTAATCTAATACCTGAATCTTAATGTCTTCTGACTTCCACTGAATTTTATCGACAATTTTTAAAAATGTTTTTGTAAGAAAAATATACAAAAATACTTTTACTTAAAAATATTATGGGAGTAAATAGGGAATTAAATCCGACAGTATGTTGAAAATAAAAAAAACACAAATATTTCAAAAAGTTGAATTTATTCTTGATGGTAAAGTTGACATTATAACGTTTCAGTTTTTTGAAAATCTTCATCAGGACTTTAATCCGATAATTGTGTCAGTATGAAAACCTTTTGTAAAAGAAAATAAACTTGTGATTCTTTTATGCGCAAAATTAGTATTTTTGGTATAAGAATCATATTCTTAACAAAACTTATATTATTGAATAGTTTGTAGGTAGCCTATGAATTATGTATGAAGTGTAGTTAGATTTTTGAATTGAAGTTCGCTAAAAATTCAAATAATGGGGATTAATAGAAAGTTGCTGTTGGCTGTTAAAGTTATTGACAGCAATTAACCTTTACTTGACCCTCCCTTCCGACTTCAAGACGTGTGAAAAGAAATTAAGTGAGTCAGGCAGATTTCGGCAGTCAGTCAGCGGGAGCAGACGTTAGGGCTCTGGCCCCGAAGATGCCGAACTCTCAACTCGCTGTTAGAACCCTTTTGGGGTCGTGGGTTCTTAATAAAGTCTTAAGAAAACCAAAAAGACAGCTAAGTCTTGTTTAGTTACGAAGAAATAAATGAGCAGATACCCTGCCCAGAGAAGAAATCAGCCCAGAGGAAAAATTGACAACCAGCGACGAGAAGAACAAGCAGAAAATTAAAAACCATCTCATCCTCTCATCTCCCTACTATCTCTCTCCCCATTATATACCCACCAGATTAAGTGGGTATATAACAATATTTTCAACTATAATAAATGTTCTATTTTCATTGTTGTATTTGTTAGGATGGCAAAAATAAAGTCCTTGTAGCTGTTGGAATATTTTGCTATATAATGTGTACTGGCGGTCCCAACTTAAATTCATAGACTCTTCGTAGCAGCGTGGATTCAAACGGCCAACCAACACGCTCGAATACGTGGTTGTTTAACTATTTAAAGGCCTTCATCGAAAGGCCTTCAGTTGTTCCTGCCTAATACTGAGGAACACAAAGATTCTGCCTAACACTGAGGAACACAAGGATTCTGCATAACACTGAGGAACACACGGATGCTGTTTAACACTGAGGAACAGAATGATTCTGCTTAACACCGAGGAACAGATGGATAATAGGATTCCACTCAAAACGGATCAGAATTAATGCTACAAGGGGTCTCCACTGTAAAATGGTCTCACCTGCAGCCTAAAAATGGCAACAAGAAATCTTAACATTTGCCAGATTATTTTTATAGGATATTGCGACAATAGAAAAAGTAACCAGGGTAAAATGTCTCATTAACATTCAGCGAAAAGGCCATTTATGTAGAATAAACAGTTTCATTATGTTCGATTGAAACAGATTAGCGTTATTGCTTCCGCGCGCTAACCCCAATCCCTCTCTATTTCCCCATCTCTTTCTTTCTACCTTATTATATTTTTCCTGTGTGATATGTACTTTTTCTTCTCTTTCTTTTTGAATAAAAAAAACGGTATGGTCCATTATTTAGCAAAGGTGACGACACTTATAAAAAATTAGAATCGTCCAACAAAATGAAATGATAAAGGTAAAACTGATTATCAGGGGTTGATATAACCCCTGATAATCAGTATTCCATTTATTATTTCATCTTGTTGGACTTTTCGTACGGTCTCATTTTTAACCAGTGGTGATTCAAGATGATAATGGTTGTATTTTCTTAGGAACACCAGTATCATTTTATAGATTTCTTTCTTAGCCACCTGAGGTTTTGGTTTTCAACGTATAAAACAATGAACAAGACATGGAATATTTCAAAGGCATTAGTGTCATGTTTAGTTCGCTGGCTCAAAAACAACATTCAAAACCACTTATTCATGGTACTGCAGTGCATCAAATTTCGCCTCGACGAATCACAACATCCAAATGAAAACCATTCCATGTGATTATGTCTTGAAATGTTTGGCCTTGTCCAGCAGGAAAGAGAAATCTAATTTGTCATTGATTATTAACCCCTTGAATTGACCTGACATTTAACGACTAACTACAAATGGGAAAGGCTGAATAAACACTAAAATTCTTTCGTCTGAAAACCAGATGCACGAGGAGTTAATCGTAGAGTGTATTGACTTGGCTTTTGAATTAACTAAATTGAAGAAATTTATCTCATTGTGGTAAACGCTTTGATTCTGCTATATATACGTTGTGTTACGTAGCGGGATCCTTTAAGGAGTTGTGGATTGTAAAAGTCATTGATAATCAAATTGAATTTGTAACGTGGCTGGATATATTTGAGTGTGTGTATGTGTTAGATTCTTTGTATATATATATTTACCAACCCCTCCACACGAGCAGGATGTGACACAAGGTCGATTTCTTAAGCGGAGTTTAACAGGTTTGAATTCAAAGTTTTCCTTCTCCTAGACGGTTGCCTAACCAAGGTTAAAGAGCCCAGTCTGCCCTACTATTTATCCATAGCTGAAAGGGAGAGAAGGATTCATACCTTTCCCAAGGGTATTAGGGCTAAGTGAAAAGCAATTACCACGTCCAGGATTTGAACTCGGGGCGACGAGTCCATTTCCCATTGACTTTAACCATTGCACCACGCGCTCCCTTATTTTTTTTTTATATAAGGTATGCTCCAATTCCCACCCTGAATTTATAGACTCGCCATCACTGGCCATACTGCGTGGTTGATACACTACTTAAACACCGATTCTTTCACAGTATACTTGCGACCATTGACGAAGGAACTTAGGATTCTTTACCCGAGAGGATTACCAAAGGATTTTTGTTGGACAAGTGCTCTTGCTGAAGGCCAAAGGATGACCCATAAAAACTTAACAGTATGTAACACCATCAAGCCAAGATGTCCAGAAGAAAGCAGCGGCAGCAACAAAGCACCGGCACATCAACCTCTTTAAGAACAGCCTTTACATACGACATCAGTGGTCGAGAATGTTTTTCCAGCATTGGACTTCAGTCCCGGGAGGCGCTGTAACTTTAGGGGCGCAAGGACTATTAGTCTTCCGAGACTGCAATGCCAATGACATTGTGGGGATCATTTAAGGAGTTGTAGATTGTAATAGCTATTAGTGATCAAATTGAATATGTCACGTGACAGGATCTATTTGGAGTGTAAGGTCATTAAAGGTCACATTAAAGGAAGGTTTGGTTTCTATCGTATCTGGATCTGTGATATCGCCTATTCTTGTATAGAGTATCTGGTATTCTGGATCTGTTCGTGTTGAACTGGAATTATCCCTGTTTTTGAGTCAGGAAATAAATTACTTGGGATCTTCTTTAGATTCATTTGATCAATGAGAAAAAGTATCTTGTCTGTAAAGGAAACGCATCTAAATACAAAAAAAAGTTTTTATACCATGTATCTATGTATCTAGAGGGACTTAAAAAAAAAGTTTTTATACCATGTATCTAGAAGGACTTTAAAGAAGGTTTTCTCATTGTTGGCAACCGTTTGATTCTGCCTCATATAAGTTGGGTACTGTGATCGATTTTATGAAATAAACTGACGATACTTTCAAAATAAATGTATGCTATTAATACCAACAATCCACTTGGATACTGTTTTGTTGGCTGTCAATTTTGTTTTACAACATATCAACCCTTTCCGATGTATTTAATGCCCAATCAAGTCATTTGACATTCGGTTTCTTACAGTACCTGCTGTTTTTTAAATGGTCACCCATCTAAGCATGAACATGCCCTTCGAGCTTAACTTCGGTGTTTTAGCGGAAACCGGTGCTTTCAGTGCGACTTGACTGTAAACCCTACATGGATACGTTATATCCGACTTCAGATGTTAGTTCTGAGTAAGAAACCCATGCTCCATATGGAATTAAGACTAACTTTATCAATGAGAAAAAGTATAGTCTCTAAAGTAAATGCGTTTATAAATCACGAAGCTTCTATACCATGCATCTAGAGGACTTATACACACACACACACCACACACATTACACAACACACACACACACACCTATATATATATATATATATATATATATTGTGTGTGTGTGTGTGTGTGTGCGTGCGTGCGTGTTTCCGAGATTTGAACTCGAGTAATCTATTCCATTATAACATTTCTTGTAAATAATGAAGACATCTACAGAAAGACATATCAACCTGATAATTTGCCTGAAAAAAAAAAAAAAAAATAAGCAGCAACTCCATCAAAAATAAAAGAATTAAATAAAACATATCATATGATTATTACTATAAGTTTAATACACATTCTAAAAGTCACATGGTAAAAAGAAATATCAATAGAGAAGTAACAGAGATCGATCACTTTTTTCTTGAACAGTTTGACACGGCGAGGTTCTTCTTGTTGGCGTCAACTAATTTTTAACGAAAGAGAAACGTGTCAAAAATTGTGTTGTTAGCTGTAGGAAATGGTTTTGTTAAAATGGGAAACATTAAAATCAAAATATTGTATAAGATTTGATTCTGTTGATTGTTTTTTTCAGTTTCAGTCAAAGCTTTCGGATGTCCAGAGGTAGACTTGATTTTTTGGGCCGCAAAATTGCAGTAATTGACACTTGCACACGATTAAAAAAACAAAAACAGCAACAATTTTTTATTCAAAATAGTCGTTTTAGCTGTTAAAAATCAGTCAGACCAGATGAACAGAGGGAGGAACGACAATACTTCAAATTGCTGAAATAAGAAAGCTTGCTACTAAAAGTAATAGACCTTGCCACCAAGACAAAATCCGATAGAAGAAGTGACACAGTCAATATTTACTGAATTACTCAATGCTAATTAGCATAGAACAAGACCCCAGAAAAATGACTTTTCTATCCTCTACAATATATAAAAATAATTAAACCGCTTTTCTATCCTCTAGAATATATGAACATAATTAAACCGCTGTTACTGTTGACGGTGTGTTGTCTCGGTCTTATTGTTGGCAGCAAATATGGCAGATCATTTCCAACTATCACAAAGAAGTTTCGACCAAATTGCATCGATCCCAGAAAGCAGTGACAAGAAATTTAGCCGGAAACACATGTTGTAGTCACGGAACTAAGTAATCTTATCAACCACCGTGACTGGCATAGGACCAAATTGTTACGCAATCGCCGCCCAGCACCTATATTTGTGGCCTTGTGCCAGACTTGGAAAAGAACCTTTGGAAAAATGTACTACCGATTATCTTGTGTTGCTGGGTGGTCTTTGTGGAATCACCGAAAAAGTAGTTAGGAAAGATATCATCTCTTTAACGAGAGAAAGGAGACGATAAGTCTAGATTTAACAAAAAATTAGGATGAGTGACTCCAATAAGTCTTTGATCTTTAGGTTAGTGAACTCTGGTTGACCAGTGAGAATAGAACGAATCGAATATTCGATTTAGTCCAGAAAGAGCTCGAAAGTTATAGAGAAGGAAGCTTCTGGAAGATTATTTAGACATACTATATAAGGGATCAGTTGGAATCTGCGATCAGTTCAGTTAGGGTCCGGAACCAGAGGCAGTTAGAGCCAGGAGGCCGTGCGTGGCAGTTGGCAGTTGATGAACTGATGTCGCTAAATACTAAACCTGAGATGTAATATTTTACACTGGACGAAGTTGAAAACATATTTTAAGTGTGAAGCCTGATAATTGGAACGAAGTTAAGAGCATCACTAAAAACATATTTAAGGAAGCCGACAATCTCTCTCTCTCAATAACTTTCATTGAGAAAATAAATTTACGTAAAGCAAGAAATACTGTCCACATCTTTATTTACTACACGCCAAAGAAATCGTACTCATGAATGAAAGTCATTAAAGTGTATACTTGTCAACAAGTCAAATTGGCCGTAACGAAGGGCACGCGACGGCGTGCGTAAAGTGATATCTTCCCTTGACCAAAAGAAGTGGAGAAGGATTTTGGGGCTAAGAAGAGACTGACTGCTACAGCTAGATTCGTGTTTGTAAACAAACGACTGTACGTACGAAGATACGAATTGTAGTGCGAGAAGGAAAGGCACTACGTTAAATACTAACTGGTCCCACTACGTTACATATCGCTAATTGGAAGCCGCTACGTTTACAAAATGCATCCACTTATCCATCCACATTTGAAGTTCTTAACTTTTAGGAAATAAATGAATATCTCTTATGAAATTCATAAAATACAGTTAACAAAATTTTGAAACCAAATTTACAATGATTATTACTTTTAAATTGCATATATTATTTTCAGATAAGCAGAAATATTATCTAAGATTCCTTTTAAATAACTTCGGAGTCCGAACTGCGAGTGTGAAATTGATGTTTGAAACACATGATTGAATTTTAATTGATAAAATGTAGTGAACAATATCTTATATTGAAAAAAAGAACTACAGAATATTTGGAAAATCCTCTCCATATCAATTCGTCAAGTTCCAATATCCTTTAGTTTTGCCAAGAGCAAATCTGATCATTAAATTACAAAATGTATCTTCGCATTTGCATTTATTCTATTGGTTTTATTTTGTTCCTAACACAAATTTGTGAGAGATATAATTTACTCACTTATATTATTTAAAGTTATGAGATTAAAATTTTCCATTACTCCGAATTCTTTTAAAAATATTATTTTTGTCTTTGCCAGGTTGTTTGATACTTATTTTTGAAATTCTTAGATATATTAAAAGAGTTTAATAACTTTGTCTACTTTCCATATCGACCTGTATTCCCTGCAGAGGGACAAGAATCCCCCAAAAGATCTGTCCATGGTATGGCACAGAACTGGATCTGATGGTTGGAGTGGGGAATGGGGAGTGCCCTTCCAATGCAATTACTCCCATGTCCACTCTGAGTGGTAATACCTGCTAGGGTTAGATATATTTGTTTAAAAATTATTCGTAATTCGATAGGACCGTGTACAATTTAAGAGAATCTCTTAAGAAACAACTGCATAGACAATTTTGGGATTCTTCATATTTCTAATTGTTATTTTTACTCTAAAGATTTGGATATTGCCAGACATCATTATTTAGCCCACAGAATAAATTAACCCGCAGAATAAATAGCTATCTAGGAGAGACACATGCTTCCTCCAAAACCCAGATAGAACTCCCTAAATTCTATGTCCACCTCCCCGCTGCCACGTTGAGAACTGACCAGTCCAGAGAACAGTCACAAGGTCAGCGAAATTCAATCCTCTGTAAATTCAGAAATACCGTTATTCTTACTTTCTACTCTACCCTAATGTAACATTACTAGAACAAGGCGCATGTGCTGCTATATATATATATATATATATATATATATATATATATATATATATATATATAATGAAGATAGGAGGGTTGGAGTAAAATCCGACAGTATGAGTGAGGTAAAAGGAAAAAGTGAACAAAAAATAATGACTCAAACAAGTAGAAGTAGGAATTCTACTTCTACTTGTTTGAGTCATTATTTTTTGTTCACTTTCACCACACCACACACACACACACATATATATATATATATATATATATATATATATATATATAAAAGTTGGTGACAGGGTTTTTTTTTCCTATTTTAAAATCTTATAATATATTCTGAATCCTTATTTTCACAAGAAATGAATATGAGAAGAACACAGATAACAGGAAGTTTTTCTTAAAATTCTATATAGGCTCCAGCATTCGCCCACTAGCCTCTCGAGCCGCTCGGTATTTGCATAAACTGATCTTCCTCTCGTGGAATGGCGGTAATAGTTTCTCGTATTCGTCCTTCAAGTTCTTACAAAATCGTTGGTTTTGTAGAGTAGATTGCTCTTTCACCCCCCCTTTAAAAAAGCAAGGGTGTCAAATCAGGGCTCTTGGCAGCCTCTTATGCCGACCACATCTACCCCATCCATCTCCCAGGAAAATGGTGATTCAGTCATTCACGAACAATAGCACAATGTGAAGGAGCACCAATAACAACACACCCTCTTACTATCTTTCCTTTTCTTTCTTTCTTATAATATTTTTTCTGTGTAGCATGTCCTTTTTCTTCCCCTTCTTTCTTTATAATAAAGACGGAATGGTCTATTATTTAGCTGAGGTGACAACACTTATAAGAAATAAGAATTTGGCGTATAAGCAACATCAGATAATTAGGATTTACATTTTGCATTTTATCTTGGATGGTCTCATTTTTTACCAGAGGTTGTTGCAAGATGATAAGGACCTACTTTTAAGGACACGAGTATATCATTGTGTGTTTTCTGTCTGTAACCGAAACTATATTCCTACTCAAGTCACAATTCTCTTAGTTATGACATCACATTATCCATGATTTTTTTTTATCTAAACCTCAATTATTAATAAAATTGTCTTACATTATTAATACTGTTAACCATGACAACATGCAATTATATATAATACAACAAAATTTTACAGTATAAACGAGAAGGCTAATTTGCTTATTGATATAAAAAAATCGAATTAATAAATATGTGCTTATATTATTGATTTTAACTGTTTGTTTTATTTAATGAATATAAGCAAAAATCTCTTCAATGAATCTTAAAAAATCCATTAACTAACTACTAAATTAATAAGGGATCAAGTTAAATACTTGCACCCGAGGGTGCATATTTTGCTATAGACCATATAAACAAACAGATTTTTTTAGCATGAATGTTAAATGAGATTTGATCAATATGAAATTCTGTTAATGACAAGAAAAGAAAAACAACCAACCCTGATATATTGTAACTGCTGCAATGATACATCAGAATTCATATGTATGATAATTGGAAGGCGCTCTTGGTGTAACGATTATCGTCATAGGAAATGGACACTGCACCTGAATTCAAATCCAGGACGAGGCTATTTGGTTTCACATAGTGCTTGGAAAAGGTATGAATTCAACTATTCTATGGAGGGAGAATAGTTGAGAATAGTAAGGCAGACTAGGCTCTTTAGTATTAGTAGGATAACCGGTCTAAGAGAAGGAAAACTGTAATAATAACAACAATTGTCATATATTAAGGAACAAGCATTAAAGAATTGAGAAAAATGTAACTCCATATAAAAAAACAAACAATATTATATGGAGTTTTTCCTGGTAAAGCTCTGTAGGGGAAATATTAGTTGAAATTTCACCGTTTAGCGCGTAATTCTATTGTTTACAGACTTGAGTAACTTTTGGTGATTATAAAAACGTACATACTGTAAGTATGTATAAAATTAATTTTCGGTTCTGACTGATAGTCTCTGACGCCATGAGTGTAAGGATCTTGATAGACGAAAATTCTGTCAGGTTTCCCCCCTCCCGGCTAAAGGTAGCTCTTAAAAATGTCGAACCGCACTGATGAGACGTAAACGTCGAAACACGTGTCTGTAGATTACTGATATTTAAAAAAAAGTATATATAGTTTTAAAATAAGGAGTTAGTTTTCACTCACCCTGTGTACTAAAAATCTATATCAAAATTGCCTTCAGCAAATTTGGGTATATTTGTGAATTTGGTCTCAGAAAAGATGAATTCTGTAAAGAAAAGATGCGACAGTTAAAATGTCGTATGGGTTTTCCTGTTTCATTACTTACTCCATCACATTTTTTATTATATTAGTGTTAATGATGTTTAAATTTGGAAAACTATATTTTACTCCTATCATCTGAATAATGTTTTGTTGGTTGCTGTGACACTGACTTGTAATATAGCATATATATATATATATATATATATATATATATATATATATATATATATATATATTATAATATAATATATATATGTATATATATATATATTAGTATATATATATATATATAATATATATATATATATATATATATATATATCACACTTGTATAATAGCATATATTATATATATATATATATACATATATATATATATATATTATAATATATATATATATATATATATATATCAGATATTTAATTAAGATAAGGAAACCATTTTCATTTAAGTAAAAAGTTAGCATATTGATTTTACACGCTGTCTGTTGAAGAAAAAACTAGATATTTTTTACTCATTTGAGAACGGTTGTGAAACATTGATATTACTTGCCCAATATACATAGTTGAGATGTTAGTTAACAAGTATGGGCAAAGCATTCTGCTTGGGGTTACTAAATCAGCAGTTAATAGACATTACTTTTAATTTATATTATTAATGCTTGTATACTAACAAATAAAAAAATAATCACATTCCTCATAATGTTGCATAATCTATGCGGTTGCATAAGATTATTGCCAATCCCCTGTATTTCTGAAGGGATGGCCCCTTTTCATATAACGGGCGGGACTTTCCATGGAATATTACAGAAAGCCCGCGAAATACGTGAAGTCACGTGGGTCCTGGTTGGCTCTCAGTTTCAGCTTGGACTCAGGCAGAGAAGATATAACTGCCCTAGCAGGGACTCACCAGCACACGAGCGTTTGTTAGTTAGAGAAAAATGTTTAGTTAATAAATAAAGGTTTTAAATAAATTATATGGTTTTGGGTTGATGAATGTCTTGGCAACAAGACTGACCTAGAAGAAGAAATAAATCAAGGACGACCAACCAGCAAGACAGAGAAATAGAAGACCAGACACGAAGTCCCCAAGACTAACTCCAACGCTGGAGAAGAACGTAAAATACAAAAATGACAGAAGAATAATAGAAGTAAAGAAAGGGTATGCAACAATAACTATGTTTTATTTTCATTTACCATAATATGTTTTTTGACAAAAGGTCACACTCACGTATACATCTTCCTCTACGCTCTAAATTTTTTGAAAACCTAAATCCTTGTTTAAAATATATTTCAAAAAATTATCGTCGAGATTAAGAAGAATGTACGAGCCTGCTGTTGATGATCCCAGAAAAATAAAATGTGATGATTCTGATGAAAAATTTCAAACTAGCTTGATGTTAGCTGACAGATTATATTTTCAAGACAGGTGAATGTATCAAATGTTCTTAACAGGTTGAACGTACTAAATCAACGGATGTTTTCCTGACATATTCGTATCTTATGTAACATGTCTTCCAACATGTACAGGAAATAAGTCTAATCTGGCCTCAAAAGCATATTTGATTGATTTAATCACTTAGAAGTTAAAGGAAACGCTTCTGAGTTATTAATTTTTTTTGGGAAATTCTATATATACAGTAATATTAGGTATGAGGCGCGTGGATCTAATGCTTAGAGTCTAGGAAATGGACTCGTCGACCTGAGTTCAATTCCATTGACGAGCTGTTACGAACTTCACATTACTGCTTTAAAAAAAAAAAACCTTAGTGCAAAATTTAATCTTTTCCCAAAAATTTTTTTCCTCCCCTCCCAGCTATTGGTAGAATAGCAGGCGACTGGAGTCTTTACCATGGTAAGGTAACAGTCTAGGAGAGGGAAAACTCTTGAATTCAAAACCTGTTAAACTCCGCTTAATAAATATTGACCTTGATGTCACATCCTGCTCGTGTGAGGGGTTGGGTATATATATATATATATATATATATAATATATATATATAATATAATATTATATATATAAGTAATACCCTATTGTGGAGAGCAGAACTTATAAACTAATCATCGTATAATGCGCACATTCATCTTCAAAACGGCAAGGAAACTACAGATCATTCACCTGTGCTGGGCATCGTGCAAAAACTATTTCTAAAATACGTACTCTGACACCGCCCTGTCGTCTGGGCGTTTTAGAATACAGCCGATGCACCTCTGCAGAGGGTAAAAGACTCCCCAGGGGCCACGCTGTGGCCGTGGGTGGCGAACACTGATTGCTTAAGCATAGAGCCCAGGGGCATGGCAGTTCATGGCATGCAAACTCCACTTTGCCCCTATCTTGGGCTTAGACGGCTGGCGGAGAGGCCCCCCTTCGATCAATCGGCTGGTCCACGTCAAAGCCCTACACCTATAATGATTTTCCCAACCCTATTGCCCTTATTGGCAAGCCCCCAACCCCTTTTCTTATCATATGCGGTGCTAGAAAGGCGGATGGCTGCGAGCATATGTCCTGGCAATGACGTATAAACTCTATCTGATGGGTGACGTTCCAGTTTTGGAGTTTGGGAGAATGTGGAGCACCCTCATCGACCCATTGCCTCCCTGTTCATACGACCCGGAAGTGGTAGTACCTGTTAGGTCCATCTATGGGTTAAATAGAAAAATGTATTTATAAAAAAAATTGTATCTATCCATTAAGTAATTGATTTTATTTCAAAACTTTATCGGCATTAAATGACCCACTGAGTTGATATGCCGTAAAAAAACAAACAAACAAAACAAACATATTACTTCTGACATGCCTACTCAACACTCTGAAGACATTAAGATCTCGAAGACTGGGACTATTACAGTAACAGCATCATCTTTCTGGTGTGGTGTGTT
>CM042137.1:148692629-148740129 GCA_023376005.1 Doryteuthis pealeii
ATACAAATTTGTGTTTGGTTTCAGTATCTGTAGAATTAATAAAAAAGTAAGAAAAAGTAAAGAGCCGGGGCGGCCTACAAGTCGTTCATCAGCCAAACAGCGAGGGAGTCATATTCCCTTTTCAATTAGCGCTAGCACAAGGAGCTTGTTTTTGCGTTAAGGTGAGCGCCACACCTACCTCCTCCCTTACTTACTCGCATATATCCCTGTGCTCATTCATACGTGAATTTGGCGAGAACGGTATCGACATAGAAACCTTGTGGTTTCTAGCCGAACCTCTACCACTGCAGCTAACCGGCCCCCTAATTAATAGACAATGAATTAATTCCTTTTATTTTCTTATCTCAATGTTGTAGTGGAAAAAAAATATTCATACGGATCCTTTATAAGAGTCAGAAGGAAATCCAATATATTTTTTAAAAATGGATAAGAAAATTGAAGACGGCCGCTATGTAGACATACATAAGCACACACACAGACACACAGAAACACCACTCAACCTCTCCCTCTCTTCTGTGTATCTATATATGTGGTGTCTGTAGTGTTTGGTGTTGTAGTATGTCTACATTAGCGGCCCATTGCATTTCTCTCCTCTCTCCCTCTCTCTCTCTCTCTCTCATCTTCTCTCTCCCTCCCTCTCTCTCTCTCTCTCTCTCTCTCTATCTCTATATATCTATAATATATATATACTTATATATATATATTATAAGTCAGATTTTTAGCCTGAGAGCTTTAATGCGAAACTAATAGTAGGTTCGTCTGACTCAGAGTAGATATCTTATATATATAATATATATATTATATATTATATATAGAGAGAAGGAGAGAGAAGATGATAAAGTGCGCTACCGGTGATATTGAGGTGCACAAAATCCAGGGTTAAGTCCGCGATAAAAAAATACGCGTGCTCAATACAAAGTAGAGCAAATTTAAATTAAAGAATGATACAAATAGAACCTTACTTTGAGTTTCACATAAGATCTTCAGGTTAAATCCACTGAATTAATCGACGGTACCGATTAATTGAGCCGGTTACACGTGTGTTAATTGAATAAGACGTTCCGGACGCGCGGCGTGTGTTGTTGTAAAACTTTCATTGGAGAAAAATGTACTATATTTGTTTGAAATTTTCTTGCTGTTAATTTTAAAACCACGTTAATATGCAGGAATACTATCTATTAAAGTTAAGATATAAGGTAATACATTTCTTAACCTAAGTCTATACATTTTTCTTCAATCATTTTTTCAACACACCTGTCGGATTTATTTCCCTTTTTTCTAATTTATAGAAGTATTTCATTCTATCTAAGAATTAGCAAATATCTTTACTTCATACATTAAGCGGTCAGGAGGTTTACTCGAACGCACCGGTCGAACGTAAAGTAGTTGCAATTTCATTTACTGGTGTAAGATTCAAACGTGACAATACTGAAAGATCAAACTCCGACAAAGTTGATAGACAAAACTTTTATATACAGCCAGAATAAACAGGGTACATATACATAGAGTTGTACATAAACATACATACATAAGTAATAATAAATACATATTTACAAGAGAAGAGATAATGACACATTCCATGAATGGTAAAATACAAGATATTTAGTATCAAAGAGATTACCAATGTACATAAAACGTTGTACAGATACATGACTAAAGGATAGTCTATATCGTAAGAGAGGATTTACTAGCATGAGTGCCAGTGTTAACGGCCGAAGCCCACACGAGAAGGAGTAGACAAGTCTAACCCATAGTGGTCTCGTAGTCGAGCAACAGAAAAAGATAGAGAAGTTCAAATTAGCCGCTTGAAATAGACCAGGCCCTAGCGGGAACAGCGGAACTAAACGGGCAGAAAACTTCCCTAGGCAAATACGAAAATAACCCCACACTGCTGTTACTGTATAGACCCAGTCTTCGAGATCTTATGTCTCAGAGTTTGAGTAGGCATGTCAGAGTATATGTTTGTTTGTTGTTTGTTTTGTTTTACGGCATATCAACCTCAGTGGTCATTTAATGCCATAAAGTTTTGAAATAAATCAATTCTTAATGGATAATACAATTTTTAATAAATACATTTTTCTAGTTAAACCATAGATGGGACCCTAACAGGTACTACCACTCCGGGGTCAAGTGAACCAGGAGGCAATGGTGATGAAGGGGTGCTCCACATTCCCCAACCTCCAAAACTGGAACCTCACATCAGATTAGAGTTTAACGTCATTCCCAGGACATATAGACCCGCAGCCACCGCCTTCTAGCACCCATTATGATAAAAGGGGTTGGGGCTTGGCCATAAGGGCAATAGGGTTGGGAAATCATATAGGGCTAGGGCTTGACGTGACCAGCCGATTGATCGAAGGGGGCCTCTCCGACCGCCGTCTAGCCCAAGATAGGGCCAAAGTGGAGTATTGCAATGCCATGAACTGCTTCATCCACCTGGGCTCTATGCTTAAGCATCACGTGTCGCACCCCACGGCCAACAGGCGCCCCATTGGGGGAGTCTTACCCCTCTGCAAGGTACGTCGGTGTATTCTAACGCCCCGACGACAGGCAGGTGTCAGAGTTCGTATTTTAGAATAGTTTTGCACGATGCAGCACAGCAAGATCTCGTAGTTTCCTGCCGTTATTGAAGATGAATGTGCGCATAACGATGATTAGTTATAGTTCTTGCCTCCTCCACAATAGGGTATTACTTACTTATTTATATATATATATATATAATATTATATATATATTATAATAGTTATATAATTTACCAACCCCTCCACACGAGCAGGATGTACACAAGGTCAATTATTTATTAAGCGGAGTTTAACAGGTTTGAATTCAGAGTTTTCCTTCTCCTAGACTGGTTACCTAGCCATGGTTAAAGAGCCCAGTCTGCCCTGCATTTTACAATAGCTGGAGGGAGAATTGAATAATCCTAAGGTTATTAAGCAGTATGTGAAGTTCGAAACAGCTTCGTCATGGAATTGAACTCGGGTCGACGAGTCCATTTCCTATGACTCTAACCATTAGACCACGCGCCCCATTACTATATTACTATATATAGAATTTTCAAAATTAACTAACTCAGGAAGCGTTTCCTTTAATTCTAAATGATTAAATCAATCAAAATTATGCTTTGAGCCAGATTAGACTTATTTCCTGTACATGTTGGAAGACATTTACATAGATACGAATATGTCAGGGAACATCCGTTGATTTAATATGTTCAACCTGTTAAGAACAATTGATACATTCACCTTCTTGAAATATAATCTGTCACTAACATCCAAGCTAGTATTTGAATTTTTCCAAAGAATCATCACATTTTATTTTTCGGGATCATCATCAGCAGGCTCGTAACATTCTTCTAATCTCGTCGAATAATTTTGAAATATCATTTTAAACAAGGATTTTAGGTTTTCAAAAAAATTTAGAGCGTAGGAGGAAGATATAGTGAGTGTGACCTTTTGTTCAAAAAACATATATGGGTAAATGACAAATGACAAACATAGTTATTGTTGCGTACCTTTCTTTACTTCTATTATTCTTCTGCTCATCTTTTGTATATTACGTTCTTCTTCCAGCGTCTGGACCTAGTCTGGACTTCGTGTCTGGTCTTCTATTTTCTCTGGTTCTTTGCTGGTTGGTCGTCTTGATTCATTTCTTCTTCTAGGTCAGTCTTGTTGCCAAGACATTCATCAACCAAAAACCATATAATTTATTAAACCTTTATTACTTAACTAAACATTTTCTCTAACTACAAAACGCTTCGTGTGCTGGTGAGTCCTGCTAGGCGTTATATCTTCTCTGCCTAGTCCAAGCTGAAACTGAGATCCACCAGACCACGTGGACTTCACGTATTTTCGCGGGCTTGCTGTAATACTTCCATGAAGTCCCGCCCGTTATATTGAAAAGGGACATTCCCTCAGAATACAGGGGATTGGCGAATAATCTATGCAACCGCATAGATTATGCAACATTATAGAGGAATGTGATTATTTTATTTATATGTTAGTATACAAGCAATTAATAATAATAAATAACAGTAATGTCTAATTAACTGCTGATTAGTAACCCCCAAGCAGAATGCTTTGCCCATACCTGTTACTAACATCTAACTCAGTATATTGGCAGAGTAATTCAATGTTTCACAAACCGTCTCAAAATGAGCTTAAAAATATCTGTTTTTCTAAGCAGACAGCGTTAAAATCAAATATGCTAACTTTTTACTTTAAAATGAAAATTGGTCCTTATCTTTAATTAAAATCTGAATATATATATATATATATATAATATATATCATATTATACTATATTATAATGTTAATATATATATATAATTATATATAATGCTATTATCAAGTCAGTGCTTACAGCAACCAAACAAAACATTATTCAGATATATATATATATATATATATATATTATATATAATATATTATATATATATACATACATAGATATAACTATAACATATAGTTATATATATAATGTATATATAATTATATCATATATATATAATATATATATATATTATATATATATATATATGCTATTATTACAAGTCAGTGTCACCAGCAGACCAAAACCAAAACACTTATTCAGATGATAGAGTAAAATATAGTTTCCAAATTTTTAAACATCATATACATATATAATAAAAAAGTGATGGAGTAAGTAATGAACAGGAAACCCATACCGACATTTTAACTGTCGCATACTTTCTTTACAGAATTCATCTTTCTGAGACAAATTCACAAATATACCCAAATTTGCTGAAGGCAATTTGAATAGATTTTTAGTACACGGTTGAGTGGAAACTAACTCCTCTATTTTTAAAACTATATATACTTTTATTTAAATATCAGAATCTACAGACACGTGTGTTTCGACGTTACGTCTCATCAGGCGGTCGACATTTTTAAGAGCACCTTCATAGCCGATGGAACCTGACAGAATTTTGTCTATCAGATCCTTACACTCATGCGTCAGACGACTATCAGTCAGACGCAACAATTAATTATACATATGTACAGATGTACGTTTTATAATCACAAAGTACTCAGTCTGTAAACAATAGAACTTACGCTAACGGTGAAATTTCACATAATAATTTCCCTAAGAGCTTTACAGGAAATCCATATATATGTTGTTATTTTATATGGAGTTAACATTTTTCTTCAATTCTTTATGCTTGTTCCTTAATATATGACAATTGCTGTTATTATTAACCAGTTTTCCCTCGTCTTAGACGTATCCATAATACTAAGAGCCTAGTTGCTTACTATTCTCAACTATTTCCCTCCAATAGAATAGTTGAATTCATACCTTTTCCAAGCACTATCGTGGAAACAACAAATAGCCTCGTTGGATTTGGAATTCAGGTGCAAGTGTCCATTTCCTATGACGATAACGTCTACACCAGAGCGCCTTCCAATTATCATACATATGATTCTGATGTATCATTGCAGCAGTACAATATATCAGGGTGGTTGTTCTTTTCTTTTCTTGTCATTAACAGGAATTTTCAATTGATCAATCTCATTTAAATTTCATGCTTAACAAAATCTGGTTTGTTATTTTATCGGTCTACTAGCAAAATATATGCACCCCTCCGGGTGCAAGTATGTTAATTTTTAACTGTATAAAAGTATTGTTATTAATCAGAAAAGGCTAATGAAACTAAATCAAGTACAGATAAAAAGATTTTGAAACAGAGGGAGTATAATAAAAAGATTTGAAACAGAGGGAGTATAATAAACAAATGGAAACTGAAACTTACTCTCCATCACTCTCGTCTTTCATTATTATTTTTTCTAATTTAAGTATCTTAGTTATTTATGAAGAAGTAAAGAATAAAAATGGAACCAGTTATTTTAATCTTGTTAATGATTTCATTTAAAGATCATTGAAGAGATTTTTGCTTATAATTCATTAAAATAAACCAAACATTAGAAATCAAAATACTAAGCAATATTTATTAAATTTCGATTTTTTATACTCAATAAGCAATTAGCCTTTCTCGGTTTATCTACGTAACCGCCTAATTCTTGTTAAGATATATATAAATATAATTGCATTTGTCATGGTTAAAGATTAAATAATGTAAGACCAATTTTATTAATAATTGAGTTTAGATTAAAAATAAAATATGGCATATGTGATGTCAATAACTAAGAGATTGTGGACTCTTGAGTACGGAATTATAGTCTTCGGTTACAGACAGAAAAAAACACACAATCTCATATCAATAAGATAACTTCGTAGTCCCTTAAAAGTAGGTCCATTATCATTCTTGCAACACCTCTTCGTTAAAAATGAGGACCATCCAAGATAAAACTGCAACAAATGTAAATCCTAATTACTTGATTGTCTGGCTTATACGACAATCTATATTTCTATAAGTGTTGTACCTCAGCTAAATATAGCCATCCGTCTCTATTAATTATAAAGAAAGAAGGGGAAGAAAAAGGACCTGCTACACAGAAAAATATTATAAAGAAAGAAGAAAAGAAAGATAGTAAGAGGGTGTTTTTATGGTGCTCCTTCACATGTGTGCTATTGTTTTCGTGAATGACTGAATCACAATTTTTCCTGGGAGCATGGATGAGGTAGATGTGGTCGGCATAAGAGGCTAGCCAAATGCCTCGATTTAACACCCTTGCTTTTTTTAGGGGGAAGTTGGTTGAAGGAGCAAGTCTACTCTACAAAACAACGATTTTGTAGAACTTGAGCGAATACGAGAAACTATTTACCGCCTTCCACGAAGAGAAGATCAGTTTATGCAAAATACCGAGCGCTCGAGAGGCTAGTGGCGCATATGGCTGGAGCCTATATAGAATTTTAGAAAACTTCCTGTTAATCTGTGTTCTCTTCATATTCATTTCTTGTGAAAATAAGGATTCAGAAATATATTATAAGATATTTAAAAATAGGAAAAAAAAACCCTTCACAAACTTTTTAGTATAATATATATAATTAATATATATATATATATGTGATCGGTGTTGTGTGTGTGTGAAAAGTGAACAAAAAATAAGACTCAAACAAGTAGAAGTAGCAATTCCTACTTCTACTTGTTTGAGTCATTATTTCTTTGTTACACTTTTCTTTTACCTCCCTATACTGGCGGATTTTACCTCAACCTCCTATCTTCATATTATAATATATATATATATATATATATATATATATATATATATATGATATATTATAAAGCAGCACATGCGCCTAGTTCTAGTAATGTTACATTGGGTAGAGTAGAAAGTAAGGAATAACGGTATTTCTGAATTTACAGGCATTACATTTCGCGGGGATGAACCTTGTGACTGTTCTCCTGGACTGCGTCAGTCTCAACGTGGCAGCGGGAGGTGACCATAGAATTTAGGGAGTTCTATCTGGGCTTTTGGAGGAGCATGTGTCTTCCTAGATAGCTATTCTATATTCTGCCGGCGTTAATTTATTTGTGGGACTAAATAATGATTGTCTGGCCATATCCAAATCTTTAGAGTAAAAATAACAATTAGAAATATGAAAGAATCCCAAAGAATTGTCTATGCCAGTTGTTTCTTAAAAGATTCCTTAAATTGTACACCGTTCTTCGAATACCGATAAGTTTTTTTTAAACAAAATATATCTAACCCTAGCAGTATTACCACCTCAGAGTGGACATGGAGTAATTGCATTGAAGGCACTCCCCATTCCCCACTCAACCATTCAGATCCAGTTCTGTGCTCATACCATGGACAGATCTTTTGGGATTCTTGTCCCTCTGACAGGGATACAGGTCGTATGGAAAGAGACAAAGTTATTTAAACTCTTTTAATATATCTAAGAATTTTCAAAATAAGTATCAAACAACCTTGGCAAAGCCAAAAATAAATTTTTAAAAGAATTCGAGATAAATGGAAATTTTAATTCATAACTTTAAACTAATATAAAGTGAGTAAATTATAATCTCTCACGAATTTGTGTTCAGGAACAAAATTAAAACCATAGAATAAATGCAAATGCGAAGATACATGTGGAATTTAAGTGATCAGATTTCTCTTTGCAAACTAAAGGATATTCGGAACTGACGAATTGATACTGGAAGAGAATTTTCCAAATATTCTGTAGTTCTTTTTTTCAAATAAGATTATTGTCACTTACATTTTATCAATAATTCAATCATGTGTTTTCAAACATCAATTTCACACCTCGCAGGTTAAACGGACTCCGAAGTTATTTAAGGAATCTTAAGTAATATTTCTGACTTTATCTGAAAATAATATATGCCAACTTTAAAGTAATTAATCATTGTAAATTTGGTTCCAAATTTTGTTAACTGTTATTTTTATGAATTTCATAAAGAGAATCTATTATTTCTAAAGTTAAGAACTTCAAATGTGGATGGATAAGTGGAGATTTTTTGTAACGTAGGCGGGGGGGGGCTTTGGGTTTTTTTTTTTTTCAAAATTTAGCCCGATAATGTAAAAACGGTTAAAGGGGTTGGGGGGGACCCCAAGTAGTATTAACGTCAGTGCCTTCCTGTTCTCGCACTACATTTCGTATTCTTCGTACGTACAGTCGTATTTTACAAACACAATCTAGCTGTAGCCGACAGTCTCTCTAAGCCCAAAATCCTTCTCCAATTCTTTTTGGCAGGGAAGATTCACTTACGCACGCGTCGCGTGCCCTTCGTTTACGGCACAATTGACTGTTGACAAGTATACACTTTAGGATTTCATTATGAGTACGGATTTCTTTGGCGGTATAAATAAAGATGTGACAGTATTTCTTTGCTTTTACGTAAATTATATTTTCTCAATGAAAGTTTATGACGAAGAGAGAGATTGGCGGCTTTCCTTAAAAATGTTTTAGTGATGCTTCTTACTTCGTCTAAATGATCAGGCTTCACACTTAAAATTGTTTTAACTTCGTCCAGTGTTAAAATATTACATCTCAGCGTTTAGATTTAGCGACACTCAGTCATCAACTGCCAACTGCCACGCACGGCCTCCTGGTCTAACTGCCTCTGGTCCGGACCCTAACTGAACTGATCGCAGAGCCAATCATCCCTTATATAGTATGTCTAAATAATCTTCAGAAGCTTCCTTCTCTAATTAACATTTCGAGCCTTCGGACTAATCGAATATTGATTCGTCTATTCTCCACTGGTCAACCAGAGTTCACCTAACTAAAGATCAAAGACTTATTGGAGTCACTCATCTAATTTTTGTTAATCTAGACTTACGTCTCCTTTCTCTTCGTTAAGAGATGATATCTTTTCCTAACTACTTTTTCGGTTGATTCCACAAAGACACACCAGCAACACAAGATAATCGGGTAGTACATTTTTCCAAAGTTCTTTTCCAAGTCTGGGCAAAGGCCCAAATATAGTGCTGGCGGCGATTGCGTAACAATTTGGTCCTATGCCAGTCACGGTGGTTCGATAAGATTACTTAGTTTCCGTGACTACAACATTGTGTTTCCGGCTAAATTGTCTTGTCACTGCTTTCTGGGATCGATGCAATTTGTTCCGAGGACTTCACTTTGTGATCAGTTGGAAATGACGTCTGCCATATTTCTGCCACAATACAGACCGAGAAACCACCGTCACAGTAACAGCGGTTTAATTTATGTTCTATATTTCTAAGGATAGAAAGCGCTTTAATTATTTTTATATATTGTAACGGGATAGAAAGTCATAAACTTTTCTGGTCTGTGTTCTATGCTATTAGCATTGAGTAATTCCAGTAATATTGACTGTGTCACTTCTTCTTATCGGATTTTGTCTTGGTGGCAAGGTCATATTACTTTTCAGTTAGCAAAGCTATTCTTATTTCACAATTTGAATATTCTCGCTTCTCCTCGTTCAATCTGGCTACTGAATTTTTAACAGCTAAAACGACTATTTTGAATAAAAATTGCTTGCTGTTTTTTGTTTTTTTAATCGTGGCAAAGTGTCAATTACTGCAATTTTGCGGCCCAAAATCAAGATCATACCTCTTTGTGACATTCCGAAGCTTTGACTGGAAACTTGAAAAAAACAATCAACAGAATCGAAATCTTTATACAATATATTTAATATTACTGTTTCCCATTTTAACAAAACCATTTCCTACAGTTAACAACACAATTTCTGACAGTTTTCTCTTTCGTTAAAAATTATGTTGACGCCAACAAGAGGTGAAACCTTCGCCTGTCAAACTCGTTCAAGAAAAAAGTGAATCGCGATTCTCTGTTACTTCTCTATTGATATTTCTTTTTACCATGTGACTTTAGAATGTTATTAAACTTAAGTAAATGAATCATATGAATATGTTTTATTTAATTCTTTTATTTTTGATGGAGTGCTGATTATTTTTTTTTTTTTTTTCAGTCCAAATCTATTCAGTTGATATGTCTTTCTGTAGATGTCTTCATTTATTTACAGAAAATGTATATAATGGAATCGATTACTCGGTTTCAAATCTCGGAAACACGCACGCACTTCACCACACACACACACCCATATATATATATATAATATATTATATGTGTGTGTGTGTGATGTGTGTGTGATGTGTGTGTGTGTGTGTGTGTAATAAGTCCCTCTAGATGCATTGTATATTAAGCTTCGTGATTTTATAAAAACGCATTTACTTTAGAGACTATTACTTTTTCTCATGATAAAGTTACGTCTTAATTCATATGGAGCATGGTTTCTTAACTCAGAAACTAACATCTGAAGTCGGATATTTAACGTATCCATGTAGGGTTTAAGTCAAGTCGCACTGAAAGCACCGGTTTCTGCTAAACCACCGAAGTTTAAGCTCGAAGGCAATTTCATGCTTAGATGGGTGACATTTAAAAAACACAGTACTGTTAAGAAACCATGTTAAATGACTTGATGGCCATTAAATACATCGGAAAGGTTGATATATTGTAAAACAAAATTGACAGCAAACAAAAACAGTTCCAAGTGGATTGTTGTATAATAGCATACATTTATTTTGAAGTATCGTCAGTCTATTTCATAAAATCGATCACAGTACCCAACTTATATGAGGCCAGAATTCAAAGGGTGCCAACAATGAGAAAAAACTTGTTTAAAGTCCTTCTAGATAGCATGCGTATAAAAACTTTTTTAAAACAATGTCCCTCTAGATCACATGGTATAAAACTTTTTTTAAAGTCCCTCTAGATACATGGTATAAAAACGTTTAAAGTCCTCTAGATACATGGTATAAAACTATTTTTTTTGTATTTAGATGCGTTTCTTTACAACAAGATACTTTTTCTCATTGATCAAATGAATTCTAAAGAAGATCCCAATTAATTATTTCCTGACTCAAAAACAGGATAATTCCAGTTAACGACGAACAGATTCCAGAATACCGATACTCTTATCCAAGAATAGGCGATATCACAGATCCAGATACGCATAGAAACCAAACCTTCCTTTAATGTGACCCAAGTCAGACATATCGAACTTTAATGACCTTACACTCAAATAGATCCTGCACGTGACATATTCAATTTGATCCACTTAATAGCTATTACAATCTACAACTCCTTAAATGATCCCACAATGTCATTGGCATTGCAGTCTCGAAGACTAATAGTCTTTGCGCCCCTAAATTACAGCGGCCTCCACGGGGACTGAAGTCCAACTGGTTAAAACATTCTCGGCCCACTGATGTCAGTATCTGTAAAGGCTGTTCTAAAGAGGTGATCGTGCCGGTGCTGTTGCCGCCGCTGCTTTCTTCTGGACATCTTGGCTTGTGGTGTGACATACTGTTAAGTTTTTAGGGGTCAATCCTTGTGGCCTTCCAGCAAGGCACTTGTCCAACAAATCCTCTTGCGTAATCCTCTCGGTAAAGAAGCCTAATTCCTTCGTCAATGGGTCGCAAGTATACTGGAAAAGAAACGGTGTTTAAGTAGTGTATCAACCACGCAGTATGGCCAGTGATGGCGAGTCTATAAATCAGGGTGGAATTGGAGCATACCTTTATATAAAAAAAATAATAAGGGAGCGCGTGCGTGCATATGGTTAAAAGTAATGGGAAAATGGACTCGTCGCCCGATTTCAAAATCCTGGACGTGGTAATGCTTTCACTTAGCCCTAATACCCTTGGAAAGGTATGAATCCTTCTCTCCCTTTCAGCTATGAAAATAGTAGGGCAGACTGGGCTCTTTAACCTTGGTTAGGCAACCGTCTAGGGAGAAGGAAAACTTTGAATTCAAACCTGTTAAACTCCGCTTAAGAAATCGACCTTGTGTCACATCCTGCCTCGTGTGGAGGGGTTGGTAAATATATAATACAAAGAATCTAACCACATACACAACACTCAAATATATCCAGCCACGTACAAATTCAATTGATTATCAATGACTTTTTACAATCACAACTCCTTAAAGGATCCCGCTACGTAACACAGTATATATAGCAGAATCAAAGCGTTTACCACAATGAGATAAATTTCTTTCAATTTAGTTAATTCAAAAGCCAAGTCATACACTCTACGATTAACTCTCGTGCATCTGGTTTTCAGCGAAAGAATTTTAGTGTTTATTCAGCCTTTCCCATTTGTAGTTAGTCGTTAAATGTCAGATCAATTCAAGGGGTTAATAATCAATGACAAAAAGATTTTCTCTTTCCTGCTGGGACAGGCCAAACATTTCAAGACATAATCACATGGAATGGTTTTCATTTGGATGTTGTTGATTCGTCGAGGCGAAATTTGATGCACTGCAGTACCATGAATAGTGGTTTTGAATGTTGTTTTTGAGCCAGCGAATAACATGACACTAAGCCTTTAGAACATATTCCATGTCTTGTTCATTGTTTTAATACGTTGAAACCAAAACCTCAGGTGGTAAGAAAGAAATCATAAAATGATACTGGTGTTCCTAAGAAATACAAACCATATCATTCTTGAATCCACCCACGACGTTAAAATGAGACCGTACGAAAAGTCCAACAAGATGAAATAAAAAATGTGAATAACTGATTTATCAGGGGTTATATCAACCCTGATAATCAGTTTTACCTCCCATTTATTATTTCATTTGTTGGACGATTCAAATTTTTATATAAAGTGTCGTCACCTGCTAAATAATGGACACATATACCGTATTTTTGTATTCAAAAAGAAAGAGAAGAAAAAGTAGCATATCACACAGAAAAAAAATATATAAGGTAGAAAGAAAGAGATGGGGAAAATAGAGAGGGATTGGGGTTAGCGCGCGGAGCAATAACGCTAATCTGTTTCAATCGAACATAATGAAACTGTTTATTCTACAATATGGCTTTTCGCTGAATGTTAATGAGACATTTTAACCCTGGTTACTTTTCTATGTCGCATATCCTATTAAAATAATCTGGCAATGTTTAGATTTCTTGTTGCCATTTTAGCTGGGTGAGACCATTTTTACAGTGAGGCCCTTGTAGCATTAATTCTGATCCGTTTTGAGTGGAATCCTATTATCCATTCTAGTTCCTCGCGTGTTAAGCAGAATCATTCTGTTCCTCAGTGTTAAACAGCATCCGTGTGTTCCTCAGTGTTTATGCAAGAATCCTTGTGTTCCTCAGTGTAGGGCAGATCTTTGTGTCCTCAGTTTTAGGCAGGACAACTGAAGGCCTTTCGATGAAGGCCTTTAAATAGTATAAACAACCACGTATTTCGAGCGTGTTGGTTGGCCGTTGAATCCACGCTGCTTACGAAGAGTCTATGAATTTAAGTGACCGCCAGTACACATTATATAGCAAAATATTCCCAACAGCTACAAGGACTTTATTTTTGCCATCCAACAATACAACAATGAAATAGAACATTTATTATAGTTTGAAATATTGTTATATACCCACTTAAATCTGGTGGTAATAATGGGAGAGAGATAGTAGGGAGATGAGAGGATAGATGGTTTTTAATTTTCTGCTTGTTCTTCTCGTCGCTGGTTGTCAAATTTTCCTCTGGTGATTTTCTCTGGGCAGGGGTATCTGGCTCATTTATTTCTTCGAACAAACAAGACTTTAGCTGTCTTTTGGTTTTCTAAGACTTTATTAAGAACCACAACCCCAAAAGGGTTCTACAGCGGTTGAGGAGTTAAGGCTCCTGCCCGAAGATGCCGAACCTCAACTCGTTTAGAACCCTTTTGGGTTGTGGTTCTAAAAAGTCTTAAGAAAACCAAAAAGGACAGCTAAGCTTGTTTAAATTACGAAAGAAAAAGAGCAAGATACCCTGCCCAGAGAAAGAAATCAGCCCAGAGGAAAAATTGACAAACCAGCGACTGAGAAGAACAAGCAGAAAATAAAAACCATCTCAATCTCTCATTCTCCCTTACTATCTTCTCTCCCCATTATATACCACACAGAAAATTAAGTGGGTATTATAACAATATTTTCAAACTATAATAAATGTTCTATTTTCATTGTTGGTTTTGTTAGGATGGCCAAAATAAAAGTCTTAGCTGTTGGAATATTTTATATTATAATGTGTACTGGCGGTACCCAACTAAATTCATAGACTCTTCGTTGCAAGCGCTGGATCAAACGGCGCCAAACCAAACACCGCTCATATACTGGTTGTTTAACTATTTAAAGGCTTCATCGAAGGCCAATCAGTTGTTCCTGCTATACTGGAACACAAGATTCTGCCTAACACTTGAGGAAACACAAGGATTCTGCATAACCTAGGAACACACGCCCATGCTGTTTAACCACTGAGGAACAGAATGATTCTGCTTACACCGAGGTAACAGCTGGATAATAGGATTCACTCAAAACGGATTCAGCAATTTTAAATGCTACAAGAGGGTCTCCACTGTAAAATGGCTCTCACCTGCAGCTAAAAATGCAACAAGGAAATCTTAAACATTGCCAGATATTTTCTATAGGATACTTGCGACAATAGAAAAAGTAACAGGCGGTTAAAAATGTCCTCATAAACATTCAGCGAAAAGGCCATTATTGTAGAATAAACAGTATTCATTATGTCGATTGAAACAGATTTAGCCTATTGCTCCGCAGGCGGCTAACCCCAATCCCTCTCTATTTCCCCATCTCTTTCTTTCTACCTTATAATTTTCTTTGTTGATAATGTACTTTTTCTTCTCTTTCTTTTTGATAAAAAAACGGTTATGGTCCACTTATTTAGCAAAAGGATGACGGAACACTTATAAAAAATAGAAAAATCGTTCCAACAAAAATAATAATAAAGGTAAAAACTGATTATCAGGGTTGATATAAACCCCTGATAATCAGTATTTCACAATTTATTATTTCAATCTTGTTTGGACTTATTCGTACGGTTCATTTTAAACCAGTGGGGTGAATTCAAGTATAATGGTTGTATTCTTAGGAACCCCAGTTATCATTTTCACTCAGATTTCTTGTCTTAGCCACCTGAAGGTTTTGGTTTTCAACGTATTAAAACAATGAACAAGACATGGAATATTTCAAAGCGGCTTAGTGGTCAGTTAGTTCGCTGGACTCAAAAACAACATTCAAACCCACTATTCTATGGTACTGCAGTGACATTCAAATTTCGCCTCGACGACATCCACAACATCCTAAATGAAACCATTCCATGTGATTTATGTCTTGAAATGTTTATGGCCTTAGTCAGCAGGAAAGAGAAAATCTAATTGTCATTGATTATTTTAACCCCTTGAATTGACCCGACATATTAACGACTAACTCAAAGGAAAGGATGAATAACAACTTAAAAATTTCTTTCGTCTGAAAACCAGATGCACGAGAGGTTAATCGTAGCAGTGTAATTGACTTGGCTTTTGATATTAACTAAATTGAATGAAATTTATTCATTGTGGTAAAAAACGGGCTTGATTGCTGCCTATATATACGTTGTGTTACGTAGGGCGGGATCCTTTAAGGAGTTGTTGGATGTAAAAGTCATTGATAATCAAATTGAATTACTTGTAAGTGGCCCTGGATATATTGAGTGTGTGTATGTGTTTAGATTCTTCTGTTATATATATAATTACCAACCCTCCCAGGAGCACGGATGTGACACAAGGTCGATTTCTTAAGGCGGTTAACAGGTTTGAATTCAGAAGTTTTCCTTCTCCTAGACGGTTGCCTAACCAAGGTTAAAGAAGCCAGTCCTGCCCCTACTTATTTATCCATAGCTGTAAAGGAGAGAAGATTCATTAGCCTTTCCCAAGAGGTTATTAGGGCTAAGTGAAAAGCAAATACACGTTCCAGGTTTGAACTCGGGGCGACGAGTCCATGTTCCGATTACTTTCAACCATTGCACCACGGCGCTCCCTTATATTTTTTTTATATAAGGTTATGCTCCAATTTCCCACCCTGATTTATTTAGAACTCGCCATAACTGGCCATACTGCGTGGATTGATACACATTAAAAACCGATTCTTTCACAGTATACTGCGCACATTGACGAAGGAACCTTAGGATTTCTTTACCGAGAGGATACCAAAGGATTTTGTTGGACACGTGCTCTTGCTGGAAGGCCAAAGGCATGACCCATAAAAAACTTCAACAGTAATGTAACACCATCAAGCCAAGAGCTGTCCAGAAGAAAGCAGCGGCCGGCACAAATTCACCGGCACATCAACCTCTTTAAGAACAGCCTTTTACATACGACATTTCAGTGGCGAGAATGTTTTCCAGCGTTGACTTCAGTCCCGTGAGGCCGCTGTAACTTTAGGGCGCAAGAGTACTAATTAGTCTTCCGAGACTTGCCATGCCAATGAATTTGGGGATCATTAAGGAGTTGACTAGATTGAAATAGTATTAGTGATCAAAAGAATTATGTACCGTGGCGCAGGATACTATTTGGAGTGTAAGGTCATTAAAGTTCGATATGTGACTTGCGTGTCACATTAAGGAAGGGTTTGGTTTTTATGCGTATCTGGATTGTGATATCGCCTATTCTTGGATACAGAGTAATCTGGTATTCTGATCTGTTCGTGTTGAACTGGAATTATTCCCTGTTTTAGTCAGGAAAATAAATTACTGGATCTTCTTTAGATTTCATTTATCAATGAGAAGAAGTGTATCTTGTCTGTAAAGGAAACGCATCTAAATACAAAAAAAATGTTTTCTTATACCATGTATCTAGAGGACTTTAAAAAAAGTTTTTGTCCATGTATCTTAGAGGGGATTTAAAAAAAGTTTCTATACCATGTATCTAGAGGGACTTGAAAAAAGTTTTTTACCATGTATCTAGAAGGACTTTAAAACAAGGTTTTCTCATTGTTGGCAAACCCTTTGATTCCGCTTCATATAAGTTGGGTACTGTGATCGGATTTATGAAATAAACTGACGATACTTTTCAAATAAAGTATCTATTTAATTACAACAATCACTTGAGATACTGTTTTGTTGGCTGTCAATTTTGTTTTACAATATATCAACCCCATTTCCAGTATTTAGATGCCCAATCAAGTCATTTGACATTCGGTTTTCTTACAGTACCTGCTGTTTTTTTTTTAAACTTGGTCACCCATCAGCATGAACACTGCCTTTCGAGCTTAAAATTCGGTGTTTAGCAGAAACCGGAGCTTTCGGCAGACTGACTGTAAACCCTACATGGATACGTTATATCCGACTTCAGATGTTAGTTCTGAGTAGAAACCCATTGTCCATATGAATTAAGACTACTTATCAATGAGAAAAAGTATAGTCTCTAAAGTAAATGCGTTTATAATCACGAAGGCTTCTTATACATGCATCTAGAGGGACTTATACACACACACACACACACACATACACACCACACCACACACACACACACCATATTATATTATATATAATATATATATGTGTGTGTGTGTGTGTGTGCGTGCTGTTGCGTGTTTCCGAGATTTGAACTCGAGTATCCGATTCCATTATAACATTTCTTGTAAATAAATGAAGACATCTACAGAAAGACATATCAACCTGATAATTTGCCTTGAAAAAAAAAAAAAAAAAATAAGCAGCAACTCCATCAAAAATAAAAGAATTAAATAAAACATTCATATGATTATTACTATAAGTTTAATACACATTCTAAAAGTCACATGGTAAAAAGAAATATCAATAGAGAAGTAACAGAGATCGATTCACTTTTTTCTTGAACAGTTTGACACGGCGAGGTTCTTCTTGTTGGCGTCAAACTAATTTTAACGAAAGAAAAAGTGTCAAAAATTGTGTTGTTAGCTGTAGGAATGGTTTTGTTAAAATGGGAAACATTAAAATAAATATTGTATAAGATTTGATTTCTGTTGATTGTTTTTTCAGTTTCAGTCAAAGCTTTCGGATGTCTCAGAGGTAGACTTGATTTTTTGGGCCGCAAAATTGCAGTTATTGACACTTGCACACGATTAAAAAAACAAAAACAGCAACAATTTTTTATTCAAAAATAGTCGTTTTAGCTGTTAAAATTCAGTCAGACCAGATGAACAGAGAGGAAACGAGAATACTTCAAATTGTTGAAATAAGAAAGCTTGCTACTAAAAGTAATAGACCTTGCCACAAGACAAAATCCGATAGAAGAAGTGACACAGTCAATTTACTGAATTACTCAATGCTAATTAGCATAGAACAAGACCCCAGAAAAATGACTTTTCTATCCTCTACATATATAAAAAATAAATTAAACCGCTTTTCTATCCTCTAGAATATATGAACATAATTAAACCGCTGTTACTGTTGACGGTGGGTGTTGTCTCGTCTTATTGTTGGCAGCAAATATGGCAGATCATTTCCAACTATCACAAAGAAGTCTCGACCAAATTGCATCGATCCCAGAAAGCAGTGACAAGAAATTTAGCCGGAAACACATGTTGTAGTCACGGAACTAAGTAATCTTATCAACCACCGTGACTGGCATAGGACCAAATTGTTACGCAATCGCGCCCAGCACCTATATTGTGGCCTTGTGCCAGACTTGGAAAAGAACTTGAAAAATGTACTACCGATTATTTGTGTTGCTGGGTGGTCTTTGTGGAATCACCGAAAAGTAGTTAGGAAAGATATCATCTCTTTAACGAGAGAAAGGAGACGATAAGTCTAGATTTAACAAAAAATTAGGATGAGTGACTCCAATAAGTCTTTGATCTTTAGGTTAGTGAACTCTGGTTGACCAGTGAGAATAGAACGAATCGAATATTCGATTTAGTCCAGAAAGAGCTCGAAAGTTATAGAGAAGGAAGCTTCTGGAAGATTATTTAGACATACTATATAAGGGATGAGTTGGAATCTGCGATCAGTTCAGTTAGGGTCCGGGACCAGAGGCAGTTAGAGCCAGGAGGCCGTGCGTGGCAGTTGGCAGTTGATGAACTGATGTCGCTAAATACTAAACCTGAGATGTAATATTTTACACTGGACGAAGTTGAAAACATATTTTAAGTGTGAAGCCTGATAATTGGAACGAAGTTAAGAGCATCACTAAAAACATATTTAAGGAAGCCGACAATCTCTCTCTCTCAATAACTTTCATTGAGAAAATAAATTTACGTAAAGCAAGAAATACTGTCCACATCTTTATTTACTACACGCCAAAGAAATCGTACTCATTAATGAAAGTCATTTAAAGTGTATACTTGTCAACAAGTCAAATGGCCGTAACGAAGGGACGCGACGGCGTGCGTAAAGTGATATCTTCCCTTGACCAAAAGAAGTGGAGAAGGATTTTGGGGCTAAGAAGAGACTGACTGCTACAGCTAGATTCGTGTTTGTAAACAAACGACTGTACGTACGAAGATACGAATTGTAGTGCGAGAAGGAAAGGCACTACGTTAAATACTAACTGGTCCCACTACGTTACATATCGCTAATTGGAAGCCGCTACGTTACAAAATGCATCCACTTATCCATCCACATTTGAAGTTCTTAACTTTTAGGAAATAAATGAGATATCTCTTATGAAATTCATAAAATACAGTTAACAAAATTTTGGAAACCAAATTTACAATGATTATTACTTTTAAATTGCATATATTATTTTCAGATAAGCAGAAATATTATCTAAGATTCCTTTTAAATAACTTCGGAGTCCGAACTGCGAGTGTGAAATTGATGTTTGAAACACATGATTGAATTTTAATTGATAAAATGTAGTGAACAATATCTTATATTGAAAAAAAGAACTACAGAATATTTGGAAAATCCTCTCCATATCAATTCGTCAAGTTCCAATATCCTTTAGTTTTGCCAAGAGCAAATCTGATCATTAAATTACAAATGTATCTTCGCATTTGCATTTATCTATTGGTTTTATTTTGTCCTAACACAAATTTGTGAGAGATATAATTTACTCACTTATATTATTTAAAGTTATGAGATTAAAATTTTCCATTACTCCGAATTCTTTTAAAAATATTATTTTTGTCTTTGCCAGGTTGTTTGATACTTATTTTGAAATTCTTAGATATATTAAAGAGTTTAATAACTTTTGTCTACTTTCCATATCGACCTGTATTCCTGCAGAGGGACAAGAATCCCCCAAAGATCTGTCCATGGTATGGCACAGAACTGGATCTGATGGTTGGAGTGGGGAATGGGGAGTGCCCTTCCAATGCAATTACTCCCATGTCCACTCTGAGTGGTAATACCTGCTAGGGTTAGATATATTTGTTTTAAAATTATTCGTATTCGATAGGACCGTGTACAATTTAAGAGAATCTTTTAAGAAACAACTGCATAGACAATTTTGGATTCTTCATATTCTAATTTATTTTTATCTAAGATTTGGATATTGCCAGACATCATTATTTAGCCCACAGAATAAATTAACCCCGCAGAATAAATAGCTATCTAGGAGAGACACATGCTTCCTCCAAAACCCAGATAGAACTCCCTAAATTCTATGTCCACCTCCCGCTGCCACGTTGAGAACTGACCAGTCCAGAGAACAGTCACAAGGTCAGCGAAATGTCAATGCTCTGTAAATTCAGAAATACCGTTATTCTTACTTTCTACTCTACCCTAATGTAACATTACTAGAACAAGGCGCATGTGCTGCTTATATATATATATATATATATATATATATATATATATATATATATATAATATATATATGAAGATAGGAGGGTTGGAGTAAAATCCGACAGTATGAGGTGAGGTAAAAGGAAAAGTGAACAAAAAATAATGACTCAAACAAGTAGAAGTAGGAATTCTACTTCTACTTGTTTGAGTCATTATTTTTTGTTCACTTTTCACACACACACACACACACACATATTATATATATATATATATATATATATTTATATATAAAAAGTTGGTGACAGGGTTTTTTTTTTCCTATTTTAAAAATCTTATAATATATTTCTGAATCCTTATTTTCACAAGAAATGAATATGAGAAGAACACAGATAACAGGAAGTTTTTCTTAAAATTCTATATAGGCTCCAGCATTCGCCACTAGCCTCTCGAGCCGCTCGGTATTTGCATAAACTGATCTTCCTCTCGTGGAATGGCGGTAATAGTTTCTCGTATTCGTCCTTCAAGTTCTTACAAAATCGTTGGTTTTGTAGAGTAGACTTGCTCCTTCAACCAACTCCCCCCTAAAAAAAGCAAGGGTGTTAAATCAGGGCTCTTGGCTAGCCTCTTATGCCGACCACATCTACCCATCCATCTCCCAGGAAAATTGTGATTCAGTCATTCACGAACAATAGCACAATGTGAAGGAGCACCAATAACAACACACCCTCTTACTATCTTTCCTTTTCTTTCTTTCTTATAATATTTTTTCTGTGTAGCATGTCCTTTTTCTTCCCTTCTTTCTTTATAATAAAGACGGAATGGTCTATTATTTAGCTGAGGTGACAACACTTATAAGAAATAAGAATTGGCGTATAAGCAACATCAGAAATTAGGATTTACATTTTGCATTTTATCTTGATGTCTCATTTTTTACCAGAGGTTGTTGCATAATGGACCTACTTTTAAGGGACACATTGTGTGTTTTTCTGTCTGTAACCGAAACTATATCCTACTCAAGTCACATTCTCTTAGTTATTGACATCACATTATCCATGAAATTGTCTTACATTATTAATACTGTTATGACAACATGCAATTATATTTATATATACAACAAAATAGCGGTTTACAGTATGCTAATTTGCTTATTGATATAAAAAATCGAATTTAATATATGTGCATTGTTCTAACTGTTGGTTTTATTTTATGAATATAAGCAAAATCTCTTCAATGAATCTTAAATGAAATCCATTAACAAGATAAAATAACTGTCATTTTATTCTTTACTTCTCATATAACTAATACTTAAATTAGAAAAAATAATAATGAAAGACGAGAGTGATGGAAGAGTAAGTTTCATGGTTTCAAATCTTTTTATCTGTATTCTTATTTAGAGATTAAAACTTAAATAACCCGGAGGGTGTATATTTGCTAGTAGACCATAATAAACAAACAGATTTTGTTTAGCATGAATGTTAAATGAGATTTGATCAATATGAATTCTGTTAATGACAAGAAAAGAAAACAACCAACCCTGATATATTGTAACTGCTGCAATGATACATCAGAATTCATATGTATGATAATTGGAAGGCGCTCTTGGTGTAACGATTATCGTCATAGGAAATGGACACTGCACCTGAATTCAAATCCAGGACGAGGCTATTTGGTTTCACATAGTGCTTGGAAAAGGTATGAATTCAACTATTCTATGGAGGGAGAATAGTTGAGAATAGTAAGGCAGACTAGGCTCTTTAGTATTAGTAGGATAACCGGTCTAAGAGAAGGAAAACTGTAATAATAACAGCAATTGTCATATATTAAGGAACAAGCATTAAAGAATTGAGAAAAATGTAACTCCATATAAAAAAACAAACAATATTATATGGAGTTTTTCCTGGTAAAGCTCTGTAGGGGAATATTAGTTGAAATTTCACCGTTTAGCGTAAGTTCTATTGTTTACAGACTTGAGTACTTTGGTGATTATAAAAACGTACATACTGTAAGTATTATAAATTAATTGTTCGGTTCTGACTGATGTCTCTGACGGCCATGAGTGTAAGGATCTTGATAGACGAAAATTCTGTCAGGTTTCCCTCCCGGCTAAAGGTAGCTCTTAAAAATGTCGAACCGCACTGATGAGACGTAAACGTCGAAACACGTGTCTGTAGATTACTGATATTTAAAAAAAGTATATATAGTTTTAAATAAGGAGTTAGTTTTCACTCACCCTGTGTACTAAAAATCTATATCAAAATTGCCTTCAGCAAATTTGGGTATATTTGTGAATTTGGTCTCAGAAAAGATGAATTCTGTAAAGAAAAGATGCGACAGTTAAAATGTCGGTATGGGTTTCCTGTTTCATTACTTACTCCATCACATTTTTTATTATATTAGTGTTAATGATGTTTAAATTTGGAAACTATATTTTACTCCTATCATCTGAATAATGTTTTGTTGGTTGCTGGTGACACTGACTTGTAATAATAGCATAATATATATATATTATATATATATATATATATATATATATTATATATATATATATATTATATATATATATATATTATATATATATGTATGTATATTATATATATATATATATATATATATATATATATATCTGAATAATAACACATATATATATATATATATATATATATATATATATATATATATATATATATATATAATATATATAATATATATCAGATATTTAATTAAGATAAGGAAACCATTTTCATTTTAAGTAAAAAGTTAGCATATTGATTTTACACGCTGTCTGCTTAGAAAAAAACTAGATATTTTTACTCATTTGAGAACGGGTTGTGAAACATTGATATTACTTGCCAATATACTAGTTGAGATGTTAGTTAACAAGTATGGGCAAAGCATTCTGCTTGGGGTTACTAAATCAGCAGTTAATAGACATTACTTTTAATTTATTATTATTAATGCTTGTATACTAACAAATAAATAAAATAATCACATTCCTCATAATGTTGCATAATCTATGCGGTTGCATAAGATTATTGCCAATCCCCTGTATTTCTGAAGGGATGTCCCCTTTTCATATAACGGGCGGGACTTTCCATGGAATATTACAGAAAGCCCGCGAAATACGTGAAGTCACGTGGGTCCTGGTTGGCTCTCAGTTTCAGCTTGGACGTCAGGCAGAGAAGATATAACTGCCCTAGCAGGGACTCACCAGCACACGAGCGTTTTGTTAGTTAGAGAAAAATGTTTAGTTAAGTAAATAAAGGTTTAAATAAATTATATGGTTTTGGGGTTGATGAATGTCTTGGCAACAAGACTGACCTAGAAGAAGAAATGAATCAAGGACGACCAACCAGCAAGAACAGAGAAGACCAGACACGAAGTCCCCAAGACTAACTCCAGACGCTGGAAGAAGAACGTAAGATACAAAGATGAGCAGAAGAATAATAGAAGTAAAGAAAGGGTATGCAACAATAACTATGTTTTCATTTGTCATTTACCATATATGTTTTTTGACAAAAGGTCACACTCACTTATATCTTCCTCCTACGCTCTAAATTTTTTGAAAACCTAAAATCCTTGTTTAAAATGATATTTCAAATTATCGTCGAGATTAAGAAGAATGTTACGAGCCTGCTGATGATGATCCCGAAAAATAAAATGTGATGATTCTTTGAAAAATTCAAACTAGCTTGGATGTTAGTGACAGATTATATTTTCAAGAAGGTGAATGTATCAATGTTCTTAACAGGTTGAACATATTAAATCAACGGATGTTTTCCTGACATATTTCGTATCTATGTAAATGTCTTCCAACATGTACAGGAAATAATCTTAATCTGGCTCAAAAGCATAATTTTGATTGATTTAATCATTTAGAATTAAAGGAAACGCTTCTGAGTTAGTTAATTTTGAAATTCTATATATAAGTAATATTAGTAATGGAGGCGCGTGGTCTAATGGTTAGAGTCATAGGAAATGGACTCGTCGACCCGAGTTCAATTCCATGACGAAGCTGTTCGAACTTCACATACTGCTAATAACCTTAGGATTATTCAATTCTCCCTCCAGCTATTGGTAAATAGCAGGGCAGACTGGGCTCTTTAACCATGGCTAGGTAACCAGTCTAGGAGAAGGAAAACTCTGAATTCAAACCTGTTAAACTCCGCTTAATAAATAATTGACCTTGTGTCACATCCTGCTCGTGTGGAGGGGTTGGTAAATATATATATATATATATATATATATATATATATATATATATATATATATAAGTAATACCCTATTGTGGAGGAGGCAGAACTTATAAACTAATCATCGTTATGCGCACATTCATCTTCAAAACGGCAAGGAAACTACGAGATCTTACCTGTGCTGGCATCGTGCAAAACTATTCTAAAATACGATACTCTGACACCGCCCTGTCGTCTGGGGCGTTAGAATACACCGACTGCACCTCTGCAGAGGGGTAAGACTCCCCCAATGGGGCACCTGTTGGCCGTGGGTGGCGACACGTGATGCTTAAGCATAGAGCCCAGGTGGATGAGCAGTTCATGGCATGCAATACTCCACTTTGGCCCTATCTTGGGCTAGACGGGCGGTCGGAGAGGCCCCCCTTCGATCAATCGGCTGGTCACGTCAAGCCCTAGCACCTATATGATTTTCCCAACCCTATTGCCCTTATGGCAAGCCCCAACCCCTTTTTATCATATGGGTGCTAGAAGGCGGTGGCTGCGGGTCTATATGTCCTGGGAATGACGTTAAACTCTATCTGATGGTGAGGTTCCAGTTTTGGAGGTTTGGGGAATGTGGAGCACCCCTTCATCACCATTGCTCCCTGGTTCACTCTGACCCGGAGTGTAGTACCTGTTAGGGTCCCATCTAGGGTTAAATAGAAAAATGTATTTATAAAAAATTGTATTATCCATTAAGAATTGATTTATTTCAAAACTTTATCGGCATTAAATGACCCACTGAGGTTGATATGCCGTAAAACAAAACAAACAAACAAACAAACAATATACTCTGACATGCCTACTCAAACTCTGAGACATAAGATCTCGAAGACTGGGTCTATTACAGTAACAGCAGTGTGGGAGTTATTTTCGTATTTGCCTAGGGAGTTTTCTGCCCGTTTAGTTCCGCTGGTTCCCGCTAGGGGCCTGGTCTATTTTAAGCGGCTAATTTGAACTTCTCTATCTTTTCCTGTTGCTCGACCTACGAGACACTATGGGTTAGACTTAGGTCTACTCCCTTCTCGTTGGGGCTTCGGCCGTTAACACTGGCCACTCACTGCTAGTAAGTCTCTCTTACGATATATGACTATCCTTTAGTCATGTATCTGTAACTACGTTTTTATGTACATTTAGGTATCTCTTTGATACCTAAATATCTTGTATTTTACCATTCATGAATGTGTCATTATCTCTTCTCTTGTATATGTATTTATATTACTTATGTATGTATGTTTATGTACAACTCTATGTATTATGTACCCTGTTTATTCTGTGCTGTATATAAAATGTTTTGTCTATCAACCTTTGTCGGAGTTTTATCTTCAAGTATTGTCACTTTGAATCTTACACCAGTAAATGAAATTGCAACTACTTTACGTCGACCGGTGCGTTCGAGTAAACCTCCTGACCGCTTAATGTATGAGTAAATATTTGCTAATTTCTTAGATCGAATGAAAATACTTCTAAAATTAGAAAAAGGGAAATAAATCCGACAGGTGTGTTGAAAAAATGATTGGAAGAAAAATGTATAGACTTAGGTTGAATGAAATGTATTACTTTATATCTTAACTTTAAATAGAATATTCCCTGCATATTAACGTGTTTATAAAATAACAGCAAGAAATTTCAAACCAGAATATATACATTTTTCTTCCAATCATTTTTTACACACACACGCGCGCGCGCGGACGTCTTATTCAATGAACACACGTGTAACCGGCTGCAATTAATCGGTACCTCGATTAATTCAGTGGATTTAACCCTGAAGATCATTATGGTGAAACTCAAGTAGGTTTCTATTGTATCCATTTCTTTAATAAATTTGCTCTACTTGTATTGAGCACGCTGTATTTGTTTTATCGCGGACTTAACCTCCATATTCACCGGTAAGCCACCTTTTATCTCTCTCTCTCTCTCTCTCTCTCTCTCTCTCTCTATATATATATATATATATATATATATATATATATATATAGAGAGAGAGAGAGAGAGAGAGAGAGAGAAAGAGAGAGAGAAATGAAATGGCCGCTAATGTAGACATACACAAACACACACACAGACACACACATATATATACACAGAAAGGAGGGGGAGAGGGTTGAGTGTGTGTCTGTGTGTCTGTGTGTGTGCTTATGTATGTCTACATTAGCGGCCGTTTCATTTCTATCCATTTTTAAAAATATATTGATTTCCTTCGACTCTTAAAAGGACCATGATATTTTTTTCCACTACAACATTAGGAAAGAAAAAAAAGGATATCATTGTCTATTATTAGGGGCCGGGTTAGCTCAGTCGGTAGAGCGTTCGGCTAGAAACCACAAGGTTTCTAGTTCGATACCGGTTCTCGCCAAATCAACGTATGAATAGCACAGGGATATATGCGGTAAAGTAAGGGGAGGATGGTAGGTGTGGCGCTCCACCTTAGACGCCAAAACAGTCTCCTTGGTCTAGCGCTATTGAAAAGGGGATAGACTCCCTCGCTGTTTGGCTGATACCGACTTTAGGCCGCCCCGGCGTCTTTACTTTTTCTTACTTTATTTATTAATTCTACAGAACTGAAACCAAACACAAATTTGTATGAATAAATATTCTATATAGTCTCATTGATAAATTGCAAATTGTTATGTCGCTGTGGTTTATGTAAACCATATTAAGAGGAAATATTTCTAGAGTTATCAGAGATTATTATTACTTACTCCTTTTGAGTTTTCACATCAGTGTTAGCTGATGGTCTTTCACTAGAGTCTGAGTGACAGCAAGTCTCCTCAGGTCTCCAGGACTCTTCTGAGTATTCTTGCAGATTGTAGCAGTGCAGTGTTCTGAATGGTTTCAATCCTTCCTCTGATATCCAAACTTTCCAAGCCCTTTTCTAATCCTTTTGGGACTGTTCCAAGTGCACCAACTACAATCGGTATCACTTTCACTTTCATAATCCATAACTTTTTCAGTTCTCTGGCAAGGTCCAGATATTTGTCTATTTTTTCATTTTCCTTTAACTTCACCCTGTGATCTGCTGGCACTGCAAAATCCACCAATTGACAAGTTCTTTCTTTTTTGTTTATCAGCACTAGGTCTGGCTTCTTGTTGGGATAAGGTGATCTGTATTTATCTCAAAGTCCCAGAGAATTTTGTGCATTTCGTTCTCAAAAACAGATTCTGGTTTATGCATATATCATTTTGTTGTGTGGTCAAAATTTAATTTTTTGCATTATTCCCAGTGGATCACCTTCCCAACCCAGTCGTGTCTAGTTTTGTATTCTCGTTGTGCTAGTTTGCTACATTCGCAGAGTATATGGTTAACAGCCTCATCTCTATTACCGCAAAGTCTACATTTACTTATTATTATTATTATTATTACAAGCAGGAACTGTGGATATACCACAGTATGATAATTTAATTATTACAACGTTTGATATATTTACGTAAGAGCTATTGCTAAATTGTTCAATATACAAAAATATGATAATCTTGATTTAACTCTCACTCACTCTTTTTTGCTTTCTTTCCTTCTCTTCATTTTTTATGTTCGATTGAAACAAATTAGTGTTATCGTTTCAGCGTGCTCACCCGCTCTCTCTATCTGTCCTCTTATTTCTTTCTTATATTTTTTTGTGTAGCATGTCCCTTTTCTTCCCTTTCTTTCTTTATAATAAAAACGGAATGATCTATCATTTAGCTGAAGTGACGACACTCATAAGAAATAAGAATTCAACGGATAAGCAACACCAGATAATCAGGATTTAGACGGTTTCATTTTAACCAAGATGTATTGTAAGATGAAAAGTCACACGATTATTAATATATAGATGATGATGTGAGTTTTTCACATCAGTGTTAGCTGAGGGTTTTTCACTGGAGTCTGAGTGACAACAAGTCTCCTCAGGTCTCCAGAGCTATTTTGTGTATTTAGCCGATTTCAACAATGATGTTGTCTGGATGGTCTCAATTCTTCCTTATTTCCAGTTTTTCCGGTTTGTTTTCTAAAATTTGGGGACAGTTCCAAGTGCACCGACTACAATTGGTATCACTTTCACGCTCATATTCCACATTTTTTCAATTGTCTCTTTTCGTTTTCTTTCAATTTCACCCTGTGATCTGCTGGAACTGCAAACTCTACTTGTCTAGCTAAACTACATTCTTACTTAATTGTAAGAGACCAGAGATTGTCATTTGTCATGATATTGGGGAAGATCGCGGGGTTACGTATTCCTGCTTTTTCAAAAGGTATCATTGATAATAGAGCAGAATCTTCATCAACTGAAATTTGAAACTACTTTGTCAATTCCCTTTTTCAGATCGATAGATCTGATGCCATCCTGATACCCGAGTTTAGAATTTCCGTTACGGGGTGAATGTCTTAGAGAAAAGTCTAATAAGCAGGTTCAGAAACTTTCGAAAGTTTATTGGACTGGGGAACTGAATAGAATATAAGACTAACGATTAACAGACTTGACTCTTGTTGCTTGTATGCAGTTTACCAGTTAAGTATATATACTAAAGTTTAAAACCAATGATTTCTTTTCAGGTTATTTACAGTCAGATTTCGAATGAAGGTTTTATTTCCGATTGTATGGAGCTTTAGCCTGTCTTTTAATTCAATGCTATGAAGAAAACATCTGTATCTGTTTACATAAGTATTCATACGAGTTAAATAGGGAAATAAATCTGACAGTATATAGAAATTTGGAAAAACAAGAAGTATTCCAAAATATCGGTTTATTATTCATGGTTGAGTAGACGGTATAAAGTTTCGGTTTTAGCAAACTTCTTCAGGACATGTGCTGAAATGTTGTAGGGGATGCGAAATATGAGAAATGTCTTCATATACAACCAGCAGTTTCTAATTACTCCATGTTCACCCTGTTAACTATATATATATATATATATATATTATATATATATATATATATACTACAAATATATGCACCCTCCGGGGCAAGTTTAAGTTTAATGTAATAAAATATTGCATTAAATTAGAAAGGCTATGAAACTAAATAAGAATACAGATAAAAAGATTTGAAACAGAGGGAGTATAATAAAAAATGGAACAACTGAAACTTACTCTTCCATCACTCTCGTCTTTCATTGTTATTTTTTCTAATTTAAGTATTTAGTTATAAGAGAAGTAAAGAATAAAATGACAGTTATTTTATCTTGTTAATGGATTTCATTTAAGATTCATTGAAGAATTTTTGCTTATATTCATTAAAATAAGACCAAACAGTTAGAAATCAATAATACTAAGCACATATTTATTAAATTCGTTTTAATATCAATATGCAATTAGCCTTCCCGTTCACACTGTAAACGCTATTTTGTTGTATATATAATATAATTGCATTTATCAGTACGTAGACATAGTACAGATGTAGACATCATGGAGAATGTGATGTATGAGTAGAATATAGTTTCGGTTACAGACAGAAAACACACAATCTCCATTATAATAAGATATATATAATATATATATATATATATATATATATAACTACATATATATATATAATATATATATATATATATATATATACACTACACACATATATATATATACACATATATATATATATTATATATATATATATATATATATATATAATACACATATATATATATATATACACATATATATGATACATACACACACATATATATATATAATACACATACAAGCACATATATATGTATATAATAATACATGCCGCGCACACACACACACACACCATATATATATATATATATATATATATATAATACAAACCTACGTACACACACACATATATATATATATATAATATACACATACACACACATGTATATATACATAATACACACACACACAACACACACACATATAATATATATATAATACACACCTACGTACACAACATATATATATAATATACACATACACACTGTATATATAATACACAAACACACACACCACACACACACACATATATATATATATATATATATATAAGCATGCAGGTGTTGTGTGTAAAATATATTTATTTATCTTTTCAACAATAATACTATAGTATGCACACGTATATATATATATTAATTAAATGTTTAGTTTGATTGTGTGATGGACTTATAATTTAATTGGATAAAATAGTGATTGGTTACCTAATTGTTGGTAAGATCCTAGTCAGTCACACATTAGTTGTCTAATCATTTAGATTCAATATTACCAAGACAACTATCTCTGTATTTATGCCTTTCTCTCAGAAAATAGAAGACAATTCAATGAAATTAAAAAAAAAACAATGCCAAAACTGCTGAATTATGTATAATTTTCAAAAGATAATAATAAGCACATCTCAGCTGATATTTCCAAATAAGGAAATGTAGGTTTTATTTATTTACTCCTTCTCAAAAGAAAACGACTATCATAAATATCAAGGTCAAAATAGCAGTCTCAGTAAGTCTCAGTAAGTTTTACAAACATCTAAAACTGCATATATTATTATTGGTTGCGTTTGGTATTATAGCGTAATTGTTTCTGAACATTTTGATATTAATATAACTAGTACAAAATAAAAAAAACACCCCCCGTAATGTAAAAATAGATTTTTGAAACATATTGCCTTTTTTTTATTACATATTGGTTGGGAGTAAAAAAGTTCAATGTCAGCGAGTTTGTACCCTAAGTAAGTAAAATCATCAAATTCATTAAAGGATTAAAAAATAAAACAATTTGAAATGTGAACTTTAAATATGTATTAAAATAAAACAAACTATATATAGATGTATAATACCACTCATGTATTTATTAAAACTTGTTTTAAAAAACAATGAAAACTGTCTAATTTTGCATGTTCAAATTTTGAGTGTATTTATTGAATAAATATACTCAAAATTTGAACATGCCAAAAATCGTAAAATAAATTTTATTCGATGTTATGACGATTTTGGATAATGTGATGTAAGCAGTGACGTAATTTTTGTTATAGACAAAAACCGGAAGCGAATCTCCAATATTAATAGATATTCTACGCTTTCTCTTGCTTAGCATGATCAATTATCACGCCCACTAGTTATATTTAGTGGGATATGGAAGACACGTAACATCAATACGAAATTTAATTTACGTTCTCAAAGTTAAATTAGTTTCTGTTCCCTCCATTCTAGCGAGAAAAATTGACTTGTTTCGGAGTCAGGATAATGTGGGGTGAAGAAACTGATGAATGGTTTTCTAGGCATATAAGATGGAATGCTGAAAAGTTCTCAGCCCGAACAAGATGTGGATGATCGAGGTATGGATTAGAAAATAATTACCACAGATTAAAGGTTTTCAATTACGTCTTCTTGTTCAATAATGAGATGGAAAAAATCCCCAAATTTAAGCTGTGTGTAGATAATAGTAGAAAGTTAATGGTCATTTTGGATGACGAATTCGGCCCTCAGCAAGCACAGGAGCGGCCCGCATACAAACTGCGCTCTCATATTAAGAAACAGAGGGTGTTATCAACTCATTGTTTCATGCCCCTTCTTTGAGTTGAGGAAGTAGAAGACTAACTCAGTCAATGGAAGGGAATGATAATTTTATCTTGCCTTTTCCTACTTTCAATCAACACATGGCTGTAATTGAAATGGATAGTGACACATGAACGCTTTATCATTTGAACTCGGTCAGTAATATTCTTTTTCCCTTTCTTTTAACAAAAATAATTTTTAGATAGGTTATTCACTGGCTTTTAGTTGATAATAAAAATAGATGATATCAATCATCGCTTTGTTCTGTTATTGCAGCGGAAGGATTTAAAGAATTAGTTGTTATGTGCGGCCCTCATGACAGACACATGTGGTCCATGCAGCCCTCGTGACATACGTATGTAATCCATGCGGCATTAGGAGGCTACTCAATGTGACATGCCTACTACAGACAATTCAAGAAATAATAAGAAAGCTGGATTTTGATCAATCCTTCTCTTTCGTTATCCTAAATAAATGACCTTTAATACATTTCAAAAGATTCAAGAAAAGTTCTCTTTGGTTAAAATGTTAGCAGTTATGATTCTTTTCGTGGGCAAAATCTATTGATTTTTAATGAAGATCCACAGCAAAAATATTGACAACTTTGCTCTAATGATGTAATATTATTTTCCATGAAAGAAAACCGTTTTCATTGCCTCAGTCATTTCATGTGGAACGCATAGGCGAGAAAGTGTCAGTAACCAAGTGCCGTTGACTACATGTCTACGCTACCCTAACTTGTATATACATCCACATGGAAGCGTTTGGTGCAATGGTTAAAGTCATGGGAAATGGACTCGTCGCCCCGAGTTCAAATCCTGGATGTGGTAATTGCATTTCACTTAGCGCTAATACCTTGCGAAAGGTATGGATCCTACTCTCCCTCCAGCTATGGATAAATAGTAGGGCAGACTGGGCTCTTTAACCTTGGTTAGGCAACCGGTCTAGGAGAAGGAAAACTCTGAATTCAAATCTGTTTAACTCCGCTTAAGAAATTGGCTTGCGTCACATCCTGCTCATGTGGAGGGGTTGGTATATATATATATATATATATATTATATATATATATATATATATATATATATATCCTCTATCCACGATATTGAGCACTATTCAACGTAAATTATCAAAAACATTGACAACTTTACAACAATGAGTGATGTTATTTTTCATGAAAGAATACATATTTATTTTAATTATGTGTTTTGATACGGTATCTCTCAATCGAAACACTTAGTGGCGGTACATTTTGGCAAATGGCAATAAATCATCCCAATCTTTTCTAATTTCCATTCTTAACAAGAATATGTCTCTATGGTTCTTGAGTAAAGAACACAAAATGCAACTCAAAACCAGAGAATATCTAGCCCGGTCGGAAAGAAAAACCTTCGACCCGAGAGGAAAACCCGATGCGATTTTACAACAACGAGGGATATTATTTTCCATGAAAGAAACTGTTTTCGTTGCCTCAGCCATCCAACGTGAAACTTGGTAAAATCTCATTGGCAAAAAAAAGTATCAGTAGCCAAAAGCCGTTGGCTTCATGTCCACTCTATTCTAACTTAGATATACACCTTCTATCAACGATACTGAGCACTATTTAACGTTACTTCTCATCAAAATATTGGCAACTTAACGCCAACTAGTAATAGCATTTTCTAGTTTATTTGCCTCAATCTTTCGATGTTTTGTATCCAATATGCTTGAATGGTAATGATTTCTCATAGAAAACCTTTGATTTGATTAATGCTAAGTCACTTATACAATTGCTTTCATGTCTGCATCTTGGGCTTCTTTACCATTATCGTAATTACTTGAACACTATGAGTGTTAATATTACAGCAATTTTGACACAGGTTTTTCTTTCATTTTCTGTTGCTTTTTATCACAAAACTGATCATCCATCTACAACCGTGGAATAAACGCTTTGTATGAAAGATTAAGAATAACTTTCTGCCTCGTTTTGAATTAGTGTATTCTATCCTTAGGCCAATATCTTTGCCTGATATTGCTGTCACTGAATACTTTACTGGTGAACGTCTCTCAAATGCGCTAAAAAGTATTACGTAATTTCTTTTTTGCATTGATATTCATCGTGTCTCATTTGGTTTGCCAATTTGGAAATGTATCATCCAAGTCACATGGTGTAATGTCTAATGATTTTCTTTGTAATGGTTACTTGTTTAGTATAGAGGGAACTCTTATGGTAACGGTTATCATTAAAAATAAAATGGAATGGGCAACACGAGGGAATGTGTAAATACACACTTTATTGTCACACACTGCTCGCTTATTTTTCATCCTTTTTTTTTTTTTTTGTCACAATGTTTTTATTTCATTTTGACTGTTGTTAGTAGTATATTGATACGCAAATAGAAAGACTGATTTTAGATTTTTAGACCGGTCATTTATCATAATTTTTTTTTTTTTTTTGTGAATTTTCATAAAATTATTTAAAAAATGGTTTAATCGAACTTAACTGACCTAAATTCCACCATCCTATATCACCCCGCCGAAAGAAAAAATACAAAAAAATCAGGGAATTAACCGAATTTAATAAAATTTTCAGTGTTGATATATTAATGAATAAAAGATATAAGGCACCAGTTATTTTATTTAAAAACTTTTACATTTTTACAGGTCAGTTAACTTTGAACCACGTATCTTAGAGAACCTGTGTTACGCCTCAAATTTAATTCCCTGATTCTTAGTATTTTTTTCTTTCGTCGGGGTGACATACGATGGTGGAATTTAGGTCCTTTAAGTTCTGTTTTAAGAAACAATTTATTTGACGATGCCATATTATTAATACTAGCAAAATAAAAAGACACCCTTCGGGCGTTGTAAAAATAATTTTTTTAAAGATATTGCCTGAAGGGATGGGAGCTGAAAATTCAATGTCATAAAGTGTGTACCATAAGTATGTAAAATCGTCAAATTTATTAAAGGAGTAAAAAAAAAAAAGAAAGAAAGGAAGACAATTTGAAATGGAAACAGTTCCGATAACTTTAAATATTATATTAGAATAAAACAATCTATATATAAATATATAACGCCGGGCATCTATTTAGTGAAACAATAAGGATTGTCTAACGTTGCATGCTCACATTTTGAGTATATTTATTCTATGTTATGACGTTGGATTATGTGTTGGGTAATGTGAAGTAAGCAGTGACGCAGTTTTTGTTACAGACAAAAACCGGAAGCGAATATCCATTATTAATAGATATGTAATTAAATAGCAAATATGTGTAAATGCGCTAGAAAATATTACATAATTTCTATTTCTATTGATCTTTATCTTTTCTGATTCAACTTTCCAATTTAGAAATGTATCCTCTAAGTCACTTGGTGTAAAGTCTAAAGCTCTTTTCTTTGTAACGGTTATTGTATTCTTTAGGGGAAACTATTACGGTAACGGTTATCGTCGCACAAAATGGAATTGCCAACCTGACTTCAAGTCCTGGACGAGGCTGTTTGCGCTTGACTTTGAGCTAATGCTCTTGGTAAAGGCATAAATACATCTATTCTTCCTACATCTATTGGTAAATAGTAGGGCAGACTCGCTTATTTTTCTTTGTAAGGCAATTAGACTAGCAGAAGGAAAATTTGTAATTAAAACTGTAATATATTGATTGGTACCGTTGTTTTTTCAAGGGTTAGTCTAAAAACAGATTTGAATTCAAATCCGGGCCGTTGGGGGATTGATGTTGAGTGACATCAAGTTGACACCGACTCCCTGTCGCTGGGAAACGATAGGAAGTTGATAAAAATGTGATCACCAAAAACTATATGTCTTGCGTTCGTCTCTAAGATTGAATGACAACATTGGCACAACCAAAGAAGCCAGAACCAGACCAGTCAACAACCGATCCATAGAAGAAGTGGGTTTATAAGAAAACAAACTTTCTTCCGTTTTAAAATCGTCTCATGTAGCATCCTACTTTGAGGGGATGGATAAATATAAACTTTATTGTCGGACACAATTCGTTTATGTATTTATTTTGTCATAATGTTTTGTTTTTTTAAATTTCATTTTGACTGTTATTAGTCACATATTAATAGGAAAATACAAAGACTGCAAAATATGAGCGATTGAGATTTTAGACTGGTCATTTATTATAATGATGAAATATTATCAATATTTATAAGTAAGTAAGTAAAGACGTCGGGGCGGCCTAAAGTCGGTATCAGCCAGTCAGCGAGGGAGTCTATCCCCTTTTCAATAGCGCTAGACCAAGGAGATAGTTTTGGCGTCTGAGGTGGAGCGCCACACCTACCATCAGCTCCTTACTTTACCGCACATATCCCTGTGCTATTCATACGCTGAATTGGCGAGGACCGGTATCGAACTAGGAACCTTGTGGTTTCTAACCGAACGCTCTACCGACTGAGATAACCCGACCCCTTATCAATATTTATAATTAGATAGCAAATATGTGTAAAAGGCATATTTAATCCAATAAATAATTTCCTTTCAGAAATAAATATTTTATCATTGATGATTCTGAGAATCATTCTTAAGGAATTTTGGGTAGAATTAGTGCGAGTATTTATAGCAAATATTTTCCTGACTTCCCAGCAGGCCAGATTGACACAAAGATATTTCAAGGTGGAGAGCCACTCCCAAACCGAAGCATGTGTAAAAAAAAAGGTGTGATCCCTTCAGCGTCCCTCTTTTGAACACCTTAGGCACCGGGCAATAAACTAGGCCCTGGCCCTTTTAGACGAGGGGATTGGTGCTGTCTGGGTCGAAGGCCTCCTGGGATGATGCGATTAATTTTACTAACAGGTCCAAAAACTGAATCCCCTGGACAAAGGGCGAAAATCCGGTTCAGTGTGTATTTATAGTAGAGTTGTTTGGGGGATACTTTTATGGAACATCTTTTATAGTAGATTTGTTTTGGTGTTTAAGTGTTTTTCAGTGAATCTTCATACAATTATCTGGAGGCTGAGAATACATTCTAACCAAAACTTAGGAATTATTTTTGTCGAATTCGGTGCAACTCTGAGACAAATTGCTTGGAATTCAATTTTCCAGTCTCTCGGCAAAATGTCTATAAAATTTGCCTAAGAGTAATTTGAAATTGTTTCTCCTGAATATTCTTTAAGTATTTCCTCTTGTCTGGTAGAGAAAGTCCAAGTTTAGACAAAAATACCGAGGTTGAGTTGCTAATAAACCCCGACATCCGACTTCAATGGGAAATACATCTGTTATCCATCCGTTTCTGACGTATTGTTCATGTAGGTCTTCATATTTTTCCAACTTCCGCTGATATAAACCTTCCTGTGTTATTAATGCCAAATATCATCTTTGTATGTAAAAACAAGTAATGATACTATTTAACCTATCGCTGGATGAACGAGAGGGTCCATACATTTTCTAAGGGTTTTAGTCAAAAAGTGAACATGATAGTGTGATTGGTGTTCGAAATAGCTTACTACAATATCACAGAGAAGCACGTTAGCCATTGCATCACTAGAAATCTCCTGCTTGTAGTTTTAAAGCTAATATCATCGTGAACTTATTCATTCATGTATACAAGATTTCCAAAACAAAAGCAATGTCTCTGTACGTGAAATCTGATAAAACTGAGTTCATGTCATTCAAAACAAAAGCGACATCTCAACCATCGATAGGAAACTCATAAACTCTGTAGAACAATTTAGATACTTAGGCAGTAACATCTCCTCCACAGAAAACGACGTTAATGCACGTATAGTAAAGCATGGGCCGCTATAAATAAATCATCGATCATATGGAGGTCCAATCTCACAGACAAGTTAAAGAGACAGTTCTTCCAGGCCGTTGTCGTGTCAGTACTGCTGTATGGCTGCACCACATGGACCTTAACTAAGCGACTAGAGAATAAACTAGATGGGAGCTGCAGAAGAATGCTGCGGGTGATCCTGAACAAGACGTGGAAACAACACCCCACGAGAAAACAGCTGTACGGCCACTTACCACATATCACCCAAACCATCCGAGTAAGACGGACATGACACGCGGGACACTGCTGGAGAAGCAAGGACGAACTCATAAGCGACGTCTCTTGTGGAAGCCAGCACATGGACAAGCCAGTGTGGGCCGACCAGCAAAAACGTACATTGATCAGCTCTGTGCGGATGCAGGATGCTGCATAGAGGACCTCCCGAGAATGATGAGCGATAGGGACGGATGGAGAGAGACTGTCATGGATATCCGCGCTGAAAGCGCGACATGATGATGATGATGATCTATTTCTAGCTCTTCGTTTCTTACCATCTTTGCCTAACTAGTACTACAGGGTGATTGTAACTCCCTATTTTAAAAATCTTATAGTTCATTTCTGAATTATTATTTTTACAAGAAATGTATATCAAAAGAACACACATAAGATGGAGTTTTATTTAAAATTCTATACGAAGACCATCGTTCGTCTCCGGCGTATCAAGCCGCTCGGGAATTGCATCAACTGATCTTCACGGAAAGTTTTGTTGAATTGCAGAAATAAATTTTCTTATTTTTCCTTCAAATTCTTCAAAAGTCTTTGGTTTCATAGAGTAGACTTGCTCCTTCAACCAACACCAAAGAGAAAAGGTCTCAGCGTGTTAAATCAGGGCTTCTGGTCGCCCACTCAGATATATCGTGTCTATTCATCCATCTCCCAAGAGAATGGAGATTCAACCATTCACGAACACTCATAACAAAATGTGGAGGAGCACCATCTTACATAAAAATCAAGTCTAATAGTCATATAATAAGGAACATACATTAAAGAATTGAGAAAAATGTAACTACATATAAAGAAATTATAAATAATTTACAACAGGGAGTTGCTTTTCAATTGTATATTTGTTTGTAGATTGTTTGGGCTTACATTAGTTAGTAGTAAAAGTTTTCATTTAGAAGCAAAACTAAGTACGATGTTGTCACTATATAACCTCGGATAATCAATTTTATGTTACTAGTAGAATAGATGAAGGTCACTATGTAACTTTAAATTGCTGCGAGACGATGCCATGAAGTCAATTTGACTTGGAACTGTCGCATAGGGTCAAGTGCGAGTTGTAGTAGTAGTCGTTCAGTAGTAGTAGACGTCGTTAGTTCAGAAACAACATGCGCAAGTCGTAAGTCACAAGGGGTTGTTTATTTCTTTCTAGGTTCGTGGGTTCTTTTACAGATAGATAGAAAGATAGAGAGAAAGAAAAGACAGGGTACGTTCAAATTACTCTGTCGTAAATCATGTTAGGTACTACTATGCGAACCCCATACGGGGGAACTGGGACAGCCCCCATCTGTCTCCCACCCTATGCGACAGTTCCAAGTCAAATTGACTTCATGGCATCATTTCGCAGCAATTCAATTGATGAAAAAGAAAGTTACAAATACTTAGGCATTTTAGAAGCAGACAACATCATGCAAGCAGAAATAAAATGAGAAGTTGAAAAAGAATACCACAGAAGAACAAGAAAGCTCATAGAAACCAAGCTCAACAGTAGAAATCTTATCAAAGAATAAATATCTGGGCCGTCCCCGTTATAAGAATACTATGGGCCATTCTTAAAATGGGCAAAATAATAATAATAATAATAATAATAATAATAATAATAATAATAAAAGAACTCAGACACATTGACCAAAAGACTAGAAAATTAATGACAACGCAAAAGGCTTTACACCCTAGAGACGATAGAAATAGATTATATGCATTTCTTTGTAGACATGTTGGTTTATCGTCTGGCATAAATAATATTAGAGATCAATAACACCAAGTAATTATTCATCAAACCCGATATTGTTAAAAGCAGTATGCAAATTACCTACACCATATATTATGTAAACTTTATTTCTTAGTGATATATAAGACGTATTGCAAGTTTTTAAACACGTAAATAACATGGGATGTTTTGAGGTAAATCTAAACCCGATTTTCATAGTGACATCGTTAATACATTAGATGTATTCTATATTCTTAATTTCGGAGTATATATAATACAGGATTGTTCTTTATTCTATACACTAATGATTTTGACTATAAATTAAATATTCATTGATAAACTTACGCAATTACTGAGGGTATCATGACGTAAGCAGTGACGTAGTTTTGGTTACAGACAAACACCGAATCTCCACTATAATAAGATCCTCGGAGAACTTTAACGACTAGAATTATTTTGTTTTTATAGTATTGTTGTTGGGCAGCTACATGTATAGTACATCAATTTAGTGTGTATTTTACCTTTATTTCTTTCTTTTCTGTTATTAGTGACACAAGATAAGCGCTATGCTGGTGTTTTGTTTTGGTTTTGACATTTTTTCTATGTTTTCGTTGAAACTCCAGCCATAAATTCTATCTGTGTGTTAATGACATAGACTAAGAACAACAGCAGAGATTTACGATAACGTCAGTTGTTTACAACTGATATATTGACGAAGCCAGTAAATCCAGTCTCTAATAATACTGTTATCTCCATTGCTTCTTTATTTAATTAGAAGTGACTTATTTCACGCCATTCTGCTTTATTTTTTGTTACAAGAAAGAAAAAAAAAACGATTGCTTTAGGTTTATTCACTAAGCTTATTAGAACCAATAAAAAGCCAATGTAATTGTTTTAAGAAACAAGTTGATTCTTGAACTATATAAAAAAAAAACTCTAAAAACTGCCAAACAAAATCTCAATTATTTCAACAAGTCCCCAGTTATATCTAAACTCTTTTAATAGAAACTAAATTACAAAATCGAATATGTGTTTCCAGGCAAATCGCCATGAAATTTCCGGTTGTCACCTGAACACCATAATTAAACCGTATCGAGCATGACTAATACTTAAATGCGTGATATTCTCCAAAGTAAAGTAAAATCGTCGGGGCGGCCTAAAGTCGGTAGCAGCCAAACAGCGAGGGGGTATATCCCCTTTTCCCTAGCGCTAGACCAAGAAGATTGTTTTTGGCATTTGAGGTGGAGCGCCACACCTACCATCAGCTCCTTACTTTACCGCACAGATCCCTGTGCTACTCATACGCCGAGTTGGCGAGGACTGGAATCGAACTAGAAATCATGTGGTTTCTAGCCGAACGCTCTACCGACTGAGTTAACCCGGCCCTAGTCTGCCATCTTTAATAGATATTCGCCCCCCCCCAACAATTCCAGTCGTGTAAGTTCAATTTCCAGCATGAAAACGAATTCGAAATTAGATTCCATTAATATATCTTCCGTCTATCAAATACCAACATTTTGACGCTGCTAAATAAACTTAGCTTGGTACTTACTGAACTCTTTATATTAAGAAAACGACCCGCTAGTTTTTTTAGTGTACTACTTTCCTTACGTTATCACGTTTCTCTAGTTTCAAATGAATTTAACATCAAATGTGATGTTCCAAGAAACGAAAACATTATCATTTATAAATCAAAGGTCATATATTAACAGCAGATTTATAATTCAAGCAAAGCAGGCGACTAGAGATTGTTAACACTTACGAGGTATGTCAGAAAAGTTCCAGGACTGGTGTTACAAAAGATGTGAGGAGCATCGTCCACTGCAAGTTCTTGCCACAGGGCCAGACGATCAACCAGCATGTCTACAAAGATATATAATATATATATATATATATATATAATCTATCTCTATGGTCTCTAGGGTGTAAAGCCTTATGCATTGTCATTAATTTTCTAGTCCTCTGGTCAATCTTCAAGAGTTCTTCTTGCCACATTGCTAGACGATCAACCAGCATGTCTACAAAGAGATACATATAATATATCTCTATCGTCTCTAGGGTGTAAAGCCTTGTGCATTGTCATTAATTTTCTAGACCTCTGGTCAATCTTCAAGAGTTCTTCTTGCCACTGTGCCAGACGATCAACCAGTATGTCTATAAAGAGATACATATTGTCGGATTAATTTCCCTTATCGTTTTTCCATATATATATATATATATATATATATATATATATATATATATATATATATATATATATCGGAATCGGAAATATAAAGAGAACAATAGATTAGAAGAAAAAACAGATTTTTAATAGATGAACGATGTTTCGCCCTTGATCAACTTTCCTTTGGATTAGAGCAATAACAAATAATATCAAAGCAAAAATTGATAAGACGCAACAAACAGTAAATGTAGACTGCGCGGTGGCAGAGATGAGACTGTAAACCATGTATTAAGTGAATGTATCAAAATAGCACAACGGGAATACAAAGCTAGGAAGGACTGGGTTGGGAAGGTGATCCACTGGGAAATATGCAAAAATGCAAAATAGTATATGCATAAACCAGAATCTGTTCTTGAGAATAAAACGCATAAAATTCTCTGGGACTTCGAGATAAAGACGGATCCCAGCCAAGAGATCAGACCTAGTGTTGATTAACAAAAAAAGAAAAAAAAAAGAAAAGAGAACGTCTCAACTGGTGGACTTTGCGGTCCCATCAGATCACAGGATGATGCTGAAGGAAAATGAAAAGATGGATAAATACCTGGACCTTGCTAGAGAATTGTAAAAGCTGTGGAATATGAAAGTGAAAGTGATACCAATTGTAGTTGGTGCACTTGGAACGGTCCCATTAAACTTGGAAAAAAGACTAGAGGATCTAGAAATCAGAAGATGAATTGAGACTACTGCACTGCTGCAATCGGCTAGAATACTCAGAAGAGTCCTGGAGACCTGAGGAGACTTGTCACTCAGATTCCATTGAAATACCATCAGCTAATGCTGATGTGAAAAACTCAAAAGGAGTAAAAATAATAATAATAGAGGAAAAGAGTTCAGGGTCTACCGTGTTTTCAATTCAAATGATTTCATCAGGACTCTACCCTATATGCAACTAAATTGATGTAATTCCTTGGTTAACATAGTTTAACTGAAGAATTATATCGACTTAGTTAAGTATAGAGTAGGGTTCTGATGAAATCATTTAGATGGAAACCACGGTAAACCCTTAACTCTTTACCTCAACTACTATTACTAATATATATATATATATATATATATATAATATATGTGTGTGTGTGTGTGTAAAGTAAAGTCGACGGGTCGGCCTAAAATCGGTATCAACCAGTCAGCGAGGGAGTCTATCTCCTTTTCAATAGCGCTAGACCAAGGAGATTGTTTTAGCATCTGAGGTGGAGCGCCACACCTACCATCAGCTCCTTACTTTACCGCACAGATCCCTGTGCTACTCATACGCTGAGTTGGCGAGGACCGGTATCGAACTAGGAACCTTGTGGTTTCTAGCCGAACGCTCTACCGACTGAGCTACACTAGTGTTTCCGTTGCGGTGTCTACTGATAGTGTGTCCGAAATTTGGTAGCTAATATTCAATATTCATGTTAATTACCGGCGCCACAATGTCTTCTTTTCCCTACCTTGTCAAATGCTGGACTATGCTAAATAAATAGTCACCCTAAAAACAGGTTACATGTACAGCCGTCAATAAAACTGCTGAGAGAAAATTAACCAGAAAGACAGAGAGATGTGCAGTTTGATTTCAGTCTTTTTCATTAGGAAACCCGGATGAAATATCTTCATAATTTCCTCTTGACCATTATTTAGGATCTTGGGTTTCTTCAGTAGCCAATGGAATACGGCGCGCTTTTCTTGGATCTAATAATACATTCTTCTTTGCTTAATGAGATGTTGCATAATGAAAACTGCGTCTCATCTAACGTAAATGTTGGAGGAAAACTTGGAGATTCAACCGTCTGATATTTTTTATGCGTTCCACGGGAAAATATTATTATTAGTCATATTCCTCCCGTGTACGACTATAGACAAATTTCTAGCGCCACGACATTTTTAATGTCTTACTAGGTCTCATTTACTGGTCAGTATTTTCCGCCCGAGTGATAGCGCGGTGTTTTTTTTATTTTTATTTTGTTATCTTTAGATAACGATAGGCTTAAATGAACTCAGATTTTACAGACGACTGGCGACAGACATTTTTTTATGTATAATCCACCGGTTGAAACCAAGTTTATTCTTAGTAAGTTTCATAATTTGTATGTTTATCATTACTTATTTGATCCCAACCATTACAAGATACCAAGAATTTCAAATTGGTATAAAACTAACATCAACTATTATAAGTTAGTATGAAAAATATTTTTGTTTTTTCGTATTTACTTCTAAGACTTTTTTTATGTAATGATCTAAATAATCTATAAAACAACTAGAATTACAACTATAAATTGGGTAGTCTCCCTGGTGTATTAGCTAAATTCATGGACTTTAGCATCGTAGGAAGCGAGTTCGAACTGTAGTTGCTCTATTACGTTCACTTTCGGACTATTAGCCTTGAAAAAGTTTAGAAGCACTTCATCGCTTTAGATATAGTTTATATAACACCACTACAGTTCTTCTAACAGGATAGATTTGGCTTAATATAACCCATGAAGGTTGATATGATATTGAATAAAGAAACAGAAACCGTATATATATATATATATATATGTGTGGTGTGTGTGTATGTGTGTGTGTGTGTTATAGAAAATTAAAAAGAAATCTGGGGTCTTTTTTTAAGTATGATGAGATGGTGAATGTAAGTGTTAAATTAGACTAATATCTAGGAAATATTGTCATTCTCACGTCCGAATCGTTCAAAACGAAATTTTAAAATGTAAATCCTGATTATCTGGTGTTTCTTATCCACCGAATTCTTATTTATTTTTAGTGTCGTCACCTTAGCTAAATAATGGACCATTCCGTTTTTACTATAAAGAAAGAAGGGAAGACAGGATTTCCTACACAGAAAAATATAACAAAAAAGAAAGATAGAAAGAAAGTAGCAAATGTATAGAGAGAGGATGAGTGCGCGAAAGCGATAACGCTAATCTTTTTCAATCAAATATAAGAAAAATATAAAAAGAAGGAAAGAAAGGAAAAAGAGTGAGAGAAAGTGTTATATCAAGATTATTATTATACTTTTTACACATTGAACTATTTAGCTATAGCTCTTAAGTAAGCATATCAAACGTTTTAATGATTAAATTATCATACTGTGGTATATCCCCAGGATCTGTTAATTATCATCATTATTCGAACTATTTTTTTTTCTTTTAACTTTTCAACTGAACAGTAATGTTTTTGATCTACTCTCTAGGAACATAAATATAATAAACTGGTTGTTTTTAACGGCGTGTCGTCTTATCTAGTGTTATTTTATTCCTATAATCTAGGGAATCACGTTCATTTTACGGACCAAGTCACCTTTAAGCACCCCAGGGGTGACCTGGATTCAGAAGGACATATTTCCCCTTTCACTGTCAACATCCGGTTGTTTGTTACCAGACAAATTTTAGACGCATTTTTAAAAATATAAAATTAGCTGTTAACCCTAACCCTAACCCGTAACCCTAACCCTAACAAACAACTAGATGTTGACGGTGCTAAGCGAAACTTGTCCTTCTGAATCCAGGTCGCCCCTGGGGTGCTTAAAAGGTGACTTGGTCCCATTTTACATTCAAATTTGCATTGTCATGCAAGCAATTGCGTCTTAAGCGTTTTATTTTTTTATTTTTTCCATATATTTTTGGATATAAATAATTTTCAAAGCAGATGTATTTTAACTATAGATGGGACCCAAATAAATAATACAACTCTGGGTAAGAGCAAGCTTGAGAGTATTTGGTCATAAAGCCAAAATACACATTTTCCAGATCCCAGAACTAGAGCCTCACCCTCAGACGAATTTTAGTGTCATATCAATGATATCCAATGGTTCTCAACTTTTCTTACCTATTGACCCCCTTTTAATCCTATTTTACTATGGTGGACCCCTCATAGCCATTCGTTGTTTAAAAATCCCACTGTATTTTTACAGTTAAATACATTCTACTTGCCTGGGTCCAAACAAATGTTATATGGTCCCCGGGGGTCATTATGAACCCCGGTTGAGAACCACAAATTTAGAGGATTGGCTTAACTCTGAAGGCTACACAGTCTGCGTATTCTAAGTCCCACTGACAGAATATGAAACTTGACATTCTGTGATTCTATTTCCCAAGTTGTTAAGAGCAAAGCTAATTAACCCTTCTATTTGTGATAAATACCTGCTACACAGATAAGATGCTGTTAGGTCTCAATCAAGATGAGCAATTATCGATGTTGGCCTGTAGAAATTATAATACTATGTAGTCAGTACATGGAATTCAATATTAAAAGGCCGACACATCGTGCTGGCAAAATAAAAATACTGGATTTGTACTTGTTAGAGTATATACAAACTAGCAGGACTTGTGTATATACCACAGTATAATAATCTAATTACTACTACGTTTGACATTTTCACTTAACAGCTATTACAATTAGTTCAATATGTAAAAAGTCTAATAATCTTTATTTAACTCCCTCCTTTCTCTTTTTTTCTCCTTTTCTTCCATCTTTTCATTATGTTCGATTAAATTGGCGTTATCGCTTCCACACGCTCACCCCTCTCTAAATATTTCCCCTACTCTTTCTTTCTTATTGTATTTTTCTGCGTTGCATGACTTTTCTCTTTCCTTTAGATTTTATAATATAAATGGAATAGTTCATTATTTAGCTCATGAAAATAAGAATTCGGTGGATAACGGACCCTAAATTTTGCATTCCGTCTTGGAAGATTTAGACGATCTTATTTTTAAGCAGTAGGTGTTGCAAATTGATAGCGTTCAGAATATTAAGGAACAAGAGTATCAATATTTAAAAGATTACTCTTAATGATTAACTAATTTTTTTTTCTTACATGTCACATTGGCTCGTTTTAATCGTTTTTTAAAAATCCATTATCCTCGATATTCAGCTCCGTTGAACGAGAATCCAAACTCATTCGTTTCTTTCTTCTCTTTTTGTTTCTCATTCGTCCCTCCCCCTTCTACTGTTAATTATTTTTATTCAATAATG